>OY757942.1:55875612-55905612 GCA_963585895.1 Sepioteuthis lessoniana
TGAGAAAGAGAGAGAGAGAGAGAGAGAGAGGGAGTGTGTGTGTGTTAGAGAGAGAGAGAGAGAGAGGGGGAGGGAGTGTGTGTGTGTGTGTGCGAAAAAGAGTGACTAAGAGAAAAAGAGAGTGTGTGTGTGTGTTAGAGAGAGAGAGAGAGAGAGAGAGAGACAGAGACAGAGACAGAAAGAGGGAGAGTATGTATGTAAGAGAGAGAGAGAGAGAGAGAAAGAGAGAGAGATAAAGAGAGAGTGTGTGTAAGTGTGTGTATGTGTGTGTGTGTGTGTGTGTGAGAGAGAGAGAGAGAGAGTCAAAAGAAACCATGCTGTCGGCACGACAGGATGATGATGATGATGACGTTGAGCTTATTTTCATTGGGCAAATATAACTTGAAATTTCCTTGGGTACAATTTGCTTTGATTAAAAGTTTGAAAAAATATATGTTCTTGTCTTAAATGCTTCCCCGTTCAGGGATAGACTTTAATGCTTTACCTATGAAAGGAGCTTACATGATTTTCTCTATGTTGATGCTTTTTTTTCCTGTTGATTATATATATATATATATATATATATATATATATTTTCTTTTTGATTAGCTCGTCAATTCAACATGGGCCTCAATATTGGATATTTTGAAATGATGAGCAAAGAAGAAGAAACTAAAATCAAGGAATCTCGCACTTATCAATGGATTCACACACAAATAACCCCTTTTGACAACGATGATCAAAAAAGCCAGCCGAGGTCAGCTCATTTCTCAACATATTCAGTCTGCCTGTCTGTTACACACACACACACACACACACACAGACACACAGAGGGGGTGTCCTCGTTAAAGCGATGGACTGCGGAATCGTAGTAAGCGAGTTCGTACTCCAGTTGCGCTATTACGTTCACTTTCAGGCAAATACCCTTGGGAAAGGTATTAACCCTCTTATCCTCCCAGCTATGGGTTAAATAGTACCACTACTGTTCTTCTAGGAAAATGGTTTGGCATTAAATAACCTACAAAGGTTGATATGCCATTAAACAAAGAAACCCAACCCCCCACACACAGAAAGTACATTATCTATCTATCTATCTCTGAGAGTATAGTGTTGTCAATATTTTTTCCGTCTGATGATTGTGTATCCCACCTGAAACTCGGATTGTGTTCAGCAGGAACATAATTTTGATACTTTTGTTCTCAAACTTGTTTTGCTAAGAAAATGTTTAAGCACTATTAATGAATTCTTCTCAATTGCACCCTTTATTAATATATATATATATATATATATATATATATATATATATATATATATATAACCGTAACTGTGTCTCGTCCTACAGTGTGGACTTGTTTACTATTTTCATAGTGAAACAGGAACCACAACCACAGTGTTTGACCTGTCTGACAACTTGCACGGTTAAACACGTTCTTATCGAATGCAGAGCTTTCGCTGTTATCAGAAAGCGATTTTTCAAAGTAAATAACTTAACCGATCTGTTCGAGAACGTCAAAATAGATGACATTCTGTCGTATTTGAGAGAGACAGAGTTGTACCAAAAAATATGACAACTTAAAACTGGTCAATCTTGTGCAAACAAATGAAATCCTGCAAATAGAAAATTTTACCTACCTATGCATTCGTTTTGAAATCTTAGGTTGAATATATATGTATATATAGACAGAATTTGGCGTTAAATGACCTATAAGGGTTGATATGCCATAAAACCCAAACAACCAACCAACCAACTGTTTACCATTTTAAGTAAGTCCCATTCGGACTATCTCCCGAAAGTACTTGGGACCCTTCATATTCTCACCTATAAACCGTCCCTCTGTAAACTGAGGGAATGTTTATCGGGTCTGACTTTGATCAGTATTTGATTTACCCTTCTCTTTTTTGCCAACTTGCATTTTTTCCCGTCCATCTCATTACACAGTCCCTGCCCCTTTTCCTTCTTAAGCGTTGTCCTCGTTTTAGCTGTGATCAGAGAGGACCGAAACCAGTTGGTTTATTTCATTTAAAAAAATGATTAAAATTGGTCTATTTGTGAGCATATTAAAATTTTGAACCCCCACGAGGATCATTAAATAAGTTTCCAGACTTTTTTCGTATGGCCACTTTTATTTATAGTACACACATGAAACTCTAGTCCCCTCGAAGTAATCTCCTCCGGCTGCAATGAACTTATTTTACCGTCCCAACAACTTCTGCAAGGCCCCATGGAAGTCCTCTTGTGTAAGCGCGTCAATGACCTTCGTCACAGCCTCTTTCATCTCCTCAATTGTCTCATAACGACAGCCTCTGAGCTTAGGGAATAACCAAAAGTTACAGGGAGCAAGATTTGGACTATAGGGAGGCTGAGGAACTGTCTTGATACCCATCTTGGTCAAATAGTCTGTGACAAGGATGGAGTTGTGGACTGGTGCATTGTCCTGGAAATGCCACTGACCCGATTTGAAGAGTGCTGTCCTCTTCCCACGGAATCTCTTCCTGAACTCCCTTAAAACCTTTTAATAGTAACTCTAACCCTAACCGTTTGTCCAATCAACTCTGGTCTATTGACTTCCTTACTCCTCCCACACCTCTCATCATACCTCACAGACTCCCTGGCTTCCTTATGCCACTCAAAAACTCATGCTCAATTCATGCAAGATGGTCGAAAAGCAGTCTGAAGCATTCCATAAGTTTCTGTGGTATTTTTTCCAAGTTTAAAACAGAACTTAATTGCATATCGTTCTTCTAATGTGCCCTCACGTCCAGATTGCATTTTTGAAATTCACCAGCTGTGACAATCATGCTTTAGTAGGGTGTATTCCAATTGCTGCTGTAGCTGTTCATTTAAACTTGAAATAATAAAAGTTGGTCAGTCATCTCATAAGATATATAGCAATTACATACTGAATTTTCAAGAGTCTATGACAATTTTAAATGCCCGTTCAAAAAAAAAAAAGTCTGGAAACTTATTGAAGGCATCACGTATATATATATATATATATATATATATATATTAACTGATCATTTAGATGATTCTGTCCCAATTATCCTTACGATTCGTTAGGTTAAACTCATTTATTTTGATGTGAAGCCAACGTTTAATGCTTCGGTTTTAATTACCTTCATCAGGACTTTGATATCATGAGAATTGTTTACACAGCGATGGATGCTTGTAGAGATAACAGGAGGAAATATCTCGACAAGCACCCATCGTTGTGTGAACAATTCTGATGATGTCAAAGTCCTGATGAAGGTTATTAAAACCGAAACGTTTAACGTTGGCTTTACATCAAACTATATTCGTCTAATTTGGATTATTCTGTTTTTCTACTTTCTTCATACTATCGGATTCAGACCTATATTTACTTCCATATATATATATATATATATATATATATATATATATATATATATTTATTTATATTGATACACAGTATATATTTATATATACATGTATGTTGTTTTTTCTAGTTTGTCAGACAAGAACATTTCCATAAGCAGAAAGAAGGCTTTGAACCCAAGCCAACGGGTAATTTTGTTTGTAAGTAGAAATTCTATTTTTTTTTTTTAAAGATCTGTGTGTCTTTGTTAACACACCAGAAATAGAATATTACAATTATTTTCATTTCAACTTTATTTCTGATAAAACTATTTGCGACGAGGTTTCAGTTTTAAGAACGCACACACATAGATATAAATACCAACTTGGATTGTAATGGGTACTGACAATTATTAGTGGTACAATTTGTTTCATGTAATGTGCCTCGACTCTCTGCACTCATCTCTCCGCTGTCAAAGGCCTTCTCCTAATCAATAAAGCGACATAAAGAGGCGACTTGTATTCTCTCGCTTGCTGTATTAACTGTAGGCAAATATGTGGTCTAGTGGTGGTGCCTGTGGTTATCGTCGTAGGAAATGGACACGAGTTCAAATCCTGGACGAGACTAATTGCATTTCACATAGCACTAATACCCTTGGGAAAGGTATGAATCCAATCATTCTCCCTCCATCTATGGGTAAATAGTAGGGCAGACTAGGTTGTTCAGCCTTGGTGAGGCAACTAGTCTAGGAGAATGAAAAACTCTGAATTCAAACCTGTTAAAGTTCGCTTAAAAAATTGACCTTGTGTCATATCGTGCCCGAGCGGAGGGGTTGGGTAAATATGAATATGTGGTCTAGTTCTTACAAAAGCCAGATGGCTTCTTGATCACTTCTGACAAGACATAGACAAGAAATAAATGGGACTATGATTTTTCAGATATTATTTACAGCATCTTTTGGGAGCGGGGTTGAAGCAAGATGGTAATTGATTCCTTTGAGGGTATTTTCCCTTTCTTCAGATTGTAGTTGATCGTAGACAGAGGGATTTCTACTATCCTCGCAATTCCTAAACTTTCTGTCGTTATTTCATCCTTTCTGGAGATTTCTTGCTTTTCATCAGCCGAAGGATATTATCGACCTCACTAACCGAGATTGATAGCACCTCTTCTGATATTTATGGTGACGGAGAGACCAGTGCTAATGATTAAGTAAAAAGGCTCCATTGCCTAATGGGTCGAGTGTTCGCCAATAGTCCGGGAGACCTGGGTTCAATCCCAGGTCGCGTCATACCAAAGACTTTAAAAATGGTACTTGATACCTCCTTGTTTAACACTCTGCATTCTAAGCTACGTATCAAGGGTAAAGTGGAGCAATCCAGGGAAAGGAGAAGCGCCCTACCGTACTCATCAGTGTAGTAGCTATTGAAAAGGGAGCCTTCGGGTCACCCTCGACTAAGGTCGCCAACTTTACTTACTTTTACTATATATATATATATATCATACCGGACATTGGCCTAGGTTAGAGTGTTCGCCAATGGCCCGGGAGACCTGGGTTCAATCCCAGGTCGCGTCATACCAAAGACTCAAAAAATGGTACTTGATGCCTCCTTGCTTAACTCTCAGCATTATAAGGTACGGATCAAGGGTAAAGTAGAGCAATCCAGGGAAGGAGTAGCGCCCTCCCCTACACCTTGGTGCAGTAGCTATCGAAAATGGAGCCTTCGGGTTACCCTCGACTATGGTCGCCAACTTTACTTACTTATATATATCATAATCATTATCAGTGAGAGAAGGATACAAAGGATATTCCTTCTGAAGCCAAGACTGGGTCTCTTTAGGCTTGTGGGCCGGCGCCGAGTCCTGCTGCCACATCCAGGGTATGCCATCGGCCACCTGATTGCCCCAGGGGATCATCACACTCTTCAGCACATCCTGGTACACTTTGGTGTTGACTTTCAAGCCGACTTCGAAGATGTGAGGTGGCATGATGTGACCCTCACTTGAAACCACACCAAAGACCATAATCGTAGCCGGAAACTTTGTTTTCATCACCCTGGGCACGTCCCTGTTATTCGTGGCCACTAGATTTCCATTTTGAGGGTGCTGGCAATGGTCCTGTTGTCATAACTTGGATCGGTAGAGGGCATGAGTTGTACAGCTGCGCATCTCCGATCTCGCTCGTTGAACATTGTGTCACTTTCAGATATGATAGAAGGCTCCTATCATTATTGGGATTTGTACACAACTGGCCAATTAGTAGATGGTCTGCAACAAAAAAAAAAAAAAAAGAAAAAAAAAGAAAACCGGTTTTCATTACACAGAAATGGAATCAATTTTATCGTTCCACCCTGTAGTATAGGCGCAGTCACATGCTGGAAGAAATTTCATTTAATTTATAGGATATATCAGACTTCCATAAGATCGATAATCTATCGATAACAACCACGACTAAAGGTGCCCGTGATGTAATGGTTATTGTCGTAGGAAATGGACACGGCGACACGAGTTCAAATCCTGGGCCAAGCTAATTGCATTTCACTTAGCACCAATACCCTTGGGAAAGGTATGAATCCAATTATTTTCCCTCCAGCTATGGGTAAATAGTAGAATAGACTGGGTTCTTCAGCCTTGGTGAGGCAACTAGTCTAGGAGAAGGACAACTCTGAATTCAAACCTGTTAAACTCCGCTTAAAAATTGACCTTGTGTCATATCGTGCCCGAGCGGAGGGGTTGGTAAATATAGATAACAACCAGGACTTCGTCAGGTTCATATATATATATATATATATATATATATATATATATATATATATGTGTGTGTGTGTATATATATCACAATTTCTGAAATAAATTTATTGGATGTATATCAAAGACCACAAAAGAGAGCGTAATAAAAAATACATTTATTGAAAGATCATCATCATCATCATCATGTCACGGTGTCAGCACGTATATTCCTGACCCTCTCTCGTCACCCTCCCTATTGTCCATTGCTTCCGGCAGGTCCTCAGGGCTACATTCCGTTTTGGCACAGACCTTCTGTATGGAGGCTCGAGCTGGTCGTCCTGTCTTTGCTCATCCATGTGAAGGGGTCCGTTGGAGTACATCACTTATGAGCTCGTCCCTACTTCTCCAACAGTGTCCTGCATGTCTGGTTTGTCTAACTTGGATAGTAATCGTGATGGGTGGTAAGTGGCTGTACAGCTCGTGTTTTGTGGGGTGCTGTCTCTAGGACTTGTTCAATATTGCTCGCAGCATTCTTGCGTAGTTGCCGTCAAGCTTTTTCTCCATCTGTTTAGTTAACGTCCATGTAGTGCATCCATATAGCAGTATCGACACAACCGCTGCTTGGAAGAAACTGCGTTTCATTTTATCGGCCAGGTTTGACTTCCATCTGACCGATAGTCTATTGATAGCTGTCCATGCCTTTGCTAGTCGCGTGTTGATGTCTGTTTCGGTTGATGAGACACTGCTTTCGAGGTAGGTGAACTTGTCAAGTAGTTTCAGAGTGCTACCGTTTAGTGTGGAGTTGTCGCTTGTAAAAGGATTAAATATTAAGTTTTACAACCATTTCGTCTCAAGCAAGAACCAAAAGTATCAAGAGGAAACCTTGTGTACATGAACTTAATGTCAGCCGCTCAGACGAAGGCACAATTGAATGCAACGTTTTGTAACATACTCATAGATGAATATGTGAAATGTACATATTATGTTCATAAAATGTTCATATATAACATAGGAATCCCGAAACATGAAAACCACTTGACGACTTCTTAGTTCAGGTACGAAACTTTTTATTACCTTTGAGTTAAAAGGTTTTTCGATATAAGGAGCGAGGCACAACCTTTCTATGCTGGCTTTTTCATCTGCTCACCCCACCATCACGTGCGCACCCGCCACAAAGCCTCGGCGAGCAAGCGAAAGTCAACCTTCTTCTTCCGACCGCAAAACTCAACTGACTTTTCTCAAATCTCAGCCCACGCTTCCGGTGCGTGACGTCATTCACATCCCCCTATCTGAGATTTCTATTGTGACATCTGTGAATAACACATCCTACCCGCGCGTGCGTGGACACATGCGCTCATGTTTGCACCTGACTAACCCATGCTCTAAGCGAAAGGTTCTCATCCTAACTAAACCTAAAGGCAAGATATATTAAGCGAAATCCCTCGGCCATTATATTACAGTTTAAAGTTGTTGATAATGCGTGTACATTCCTCCTGGATTTTCAAGGGAGCATATGGTGAGGAACTCGTTGCTCTACAATCTCCACAAGTGGCATGAACTTCAAATTTCTTCATCAACTTGAAAATCTGACTCTTGTTTATAGATGTGTTGAAATTGAACTTTTTTTTTAATCCTGCTTGAGCAATCTTGAAAAACTGAGTTTCGTAATATGTCTTTACACAAAAGATTTTCTGCTCCATCGTTCAAAGCATAATTTTGCTATATCTGATCAAATATACCAAAATGTTATCTATTTCCCGCCAATAATCTGAAAAGAAAATCAAGTCAACAGGGAAGATCTGACGACGTGCTGCTTTGTTCAAACAATTGCGAAATACCACACACACAAACACACACACATATATATATATTCATAAACTGCGATAAAAACTACAAAAATTAGGTAAAGTATAATACAAGTCAAAAAAATTATTATCAATAATAGTTCTTTTTCTGTAATTTGTTTGTAATTTATTGATTATTTTTTTATTGTTATGTGAAATGACGTCCTTAAAAATTTAATAACGTCTCGGTTTCATTACAGCAAAAACCCCAGGTGACCGGTGGTGCCATGAGGGGTGCTGGGACCTGTGAGCGGAGTAGATCAGCAATGGACAGCGACAGTGAACCCACCAGAGATTCCCGAAGACACTCGACGCCGGGTTCAGCAAACCGTAAGAAATTATATTCTATTATCACATGGGCGTCTTGCAAAGTGTAATGGTTTGCAAGCTAGACTTACACAGCATTACGAGTATCGCTTATTGCTCCATAAGGAAAGCTTAGTTAATATTCTATTATGACCTCGTTCCCAATTGTACTTCCTCAGATAATGAGGTAAGAGGCATAAGTAGTTCCGGCATTTAATCACGGTTATTACTAACGAATGATAAACCTGACGATATCACCTGGTGATATCGTTGGGTATTGCTGCGTATATGTCTATCTGTCTCCCTGTCGTTTTTTGTTGGTTTTATGGCATATCAACCATTGTAGGTTATTTAATGCCAAATCCTCTTTATACATATATATTAAATATATATGATTTGGTTTGGTTGGGTTTTATGGCATATCAACCATTGTAGGTTATCTAATGCCAAATCCTCTTTATACATATATATTTGATATATATGATTTGGTTTGGTTGGGTTTTATGGCATATCAACCATTGTATGTTATTTGATGCCAAATCGTGTGTATACATATATATTAAATCTATGTGATTTAGTTTGGTTGGGTTTTATGGTATATCCACCATTGTAGGTTATTTAATGCCAAATTCTCTTTATACATATATATTGAATATATATGATTTACAAACACATATTGTTGATAACATTTTTAAACGAGCCTGAGATCATTTTTGCGCAAAGTTAAATGGTTTCAAGTATTGCTATCTAATACAAATAATTCCGTTAACTCTTAATCATTTGCCCAGAGTTAAATGGTTTCAAGTATTGCTATATGACAGTCACCATTTAACATCAGTCTAAATGTCAAATAGATCTATTTAACTCATAGATAGGACGGTATCAGGTGCTACAACTCCGGGCCAGAGTTGACCTGAGAGCGATGGCAGTGAAGGTGTACTCCACATTTCCCAAAACACCAGCATTACTGGAGCCTCACCATCAGATCGGTTAATATCATATCCAAGACATTCGCTGTGGCGAGGGGGTCTTACCCGTCAGCAGAGGTGCAGTAAGTGTATTCTACAGCTCCAGCTTCGGTTTATCTGGTTAGCAGGTAATATTGGTCACCAGGCAGATAATCCCAAAACCCTTAATGATAAAAACATTTGTGTAGTTATAGAGGGTTTCTTGCGTTCGTCCATGGTGAGGGTATAGTGGGGTGTAAATCCTCTTGATACTACAACGATACATTTAGAGATTTCTGAAGGAGCCAGAAAGTGTTTGGAAAACGGTTTCTGGCTCATTCAGGAAAACAATCTCTAATTCGTAGAAAATAAACGATAAAAAAATATAATATCCTTTAAATACGGATAATGATCCGAAATTATACATTCACTTTCGGGTAGATATCCTTTTGAAAGGCATGAACTCGCTTATCCTTGCCAGGTATGGGTTAAATTGTACCACTACTATCCATCTATAAGGATAACTTTGGCATTAAATAACCGACGAAGGTTGATATGCCATTAAGCAAATGAACCAAACGTAAACTTTAATAAAAATATCTCTACATCCTTTATTTTTAAACCATCTGATAATCCGTGTGTAATCATCTGATAATCCGTATGCAATATGGGCAAATATTCATTGTTTTAACAATCTATTGTAAGCTTCAGTAGATGGCATATTCTTATTCCCTGGCAAAAATTATGGAATTATTATTGTTATATCCCAAATATTATAAACAAAATATTACAAAATACAATGAAATATATTTTCGCCCAACAATATTCTCTTAATTTTCTCACCGACCAGAATACAGAAAAATTGGTGTGGATTAGTAGATCTATCTACGCATAGTCTGTTGTCTAAGCAGCCATCTTGTTGTATTCCTGAAATAACTTTTTTCCTAAAGAGTTAACTATTTGTTAGGGGAGATAACTCTTCCTTAAACCCACCTTTTTAGCTCTTTGATCGTATGATTTGTTTCGGGAATTTATTTGTAGTTGATAGGGTTTCCAAACTACTTGTTTCGGTGTGGTCTTAGGATTATCCTTTGGTATATTGTGGAGGTAGTTTGAAAGTGCACAATAGGATATCTAGCGGTAAGGTGAATGTTAATTTGGTCTATGGAAGGTGAGAGGATCGTAATTGTAGACTCTGTATCTACATATGTGACATTCCCAGAACGATGTAGAATGGGTCCTTGAATTCATTTTTCTTTGCCATTGCAAGAGACTTTGCAAGTCCGTACATTGCAAGTACGGATTGTCCTAGTACATATGTGTGTTTCACTGTCCCATGATATTGGTTGAATTGTTTCCCCATCACCAAGTTCTTTTTTTTGGGAATGTTTAGGAGTAGGATGGCTGACGTCCATATGCAAACGAACTTTGTGATTCATTAGTGCTTTATGTTTGGTGTGTTTTGATTTGGTGTGGTTCTGTAACATTTGAGGAATATTTCTATGACTTCTTGTGTGGTTCCCTCCCTTTTGTTTTTTTATGAGTGGTCCTCTTATAGGCATCTACCAAGCGCTCTACCTGTCCATTCGACAGTAGATGAAAAAGTGGTGTTGGATGCCATTAAGTGCACAGAAATAAGAAATTGTAGCTGAAGTGAATGCATTACCATTATTAGAAAATAACATCTGTGGGATTCCAAAGAGACTGAAAATCTGTTTCAACTTTAGAATTGTTTCATCTGCAAGGTCCCAGAGCGTTTCATTTGAAAACATTTCTGGCCATTTGTTGTAAGCATCAACAAATATAAAATAACACTGTCCATTGATAGGTCCAGCAAAATCCATGTAAAGGCGCGACTAGGGTGATTCAGGGGTAGGCCACGAACTCAGTGTAGTTTTCTTGGGAGATTTTGCTGTCAGTTGACAGTTGGAACGACAGTGTGCCAATTCCTCCAACAGCTTACCCATATTAAGCGAATAAACATAGCCGCATGCTAGGGCTTTTATGCAGCTAATCCCTTGATGATCATATTGGAATTGCTTGATCAATCAGTCCTGTAATGAAGATGAGACAATACTGTGGCACGATGTTGGGCATTCATTGTGTGAGTGTGGGTGAGTGCCAGTCAGAGGATTTCTTTGTCTGTTTTGGCGCGAAACCCACACAAACGGCTTACGCGCGCGATTTCCTACAAGACCGGCAGAAGACGAGGAAAGGCAAGGTCCCAGAGCAGTCAACAGAAGAAAGGAGTTAGTGACGGTCAGGGAAAGGCGACGGTCAGAGAAATGCGGCTGCTGAGCGAGGAATTGGGACCTGTGGGCCCAGAAGTCAGGTTAGCGAGCGCAAGAGGATGAGGGAATTTTTGTTCGAGTACTCGCTCGTGACAGACACAGAAGCACAGAATGCTTGAAAAGTGCCAAAAAACTTCTCCCTTCTTACGCATAGGGCTGTTGCATATTGACCCTCGACCGAGCCGTCAATCAAGAGATGCACCTGTGTAAATAAGCGGAAGAACAGCGAAACAGGTGCATCCGGTGAAGATATCGGAATATCACCTTGACCAGTGGACGTAGTTGAATTCGGTGATGGTGGCAGATGCGTACGCCCAAAGGAATCAGGTGGGCATGAAACAATTATATAACCAGGAGCCACAGACAGCTTGAGTCAGTTACAGTTCCAATTGGAGATAGGATGCCAGCGGAGTGAGAACCAGCTCCAGACTGAGAGCAGCCCAGCCAGAATGCGAAAGAAGTGCTGCTATGGTCAGAAGAACTTGGGGTCAATATGTAGCAGTCTGTCCCAGTCTCCAACTCACCTCTCATACACAACAGGAACATCACCCTTTCGAGAATAAAGTGTGAGAGGTATATTTTTTATAAAGAAGTGTGTTTGTTCGTTCATTGAAGTCGTCATTATTGTTGACTATGTTTCCGCTTATATTTATAGATGTATTGTGTAGTTGTATGTGGCTATACAACAGGGCTAACCAGAGTCCGTGGTTGTTTCTTTTTCTTTCTTCTACTCTCCATTGTGTATGATATTCGTCGCTGCCTCCCACCAGACAGGACTTGACACAAGGTCAAAAGCCCGAAGGCCGATTAAAGTGAGGATAAAGGGGACGGAGAGGTCAGGAAGGAGCCGAGACTCGAACCCTGCTGGTCCGTGCTGCTCATCGACCCAATAAGTGCAATGTGGGTCCAATGAGGCCAGCAGTTTCTCAAATCCAAATTTGGATCCGGGCAAGTATGCCGGGTTATAGCTTAAACTAGACAGCCAGGTCTAGTGCTATACATAAGGGACAAAGGTTGCAGCTCGCCCACCCGAAGTTGGCCCAACCGAAGCTGGAGGCCTTTCGGCCTCGAATCTGCCATTGTTTGATATCCCATCAGACGGCCCAGCCAAAAGGCCGTTGTGTATGTTGTGTGTTTCTAAAGCATGTGAAATGCCCCCGACCGGAGATGAGAGGGGCCACCGGACGATCGGATTGCCCTGAGCTGGTTTAGGAGGTTGAGATAGTGGGGACTGGCCGTGCGGTTATATTGTCACAATCCTATGCTCAGCAAAAGAAGACATTCATCAACTTCTGACAATGAAGCTCGACGTTGAAAGAAACATTGAATTTTTTTGTCTGTTAAACACAGACTTGAGAGGAATTTCCAAAAGATTAAGCTGTTCAATACAGTCAAGACCAATTAAATTCAATTCTGAATTTTCGGCATAATAGCCTACCCACTCAAAACAAGGTAGGTTGAAATGTAACATTACAAATTAACTCATGGGTTCGATGCATTTGGTCCCCAGAGGCGCTTCTCGCTATGTGATCTGTTGCAGACAGACATGGCTTTACAAGCGATTTCCAAGATGACAGATATTAACGTAAAATTTGACGCTGCGTCAATGTGGAAAAGAACTGGTTTGTTGTTCATTGAAAAAAAAAAACAATATATTTCCTGTTGCTTTTATAATCTGCTTTGAATGTTACAAACGCTGAGTTTGCGTCGTTTATCTCTGTTTTTTTTTTTGTTTTTTTTTTTTTTTTTACAAATTTCCTGTGGATTGGACTTTTCAGCATTGTATTTTAAATTTGTGTTGCAAAAATTTTCTTTAAGTCCAACGCAGCAGGAAACATTGCACTTATGTTTCTTGAATGGGCAAAAAAGTATGTAATGCCAATCACAACAAAACCAAGTCGATGGCGGCTTTTTTTTTTGCCTGGACGTTTCCGGTTTTTGCGTCAATATGGTGTCTCTTTTAATGCTTAAAAGATTGTTGCATTCAGTTATTAGAGCTTGAATTGTAATGTTATCGTGTTCCAATTTGGAAAGTAGTCTGGTCCAAATATTGTGTGATTCAGACGTCAGCCATGCGATAAAAATCAAACATTTAAACTGGTCCTTTGTGAGGGAATTTAGTCTGAATTTCTCACATTCCCAACTTACGATTCCAGCGAACGCCACATAATTGTCATTTTTTAAATTCAAGACATTTAAACCAGGTATTTAACTGTGAGCGTTTTTTTTTTCTCAAAGATTTCTTTTAGCAGTTTTGTTGTTTCTGTAAATGTGAAATCTGTGGGCTGCTTTGGTTGGATGTAGTTTGTATAAAGGGCGTGTTCTTGGGTGACCAATTTTCGAATTTGTTGACAAATTTTCCAGTGTTCGTCTTTCAGAGAAAGTTCGTTTAGAAAAATGTCTATTTTTTGTACCACGAAGCAAAAGTTCTTCCGCTTTCAGTGTCGTTATGGAATTTCGTTATAGTGTTTGTTATGTTATCTATAGAATTTTTTTTGTAATTCTTTCCTTCTTGTAGAATTTCCAGTTGGTGATTAAACTGTTGAGTCGTCATAATCAACAACTTTTGTTGCAGCTTTTGAAACTGTTCTTTTGTTGATTTAATATTTCTCACTCATTGACCTAGTGGGTAGAGTGTTCGCTAATGGTCTGGGAGATCTGGCTTCGATCCCAGGTCGCGTCATACCAAAGACTTTAAAAATGGTACTTGATACCTCCTTGCTTAACACTCAGCAATATAAGGTACAGATCAAGGGTAAAGTGGAGCAATCCAGGGAAAGGTGTAGCACCCTCCTCTGCACCTCGGTGTCGTAGCTATCGAAAAGGGAGTCTTTGCATCACCCTCGACTAAGGGGAGACAACTTTACTTAACTTACCTAGTCGCCCAAAATTTGTTACATCCCAAATTTAGGGAACAACAAAATATGACAAAAACAGTTAAATATATTTTTAACACAACAATATTTTTTTTATTTTCTCGCCGACCAGGATACAGTTGGATCGGTGTGGAGTAGCAGCTCTATCTACGCATGGCCTGTTGTCAAAACAGCCATCTTATCTCCTTGAAACTACCTTTTTCGCTGAAAAGTTAATCATTTGTTAGGGGAGGTAACTGTCCCTTAAAAATTACACATATAAGATGATCACTCCGGGTTTTATTTAGCCGTAAATAAAGTAATTACAAAGAGACGCAAAACATTTTTCATTCTATTGTTGAACATTCATTAGATGGAGTTGCATGTCATTAAAAGGACAAAAAATACAGCAATAATTACCTCAACAATCAATGCGCATATTTACATTGAAATTCTGTGTAATTTTCTCATTCTATCAGTAGAAAATTGGTTTACCGATAATAAAGTGTTTTTTTTTCAGATCGATAATGCCTATTGTCACAGATTAAAAAGGATTAATGAACACTCCGGATTTAAGTCCAACTGACAATCAATGGTAGAAATTAAAAAAAAGTGTCCATCAAGGAAAATCTATGAACTGCCATTCAGGAAAGTTGGAACCACTTTAATAAAGAATATTGTTTTAAATTAGTGAAATCCATGGTGAAAAGAAATTAAAGGTGTCAATGATATTTTCTACTGGATGGTTTTGAAAAATATACCATTAATTCAAATAATCTTATCTAATTTTGTGGAGCAAAAATGACCAGCTTAATAAATCAGAATTATTTTGCGTCTTATTTGTTATTAGTTTATGTACTGCTAAAAAATGTTTTGCGTCTTATCTGTTGTTAGTTTATCTACTGCTAAATAAAATTATTTTGCGTTTTTTCTGTTGATAGTTTATTTACTACTAGATAAAATTGTTTGCGTTTTATTTGGTGTTAGTCTATTTACTGCTAAATAAAATGTTTTGCGTCTTATTTGTTGTTAGTTTATTTACAGCTTGATAAAAATGTTTCGCGTCTTATCTGTTGATAGTTTATTTACTGCTAAATAAAATGTTTTGCATCTTAGTTGTTGTTAGTTTATTTACGGCTAGATAAAAATGAAACGCGTCTTATCTGTTGATAGTTTATTTACTGCTAAATAAAAATGTTTTGCGTCTTATCTGTTGTTAGTTTATTTACAGCTTGATAAAAATGTTTCGCGTCTTATCTGTTGATAGTTTATTTACTGCTAAATAAAATGTTTAGCATCTTAGTTGTTGTTAGTTTATTTACGGCTAGATAAAAATGAAACGCGTCTTATCTGTTGATAGTTTATTTACTGCTTAATAAAAATGTTTTGCGTCTTATCTGTTGTTAGTTTTTTTACTGCTAAATAAAATCATTTTGCGTTTTTTCTGTTGATAGTTTATTTACAGCTAGATAAAATTGTTTGCGTCTTATTTGTTGTTAGTCTATTTACTGCTAAATAAAAATGTTTTGCGTCTTATCTGTTGATAGTTTATTTATTACTAAATAAGAATATTTTGTGTCTTATCTGTTGATAGTTTATTTACTTCTAAAAAACTCCAAATGATCATCCTCTAAGTGAGCGAATTCCATATTTTTTCCTGGGGTAGCATAAACAATCTACAAATTTTTGGTTTCTTCATTTAATGGCATATCAACCTTCTTGGTTTATTTGATGAAGAAGTGTCTCGTAGAATAGCAGTGGTACTATTTAACCCATATCTAGTGGGGACAATGGGTTCATGCCTTTACCAAGAGCATTAGTGCGAAAATGAATGCAGTTGTGAACTCATAGCGATGTTGCTGTCCAGCTACTTAACCCCTACACCACACAGTCTCCCGCCCAGCGTTTCATATCTTTAATTGAACTATTGGACACCAATACAACCCATGATGTATTTTTATGGCAATAAAACAATGGCGTTTGTTATTCATTCATCGATTATAACAATTCTTATTCATTTGTAGGGCCGGTATATCTACCCCCGATTGACAGAAGTTCGATTTCCACGAGGCATTGGGGCGGTTCGATGTCCCACTGGAACCCGGATGTTGAGAAAAGCGGTGGTTGGGGAGGTGGAAGAAAGAGAAGCAAACGAAAAAGATCGACCAATGTGTTCGACGGCCATTAACGATCTATTTAAGGAAGGAAGGAAGGAAGGAAGGAAGGAAGGAATGGTCAGTATCAATTGAATAAAGGATGATATTCGATCCAATTGTCGAATGGAGTATCTCCCAATGGCCAGATCGGCAATGTGTTCTATACTAAAAATAAAAATGCATGCTAATACACACTGCATTATATATATATATATATATATATGTGTGTGTGTGTGTGTGTGTGTGTGTATGAAGTTGCAAATCCTGTTTATAGTAAAAAGTTTATGCAATAAACCTTAGATGGGTGAGAAGTGCAAGACTTGAACAAAATTTACTTACGCGTTTTTGTATATATATATATATATACATGTGTGTGTGTGTGTGTGTGTCGAGGCTGTGCATAAGTTCACTGGTAAAGGATAAAATCATGTGTGTGCACATGTAACTACTACTACTACTACTACAACAAAAGCAACAACAACAACTACTACTACTACTACTACTACTACTACTACAAAAGCAACAACTACTACTACTACTTATAATAATAATGGTTCTGTTAGTTAAAAGATTTAATTAATTCACTACCAGTTAATTACTAATGCTCCATATTGAGTAAACGTCGTTAACGCAAACTATTAAAGCTTCTATTTAAACTTTCACGCCCTGAAGCAATTGTTTGAAATTATATGTATATATATATATATACATATATATTTTTTTAATCATTTGATGCAATGATAATAATTATAATAAATAATAATAATGGAACATGCAGGTGACAATTATACCAATTGTAATTGGTGCGTTTGGTAAAGGATTACTAAAGGGACTAGAGGAGTTGGAAGTTGGCGGACGGGTGGAGACCATCCAAACGACAGCATTATTGAGAACGGCCAGAATACTGAGAAGAGTCCTGGAGACTTGAGGAGACTTGCTGTCACTCAGACTCCAGTGAAAAACCATTGGATAACGCTGATGTGAAAAGCTCTCATGAGTGAATAATATAATAATAATAATAATAATAATAATAATAATAATAATAAATGTGTTTTTTTAAATTAGTCTATGACAGCTGTTTCATGTTCAACACAATTATTCAAAATCGAATAATTGTATTTGAGATCAAACGGTTATTATTACTTATTAAATAGAAGCATTACTAATAATTGATCACATACACACACACACACGCATACACACACATACGCACACACGTACATACACACACACACATACACATACACACACACGCGTCATTATGCATTTCAACATTCAAACACTTATGGTTCCTGCTATAAAAATTTTTTTATAAAATTATGTTATAGATGTATTTGATGAATTTTTTGAAGCTCAATATTAAAAAAAATTCAAACACGTGTAGATTTGGCTTCTTTAATTCGGGTTCTTTAATATCCCCACGAGAGTTTTTCGATCGTAAGGTTATTTACTCGAAAAAAAAAAAAAAAAAGACCTCAGGTGAAATTCGTGGAAGTGTTTTGCAAATTTCATTGAAAGAAATAAAATTGAATTCAGACTACTCAGACTCTATGCTTGTTTTAAATCTCTCTCTCTCTCTCTCTCTCTCTCTCTCTCTCTCTCCACACACCCACACACACACACATATACATATTTACCCAACCCCTCCGCTCTGGCAGGATATGACACAAGGTCAATTTTTAAGCGGAGTTTAACAGGTTTGAATGCAATGTTTTCCTTCTCCTAGACTAGTTTCCTCACCTAGACTGACGAAACCAGTCTGCCCTACTATTTACCCATAGCTGGTGGGAGAATAATTGGATTCATACCTTTCCCAAGGGTATTAGTGCTATGTGAAATGCAATTAGTCTTGTCCCGGGGGTTTGAACTCGTGTCGCCGTGTCCATTTTCTACGATGATAACCATTACACCACGGGCACCCCCCCATATATATATATTACTGAAAGTGTCTGACAAGGATTTAGTATTTAGATTTTTATATCTTACAAACTTAATGTTCTTACTTGACAAGAATCACTATTATTATGTATGATTTTTTACCTGTGCTCACATTCAGATTTTTTTTTACATTAAGAAGGCTAGATGAAAAAAAAAGTCTCAGTATGAGCACAGGTAAAAAATCATACATAATAATAGTAATTATAGTCAAGTAGGAACATTAAGTTTATAAGTCCCAAAAATTCACTCTGAATTTTGATGGCTTAACGGTTGTAGGCGTTGGTTCCCTAAGCTTCTAAGGAGACAATCATCTAGAGGTTGCAGGTTCAATCCTGACTGCAGGCGAGTAACAATACAGGAATATTTAACTCTTGTACCCGGTTATGGCTAACGGAATCAGAACAGGCGATCCCCGTGGATTCAATAAAGGACGTAGTTAGAAGTTCCGTGAAGGTTCCTGAGTTCGACAAACACCCGAAGAAGGCCAGAGGATATATCGGCCGAAACGTTGTGGAAATAACAATAAACATGAAGACAATAGTCCGAAAATCCTTAATGATAAGAATCATCAAGCTTTGTCTCAGAAATTTAGATAACTATCTCGATTATAGATCTTCTCATCACAAACACCGAGAAATAGCCTTCCCTATTCACAAACAATGAGACGAAGCATAATCTGCACCACAAGCAATTGAAAAGATAAAGCGATCGACTAAAATAGCAGTTCTCAGCAAGATTTGGTTTGGTTCAGTTTGGTTTCTTGACATACCAACCATTGTTGACTTTCAAATGCCAAATCCTACTTTTTTACATCTACAGGGTGAAACGATAAAATTGTCGTCCTAAAGAAAACAACACTACAGCTTTATTTTAAAACTTTTATTGAAAAAATCAATTCAGCTAACTTGATTATGTAGTAGAGCTGACATCTATTCAATGTAGCCGCCTTCAGCCTCAATCACCGCCTTGATATGGATACGGAACTGGGAGCATGCCTTTTCCACTAGCGCCGGCGGGAGCTCGGCGAATACTCGGTGGATGCCGGCGATCAGGCTGGTTTTGGTGTCGTGGGAGGTCATGTAGGTGATGTTCTCGACGTATGACCAAACAAAGTAGTCCAGCGGGTTCAGGCCGGGGGAGGAGGGGGCCAGTGAGAAAAGGGTACAAAGTCATAGCACTCCTTCTGATGCCAAGCCTGGGTCTCTTTGGACTTGTGGGCCGGCAACGAGTCCTTCTGCCCAGGGTCTGTCAGCGGCTACCTGATTGCACCAGGGGATCACCACACTGTTCAGCACATCCAGGTACACTTTGGTGTTGACTTTCAAGCCGATTTCGAAGATGTGAGGTGGCATGATGTGGCCCTCACTTGAAACCACACCAAAGCCGGAAATTTTGTTTTCATTACTCTGGGCACGATCCTGTTATTCGTGGCAATCCAGATTTGCATTTTGAGGGTGCTTGCAATGGTCCTGTTGTCATAACTTGGATCGGTAGAGAGCATGGGTTGTACAGCTGCGCATCTCCGATCTCGCTTGTTGAACATTGTGTCACTTTCAGATATGATAGAAGGCTCCTATCGCTCTTGGGATTTCTACACAACTGGCCAACTAGTAGATGGTCTGCAACAAAAAAAGAAAACCGGTTTTCATTAAACGGAAATGGAATCGTGTCTTTTCTAGGGCGACAATTTTATCGTTCCACCCTGAATATGATTTGTAAACACGTTTTGTAGACATACACAGTTAAACGATCAAACAGTTCTATTTCTAACAACCCAATTTACCATAAGTCACGAGTCAAATAAAGCTTTTTGATATTTAAAAATATCAAAAAGCTTTATTTGACTCATAGATAGGACCCTATCAGGAGCAATCACTCCGGGCCAGAGTGACCCTGGGAGCTATGACAATGAATCTATCTATCTATCTATCTATCTATCTATCTATCTATCTATCATTTAATACATATTGATATGTATAGATGGCTATTTATATAGATAGATGTAGTTATTTCTCTTTCCTTCTCTCCCTCTCTCTATAAGAGTGCGACTGAAGTTCGAACTCGCTTACTACGATGTCGTATTCCTACACGTTAGCCACTCAGCCACGGAGAAACTAAAAGACAAATCAATCTGATTTTCTCTCACACTCACACTCACACACACTGAGACAGACAGACGACAGACTGAGATAACAGATTTGACGAGAACAGGATATATTGAGTAACGTAATATGACAGATAGAAATATTGATAGAAAGATAAATCAACACTATGTTGTGAATAGAAAGATAGATGAATAGATAGGCCGACAGATTAACACAATCTGAAATAGATAAATGTAATTCGATATTGACGGAGAGATGAGAAAGAAAGAGTCTTATATATAAACATAATCACCTCCTCATATATATATATATATATATATACGCTCCCTCTCCCAGGGGGTTGAGTACTTTGATGAAGGAATTAACGGTTGTCACTCGCGTAAAGCAAAACTCTTCTAACAAATTGAGCGATTCGGTATCCGATGGCGCAAAATGTAAACGAAGGAAAGCTAATACAAATGCGCTAGATTCCCAAGCTGACATTGATTCGCATACTGGTTTAAGGGTATGTCATCGGCCTGATGTAAAGTTAGACGGGTTTCGATCCCAGCTTGAAGTGTCTCGCCACAACGGACCAGTCTGTGGATGACAATATATATATATATATATATATATATATATATATATATCATAATCTTGTCGTACTATCAGCACGGATATCCCTGACCCACTCTCGCCACTCCTCCCTATCGTTAATCGCTTCCAGCAGGTCTTCAGCGCTACACCCCGTATCTACACAGAGCTTCTGTATGTAGGTTCGAGCTGGTTGCACTGCCTGCATGAGTACGTCACTTATGAGCTCGTCTCTACTTGTCCAGCATGTCTGGTTCGTCTAATTTTGATAGTTTTCGTGATGGGTGGTTGGTGGCCGTATAGCTGCTGCATTGTGGGGTGCTGTCTCCAGGACTTGTTCAATATTGCTCGCAGCATTCTTGTGTAGTTGCTGTCAAGCTTTTTCTCCATACATTTAGTTAGCGTCCATGTGGTGCATCCATATAGCAGTATCTACACGACCACTGCTTGGAAGAAACTGCGTTTTATTTTATCGGTCATGTCTGACTTCCATATGACCGATAGCCTATGGTTAGCTGTCCATGCCTTTGTTAGTCGCGTGTCGATGTCTGTCTCGGTTGATAGGTGAACTAGGTAGCTGAACTTGTCCACTAGTTTCAGAGAGCTACCGTTTAGGGCGGAGATGTCGCCTGTTTGATTAAAGCACATATATTCCGTTTCGTGTGCATTGACTTGGAGGCCAATGCCTGCAGCGGCTCGTTCCAGACTTTGTTGTAGGGTTTCAGCTTGGGCGGGTACATTTGCCAGTAACGCTATGTCATCGGTGTTGTCGGCGTCGGTAATTGTTTTTGCGAGGTACCTTCTGTTTCTTTCCGTTGTTAGCTTGAAACGATTTTCTTTGATTTTATCAAAAGATGTTCTAAGCACGTTGTTTAAACAGATGATAAAGAGGTATAGGGCTACTGTGTTTCCTTGTAGTACTCCTGCTACGATGTTGAAGTAGTCTGTGTCTCCATCCGGAGAACATACTTTTACTTAGGTGTTTCTATAGAGAATCATTATGGCTGCGACAGTTTCTTTTGGTAAACGGTATGGGAGTAGAATTTGCTCCATCTTCCCTCTGTAAATGGAATCATTGTAATGTCGCTTATAGGTTTTTTGCACGTACCCCTTCAAGGATTTTACGGAGAGTCAAAATTTGAAAGATAACCATGACCCACACTCGCACTACGTGGACGCTAACAAAACGGCTGGAGAAGAAGCTAGACGGCAATTACACAAGAATGCTGCGTGCAATCTTGAACAAGTCCTGGCGGCAACACCCCACAAGACACCAACTGTACGGCCACCTGCCTCCTATCACGAAAACTATTCAAGTTAGACGAACCAGACATGCAGGTCACTGCTGGAGAAGCAGGGACGAACTCATAAGTGATGTACTCTTGTGGACCCCCACACATGTCCGTGCAAAAGCAGGACGACCAGCTATGTGAGGATACGGGATGTTGTCCTGAAGACCTGCCTAGGGCGATGAACGATAAGGAGGAGTGGCGAGAGAGGGTCAGGGATATCCGTGCTAGCAGCTTGACATGATGATGATATTGTCATCCACAGACAGACCTGTTTCGTTCTGTCAGAACTCTTCAGTGTGGCTAGACAGGCTAGATTCCCGAAGCTGGGATCGAAACCCGGTTGACTCAAACACCAATCCACTCAGCCACGAGAAAACTAGCACAAGCGAAGGAAATTTAAACGCTTATGTATCACATTTGTTTTTGTTTACATAAATCCGTTTAACGATTCATATGAATATGCTAGTGGCAACCATTTACTTCCCTCGCAAGAGAGTTAAACTCTACAGGGGTTAGGGAGCATATATATATATATATATATATATATATATTTCTAAGGTGTGGTTGGATAAATCACCAGTGATGTTCATTAGTTCATTGTTGGTTTTGGGTCTTTTCAATATCATATCTCATCGCTAAAGTGACTCAGCCGAGATTGGTTTGGTTTGGTTTCTTTGTTTAATGGCATATCAACTCTTTTTAGGTTATTTAATCCTATTTACCAACCCCTCCTCTCGGGCAGGATATGACACAAAGTCAATTTTTAAGCGGAGTTTAACAGGTTTTAATTCAGAGTTTTCCTTCTCCTAGACTAGTTGCCTAACCAAGGCTGAAGAACCTAGTCTGTCCTACTATTTACCCATAGCTGGAAGGAGAATAATTGGATTCATACCTTGGTGCTTTTTTTTTTAGGTTATTTAATGCCAAAGCCATTCTCCTAGAAGAACAGTAGTGGTACTATTTAACCCATAGCTGGGAGGAACGAAAGTGAACGTAATAGCGCGACTGGAGTACGAACTCGCGTACTACGATTCCGCAGTCCATTGCTTTAACCATTACACCACGAGGACACCCACATAGATAGATAGATAGATTAACATGATCTTAAATGGACGGAGACAGAAATATAGATTGTTTGGCATATTTATTATTGGGGTTAATTCCTTGTCCTCTGACATAGAAAGATAGAAAGATAGATAAATTAACATAATCATACATACACACACAAATATATATATATGTATATCGTAAGAGAGAGAGAGAGAGAGAGAGAGAGAGAGAGAGAGAGAGAGATCATTACAATCGAATTTAGGAGTGGTCCATATAGTGTAGTGGCTAAACTGAACATCGTAGTAAGCAAGTCCGATCAAGTCGCACTATTGCGTTCGGTTTCGGACTAATATCTTTGAGAAGGTAGGAGCCCTATAATCCCCCCACCCCGCCACAAGGATGGTTTTGGCATTAAATAACCCACGATGGTTAATATGTCATTCAAATCAAAGAAATCAAACCAAGAAATCTGATCGATATATATATATATACAGAGAGAGAGAGAGAGAGAGAGAGAGAGAGAGAGAGAGAGAGAGAGAGAGAGAGAGAGAGAGAGAGAGATGGAGGGATGGTGGGACTAAGACTGAGAAACAGATCTATAAACTTGAAAAGACAGTAACTGAACGATGTGAATTTAGAAATTGCAATTTATATATATATATATACATATATATATATATATATAGAGAGAGAGAGAGAGAGAGAGAGATGGAGGGATGGAGGGACAAAGACCGAGAAGCAGATCTATAGACTTGAAAAGAAGGTAATTGAACGATATGAATTTAGAAATTGCAATTTATATATATATACACACACACACACACACACACACACACACACACAGAGAGAGAGAGAGAGAGAGAGAGAGAGAGAGAGAGAGAGAGAGAGAGAGAGAGAGAGAGAGAGAGAGAGAGACTGAGAAACAGATCTATAAACTTGAAAAGACAGTAACTGAACGATGTGAATTTAGAAATTGCAATTTATATATATATATATATATAGAGAGAGAGAGATGGAGGGATGGAGGGACAAAGACTGAGAAACAGATCTATAAACTTGAAAAGAAAGTAATTGAACGATATGAATTTAGAAATTGCAATTTATATATATATATATATATATATATATATATATATATATATTGATGACATCGATTTACCATTTTTTCATGATAGTTTTTGTATGTTTTTAAAGAATTTAAAAAATGTCCATTTTTCTTCTTTTAATTTTTTTCTGTTAATTCACGCACAATAAATTTCGGACGCTGAGTGCATCGATGTTGAAAGTTACCTGCGACTCTAACCCTTTAGGACGTTTGCTAAAGTTTCCCGCGCGAAGTAAGTTGGAAAATAAGAAGAGACGTTTAAATAATCCAACGACCATTAATCAAAATAAAACCATTTTTTTTATTTATTTCGGCAATCACGCGAGACTTACTGAATTGTATATTACTTGTTGTTTTTGTTCAGGAAGAGTTTTGAAAAAAAAATCAGGTTTGAATAAACGACCAAAAAAAAAAAAAAAATCTACTAAATTTACCTTAGTATGACTCAGCTAAAATCGTGGGATACTTAATGAAGTGGTTAATGATTAACTGCTGGGATTATCTTGATAGTCATCGTAGATAGATAGATTAACGTGATCTTAAATGGACGGAGACGGAAAGATAGTCTGGCATCGATAGATGAGATAGGTTTGGTTTGGTTTGGTTAATGGCATATCAACCTTTGTAGGTTATTTAATGCCAATGCCATTCTCCTAGAAGAACAGTCGTGGTACTATTTAACCCATAGCTGGGAGGATAAGGGGGTTCATACCTTTCCAAAGGGTATTTGCCCGAAAGTGAACGTAATAGCGCGACTGGAGTACGAACTAGCGTACTACAATTCCGCAGTCCATCGCTTTAACCATTACACCACGAGGACACCCCCTATAGATAGATAGATTAACATGATCTTAAATGGACGGAGACAGAAATATAGATAGTCTGGCATAGATAGATACAAACAGACTGAGATAGATAGATAGATAGATAGATGAAAAGTCTGAGATAGATAGATAGATAGATAAATAGATAGTTGAAAAGTCTGAGATAGATAGATAGATAGAGAGATAGATAGATATGAGCAGTCTGATGTGTATATATATATAAACACAAAGAGATATAGATAGATAGATGGATAAATAGATAGCGACAGCGAAAGAAAGAAAGAAAGAAAGAAATAGAGACCGTGATAGATAGATAGATAGATAGATAGAATCTGATATAAATATGATCTGTGTGAGATGAATAGATAGAATGAAAGATAAATAGGTACGTAAACAAAATCTGACAGAGATTGATAAATGTGAGTAATATAAGATAGATATATAGATTAACATAATCTTATTTAGACAGCTAGATACAATGGCATATGGATAGAAAGATAGACAGATAGATAAATATAATCTGACAAAGATAGATAGATAGATAGATAGATAGATATGAACAGTCTGAGATAAATAAACATAATCTGACATAGACAGGTAGATAGAACGATAGACAGGAAAATAGATATACATAATCTGACAGAGATAGATGGATAGATAGATATGAGCAGAATGAGATAGATAGATAGATAGATAGATAGATAGAAAGAAACAGAATAAGATAGATAGATAGATAGAAAGAAAGAAACAGAATGAGATAGATAGATAGATAGAAAGAAAGAAAGAAACAGAATGAGATAGATAGATAGATAGATAGATAGATAGATAGATAGATAGGTAGAAAGAAAGAAACAGAATGAGATAGATAGATAGATAGATAGAAAGAAAGAAACAGAATGAGATAGATAGATAGATAGATAGAAAGAAAGAAACAGAATGAGATAGATAGATAGATAGATAGAAAGAAAGAAACAGAATGAGATAGATAGATAGATAGATAGATAGATAGATAGATAGATAGAAAGAAACAGAATGAGATAGATAGATAGATAGAAAGAAACAGAACGAGATAGATAGATTGATAGATAGAAAGAAACAGAATGAGATAGATAGATAGATAGATAGATAGATAGATAGAAAGAAAGAAACAGAATGAGATAGATAGATAGATAGATAGAAAGAAAGAAAGAAACAGAATGAGATAGATAGATAGATAGATAGATAGATAGATAGATAGATAGATAGAAAGAAACAGAACGAGATAGATAGATTGATAGATAGAAAGAAACAGAATGAGATAGATAGATAGATAGAAAGAAAGAAACAGAATGAGATAGATAGATAGATAGATAGAAAGAAACAGAATGAGATAGATAGATAGATAGATAGATAGAAAGAAACAGAATGAGATAGATAGATATATAGGAAAAGACTCAGAGAGATAGATACGGAAAATATAAACGTTTAATGAACGCGATTCCCTAAACTAAAAGCATAAAATAACCCTATATGGGTTTACATGCCGTTAAAATCAATAGCCAATGAATCTATCAATCAAGAAGATACCTTACTGAGCTACAGCGAATATGGTTACACCTAGCGCTCTGAAAGAGATGTTCAAGTTTGTCAACATCTTTTTCCGCGTGATGTCTTTTTGGATCACCAATCTATTCGTGCCTCATTGCCACTTACTTAATATACGAGGTGCAGCCATAAGTTTCCAGACTTTTTTCGTATGGCCACTTTTATTGACAGTACACACAAGAAACTCTGGTCCCCTTCGAAGTAATCTCCTCCGGCTGCAATGCACTTGTACCGTTCCAACAAATTCTGGAATAACTCATGGAAGTCCTCTTGTGTGAGCGTGTCAATGACCTTCGTCACAGCCTCTTTCACCCGCTCGGTTGTCTCATAACGACAGCCTCTGAGCTAAGGGAATACCCAAAAGTGACAGGGAGCAAGGTCTGGACTATAGGGAGGGTGAAGAACTGTCTTGGTGCCCATCTTTGTCAAATAGTCTGTGACAAGGATGGAGTTGTGGACTGGTTCATTGTCCTGGTGGAAAGACCACTGACCTGATTTGAAGAGTCTTCCTGAACTCCCTTAAAACCTCAACATAGTAACCCTAAGCCTAACCCTTCGGCCAATCAACTGAAGTGTATTGACTTCCTTACTCCTCTCACACCTCTAATCATCCCTCACAGACTCCCTGCCTTCTTTGAATCTCTTATGCCACTCAAAAACTGATGCTCGATTCATGCAAGATGCTCCAAAAGCATTCTAAAGCATTCCATTTTTTCCAAGTTTAAAACAGAATTTTATTGCATATCGTTCTTCTAAAGAGCCAGATTGCATTTTTGAAATTCACCAGCTGTGACAATCAGGCTTTCGTAGGGTGTATTCCAAATCCTGCTGCAGCTGTTCATTTAAACCAGAAATCATAAAAATTGGTCAGTCATCTCATAAGATGTATAGGAATAACATAGTGAATTTTCAAGAGTCTACGACAATTTCAAATGCCCATACAAAAAGTCTGGAAACTTATCGTATGCACCTCGTATTACAATATTTTACTGGGCTATTGTGTATATGGTTAAACCTAGCGTACTTGAAGAGATGTAGACAATCTCTACTTCTTGAAATACATCTTTACACAAGTCAACCCCCTCAAATCAGACAAATGAATTTGATATATATATATATATATATATATAAAGTTGGCGACCTTTGTCGAGGGTAACTCGAAGGCTCCTTTTTCAATAGTTACTACACCGAGGTGTTAGGGAAGGCGCTACTCCATTCCCAGTATTGCTCCACTTTATCTTTGATTCTCACCTTATAGTGCTGAGTGTTTAGCAAGGCTGCATCAAGTACCATTTTTTGAGTCTTTGGTATTGAACCTCGGTCTCCCGGACCATTGGCAAACACTTTACTCATTATCCCAATGGCCCGATGAAAATATTGCTTAACCCATAACTCTGTGGCCCAGTCGGCTGGGGGCTGTAGAATACCCCAACTGTATCTCTGCAAAGAGCTAAGACCCCCCCTTACCAACGAGTGTCCAGGATATGAAACTAAACAATCAGATGATAAGGGTCCAGTAATGCTGGAGCTTCGGGGAATGTAGAATACTCCTTTATTTCCATCGCTCCCAAATCCACTCTGACCCGGAGTGGTAGGCCCTGATAGGGTCCTATTTATGGGTCAAATAGAACTAAACTGTGTACTTATGCTAAACTAAATTGTTTGAAATAGGACTGTTTTGACATTTAACTGTGTGTCAACAAAAAACGATCTTTATACTCAACTGAGTTGTTCGAAACTTTTATCAAAATGAATTAATTCGGCGTTAAATAACTCGAAAAGGGTTGATACGCCGTAAAACCAACCTACCAACCAACCAACCAACCATTACTCCGTGTTGTACGATTCTCATTATTTGGTAGGTTTCTATTACATTACAAGTCAAGATTCTATTTTTTTTTCTTAGTTCACTCGTCTTTTGGTTGTAAAAAGTTAAGATCATGTTACTACGATCTACTTCGCCTCCAGATGACGTAGTAAATATTTACGATCATGATGGCAATTGGGTAGCAAATTAGACTTTCAAAAATTCAATCATGTTTGAATTCATTGAATTTAATTTTTCTTCAAGGCACACCTAACACTTTTACACTCTATATTGCTTGCAATGACCGGTTTGAAACTGCTGCCAGTGTCTAGAAAAAATTGATAAATAAAAAGATACAAACATAACTTGATTGATTGATCTATCTATCTATCTATCTATCTATCTATCTATCTATCTGTTGTAGGTGACTCACCTATGACCAGAATAATGGACTTACCCAAAGAGAATATTAACCAAGAACTAAGCTGGTAGAGGTTAGAGCAGCAGCAGCATAGACCAGCAGGGTTCGAGTCTCGGCTCGTTTCCGACCTTCCCCTCCCCTTTATCCCCACTTTAATCGGCCTTCGGGCTTTTGTGTCAAGCCATGTGTCAAGTCCTGTCTGGTGGGAGGCAGCGACAAATAAACAGAGGTCCCCGCGGACTTTCTTGAAACCTATGTATGGCACTAGACCTTGGTGTCTAGTTCAAGCCATAACCCGGCATACGTGCCCGGACCCACATTTGGGTTCGTGAAACTGCTTGCCTCATCAGGCTCACATTGCACCAAGTGAGCCGATGAGCAGCATAGCCCAGCAGGGTTCGAGTCTTAGCTCGTTCCCGACCTTCCCCTCCCCTTTATCCCCACTTTAATCGGCCTTCGGGCTTATGACCATGTGTCAAGTCGTGTCTAGTGGGAGGCAGCGACAAATAAATTGAGCAGCAGCAGCTGTATTAACACTGTGCTT
The DNA here is from genome assembly GCA_963585895.1 of Sepioteuthis lessoniana. Taxonomy (NCBI): domain Eukaryota; kingdom Metazoa; phylum Mollusca; class Cephalopoda; order Myopsida; family Loliginidae; genus Sepioteuthis; species Sepioteuthis lessoniana. The sequence goes on from OY757942.1 coordinate 55,905,278, forward strand.
CTCCAGTTGTTGAGTCGCATTTCGGCCGGCCGTGCTGGCTGCTGGCACGGATCTGGCCGAGTGTGTCTTGGTAGCTGGATAATTTCCTTCGGCCTCAGGGGGCCTTCCCCCGCCAGGCTTTGATACCCTTCGGGGAGGTTGGGTTCATCGCCCGGCGCCTGAGGCCCACCTAATAAGGGGAATGCCGACGCGGCCGTAAGCATTTTTGGGAAATGCCGGGCGCCCAGACCCACCAAAAAAGGCCTTGTGCCACACTTGCCCGTTAGGTGAGGCGCGCAACAAATACCGCAGCAGCACCTTGCCTGTCTTCGTGTACGTTGACCCAAGGAGACCCT
>OY757942.1:55910612-55932923 GCA_963585895.1 Sepioteuthis lessoniana
GATAGATAGACAGATAGATAGATAGAGAGAAAAAAATAGAGAAAGATAGATAAACAGAACAGAATGTGATAGATAGATAGATAGATTGATAGATAGATAGAAAATGAACAGAATGAGATAGATAGATAGATAGATAGTTAGATATGAACAGACTGAGATAGATAGATAGATAGATAGATAGATAGATAGATAGATATGAACAGACTGAGATAGATAGATAGAAAGATAGATCGATAGATATAATTGGCTGATATAGATGGATAGAATTTTAAGAAAGAAAGAAAGAAAAAAGAAAGAAAGAAAGAAAGAAAGGTAGAAAAATTGAACAAACTTTGATAGATAGATAGATAGATGTTAACAAGCTGATATCGATAGACAAAGAAAGAAAGAAAGAAATATAAAAGAAAGAAAGAAAGAAAGAGAAAAGTAGATAAATAGAACAAAGATAGATAGATAGATAGATAGATGCGAACAGCTTGACATAGATAGATAGGCAGATAGAAAGAAAGATAAAGAGAAAAGTTAATAAATTGAACTGACTGATATAGATTGATAGATAACACTTTTTATTTGGCTCGAATCTTATGTTTGTACATATTTATGGGGTTTCAAGTATTCCTATCTAATACTAATATTTCTACAAAAATCTATTTGACCTATAGATGGGAACCTAACAGGTGCAACCACACCGTGTCAGAGTGGAATTGAGAGTATTAGAAGGGAAGACGTTTTCTACACTCTCCAGACCCTCATCACCAGATACAGTTAAGAGTCCTACCGAGAGCACATTTCTGGCACACAGTGAGATTTGAACTCACTATAAATTGTTTGCTAGCCTTTCTAAAAAATATTGTGGACATTTGATAGGCTAAGTTTAACACAAGGCCTTAAATATGATGTTCTCAGTAAGATAGAAACTCACTATTAATGGTCTGCTCGCTTAACTCGTTAAACCTTTGACTTCTTAAAGTAGATGCAGCAGCTGCTGATATATATTTACAGGCAGATTTTGTTAGTCTGTATCCAGATAATTTAAAAGAACTTTTTTTTACATAACAAATATTTATTTTCTAAAATAATCAGTACAAAGGTGTTGAAGACAGAAAGGAAAAAAGAAAGAAAGATGAATTTAGAGTTGGAAAAAAGAATACAAATACAGAGAGAGAGAGAGAGAGAGAGAGAGAGAGAGAGAGAGAGAGAGAGAGAGAGAGTGGGGATAGATAAACAGAGAGAAAGAAAGCGAGAAAAATAGGTAGAGATAGAGGGAAAAAAGGTGTGTTATAGTTAGAGAGAGTGAGAGAGAGGCAGAAGTATAGTTTCTGAGGGTGAGAATTGAAAGAAACCACACACACACACACACACACACACACACATACACACACACACACATATATATATATATATAAGGGAAGAGAGTATCAGAGAGAGAGAGCGAGAGAGAGAGAGAGAGAGACAGACAGACAGACAGACAGACAGACATATAGAATAAGTAGATAGAGAAAGATAGAGGGAAAATGGGAAGAGAATGTGTTTGAGATCAATTTCAACACAAAAATATACGATTAGAGAAGGAGAGAGAAGTGGACGGCAGGAGAATTATTCATGAGAAGGAAAATCGAGAGCGAGAAAGAGAAAAAAAGACAGAGACAGAGACAGACAGACAAAGATATATATATATATATATATATATAGAGAGAGAGAGAGAGCGAGAGAGTGAGAAACAGACAATTGTATGTAAACATTTAGAGAGAGAGAGAAAGAGAGAGACAGAGACAGAGACAGAGAAACAGAGAGAAAGAGAGAGAGAGAGCGAGGGTAGGGTGGGAAGATAAAGACAGAAAGAGAGCGAGAGGTACTCCAACGGAGGTGAGGAAGACGAATGAAAGAAGAGGACATTGTTTTAGGGGGAGAGAGAAAGAGAAAGAGAGAGAGGGAGAGAGAGATAGAGGGGGGGGAGGAGAGAAAGGCACGGTGATAATTTTGAGCAAAGCGTGAGATACATGTAAATAGAGTAAGAGAGAGGGACATACACAGACACACACACAGACACACACACAGACACACAGACACACACACAGACACACACAGACACACACACATAGAAAATGAAAATGACTGACGAAAAGAAGGTCCGAAATAAAAAAAAAAGTTGAAGTATGTCTTATAAGAATAAAAGACAGAAATGAATGAAAGATGAAGAATGAATTTAAATAAAGAAAAGAAAAGCTCGATCTACTCAGAAAGAAAGTAAGTGAATAAAAACAAGTGATTAAAAAAAGCAAAAAGAAAAAGAAGAAGAAGAAGCGAATAAAGGTGGTGAGAAAAAGAAGAAGAAGAAGAAGAAGGAGAAGAAGAAGTAGAAGATAAAAAGAGAGAAAATCAGAAGGAGTAGAAAAAGGGGATAAAAAGAGAGAGAAGAAGCGGAAAGAAGAGGAAGAAGAAGGAGTAGCGAATAAAGGCGGAGAGAAGAAGAAGAAGAAGAAGAAGAAGAAGAAGAAGTGAATAAAAAGAGAAAGAGAAAAGTAGAAGTGGATAAAAAAGGAGAGAAGAAGATGAAGTGAGTAAAGAAGAAGAAGAAGAAGAAGAAGAAGAAGAAGAAGAAGAAAAAGAAGAAGAAGAAGAAGGGAATAAAGGCAGAAAGAAGAAGAAGAAGAAGAAGAAGAAGAAGAAGAAGAAGAAGAAGAAGAAGAAGGGAATAAAAGCGAATGGTCGAATGAACGTTTTGCAGTGGCTATCGGGCTCAGTCGGGCCCTGAGGGAATTTTTGTTTCTCCTAATTTTAACATTGTCAACGCAATCATATAATTATTTGTCAGTGAACTGTATAAGTGTGAAGCAATGAACTCTATAAAAATAAGAGAAACCAAGAAAATTCAATGAAAAGAGTCAGGCAAAGAGGGGAAGGAGAAGGCAGAGAGAGAGAGAGAGAGAGAGAGAGAGAGAGAGAGAGAGAGAGAGAGAGAGAGAGAGAGAGAGGAGAATCTGAGTTTATTGAGAAGATGAAGAGGAGGAAATTGAAAAAGAAAGGAGCGAAGGAAAAAGAAAGTGGCGAACGAAGAATACAAGGAAAGAGAAAAGAAGAAAGAGTTTAAAAAATAGAGGGGAAAGAAGAGAAAAAGAAAAATAGGAAAGAAAGAAAGAAAGAAGGAAAGAAGAAGAAGAAGAAGAAGAAGAAGAAGAAAGATGAAGTAGAAAGAGAATGGAAAAAAGGGGAATGAAGAAGAAGAAGAAGAAGAAGAAGAAGAAGAAGTCAAAGTAAAAGAGAAATAAATAACAATTGAACGAAGAAGAAGAAGAAGAAGAAGAAGAAGAAGAAGAAGAAGAAGAAGAAGAAGAAGAAGAAGAAGAGGAATTAAATAAAGTAGAAGAAAAGGAAATAAGGAAAGAGTCAAAGAAGAAGAAGAAAAAAGAAGTAAAAGAGAATGAAATAAGGAAACGACAATTCCAAGTTGAAGAACAGCAAAGAAGAAGAAGAAGAAGAAAAAGAAAAAGAAAAAGAAGAAGAAGAAGAAGAAGAAGAACTTTATGTAGAAGAAAAAGATAACGGAAAAATACAAAGGAAAGCAGTAGTAGTAGTAGTAATGAAAGAAAGAAAGAAAGAAAGAAAGATGGAAAAAAGAAAGAAAGTAAGATAAAAGACCAAGTAAGGAAAAAGACGAGAAAAAAAGATAAGAAAAATGAAAATAAATTTCAGATACAAAAGAACACCCCCCCACTTCTCCCCCCCCCCAAAAAAAAACGATCTTCAGTTGAGACAAATGTTGGGACGAATCTTTTTGCGCCTCTTCACACAAACTAATCTTAACTGAATTTGCCAAACACAGTTTACCAATCGATAAATTTAAAATAAATAGATAAACAAATAAATATAAAGGGTGAGTCCAAGTTGGTTGAAGGGGTGGAAAGGTGTAAATGAAGAAGATGTCTCAGCTATTTTCCCGCCCAATTTTTGCTTGAAAATCACATTTTTCGTTTTTCCTTTAAAAACTAAGAGATAAATAAATAAAATGATTTTACTTAAAGGAAGACTAAATGCGAAATTTTGTGAGTGTTTTCCGACCTTTGCAAATATCTATACAGCCTTATATCATGCTAAATTATTAATACACATGGTCAACGTGTAATGCGTATTACATGTACTAACAAATGACGTCTATCATTGTCATGGAATATCTAATTTGAATAAGGATTTTAAAAAGCAGGATTCTTATTCTAATATAATTTTTAAATGAGATATAACATCACATATTAACATCGCGTTGCCCTGAAGATTATTTTACAAAAAAAAAAAAAAGATAAAGAACAAAAGAACAACAAAAAACAAAAACAACGAAAAACGAAACGTTAAGCAAGACATTTTATATATGAATAAATACATCCCCTGATTATCTTTTTTTTCATATCTTATTTTCACATATCGTCAGATTTCTTTTACATTTTTCTCTAATCTTTATATATCGGGTTGTTCAATAAATAAGGGAATCGTTTTGTAAAAAGCAAAATAATTTTCTTTTTCAGAATGTTTTTTCATGAAAGTAAACTCTTTATTCTTTGGGACTGGTTTATGGCAAAAGTTATTTTCATCATCATCATCATATCGTGCCGCCAGCACGGATATCCCGGACCATCTCTCGCCACTTCTCCCTATCATTCATCGCCTCCGGCAGGTCTTCAGGGTTACATCCTGTGTCTTCACATAGCTGCTGTATGTAAGTTCGAGCTGGTCGTCCTGCTTTTGCTTGGCCATATGTGGGGGTTCATAGGAATACTGCTTTTGCTTGGCCATATGTGGGGGTCCATAGCAAAGTTATTTTAATCTCACAAAATATTTGTTTTGAAGTTATTCAAAATGGCAGAAATTAGAACAGTGATCTTCAGGCTTGAATAGAAGTGAATGCAAACAATTTGAACTTTTCAGAAAAAATGTTTAATGCGAATAGAGAAGTTCAGTTTTACAAAAATCAAAGACAAATGCCAATTTCTGTATTTCCATACCTTTGCCATCATCAAAACGGCCTACGTCATGTTAAATGATTGCTATTCATGAACAACGTGCAACATATACTTTATGTACGAACATATGGCGATCATCTCTAATATGGGATATTTATATTTGTACAATGATTTTAAAAAGCAGGTTTTTATTGGTAAGTATCCAGTATTTATTTGTAATTTTATTGAATCATTTTCATAAATATATTTAAGCATTAGTTTTTTTGTCTAACTTTTATATGAAAACCAAGATGTCCTTTTGGATTTTATTAATTTTTAATGAAGGCGTTTCATTTGCATTTTACTTTGATATAGTGTCTTCATTGACATTTAAGCTGTGGCTCAATAATATGCATTCATATATATATATATATATATATATGGATGTATGTGTGTGGTCTCAGCGTGTGTTTGTGGATGGCCGTCAGAATCAAAAGAATTTTTATCTTCAGCATCTTTAGATAGCGTCAGATTGTCTGGAAGATTTTTTTTTGGTCTGGGTGGTCTTTATGCCAAAATAGACAAAGAGCTATGCCCGCGTGAACCTTCGTGAAGATCCGAGACCGGAAGTAGGGATGGAAAAGGACAAAGGTACGTTGGTCAGTCTGAGAGTTAGCAGTCAAGAGTGTTGTCAGTCAGTTAATGAACCCAGGCAGAAAATGGTCACGAGGAGTCAGAATGGCCACGGTGGCTGAGAGGACAGTATGGGTTCAGTCAGAAGTCAGAGACAGTCGAGCAATAAGGGTGATGACCAGTGATGAGTCAGCAATTTTTGAGCAGTCAAGAGTCTCACAAAATTCTTGTGATAGCTGCGAACAATCAGAGGAGCAAAACACCACAGACCTCACCTTTTAATTTTTTGCTGTTTCGAATCCGTTGTTTTTGTCTTTCATTTCCTTTCTCCTGTTTGTTTTGTTGTTTTTTTTAAATGACCACCCACCCACCCCCGTATAAGATTGAATAAAGAGGTCCTCACAAGACGAAATTTACTAAGCTTTTTGCTTATGTGAATTGATTTACCAGAAAATCCGGCGAACACCTACGCACGATATACGGAAACACTGGACAGCTGTTTCGACCTTATTAGGTCTCATCAGTAGTGTATACCGTAATCTCTACCACTGGAGATCGAACCAGCGACCATAGATTGCAGTGCCGAAACTCTACAACTGAGCCACCTGTTCATATCGCACACAAGTGACGCCAAATCAACTAGTCCTGGTAATTGCGCGGCGAAATAACCTAAATGTGTCTTGTAAGTTACATCCGTACTCTTGATCGGTGGATTTTCTGGTCATGGTAATTCAATTCCGATACTCTGCTTAAAGAATAAAAAATATGTACTTTTTGCTTTTGTTGTATCGTTGTAAGGAACCGATACACAGTGAAACAGAGTTAATTATTTATTAACTCAAGTGGTACAGTTCGATTAGTATTATAAGTCTCTCTCTGTAGGTGTTATGTCCGAGGTTGGTCTTCCACTGACCGACCTCCTTTCGTGCTCTTCTGTTTCTGCTTCTGCTTCTTTCTCGCTTCTCGAGACATCGTGTCTTTTATACTTCCGCGATACCGGAAGTAACGTAGTACGAGCCACGAAACAACAGCATTGATGTGACACGAAGCTGCATGAATAGATACCCCATGAAACTCAAACTCACTCGTGAAGGTTTGGTAGTCTAGCTTGTTAACCATTACACCACCTGAGATCCTCACAAGATGATCGACTGCGAAAGATCATCGAACGGCCATCCTGGCGCTCTGGGTTATTTCATTATATTTACCCAACCCCTCCGCTCGGGCAGGATATGACACAAGGTCAATTTTTTAAGCGGAGTTTAACAGGTTTGAATTCAGAGTTTTCCTTCTCCTACACTAGTTGCCTCGCCAAGGCTGAAGAACCTAGTCTGTCCTACTATTTACCCATAGCTGGAGGGAGAATAATTGGATTCATACCTTTCCCAAGGGTATTAGTGCTATGTGAAATGCAATCAGTCTCGTCCAGGATTTGAACTCGAGTAGCCGTGTCCATTTCCTGCGAGGATAACCATTATACCACGGGCACCTCTGGGTTATTTCATATTTCAAGTAAACAAGTTCAAAACTAGAATAAATGAATGACGACTACAATGCAAAAAAAAGTATCAGCACCCACACGTACGCGGATAAATGTGTGAAAACTGACTTCATTTTACATCGTATCATTCAGGGCCGCATTTTTTTTACGGGGAGGGGCGTGTTTAAATAGAAAAGTCTGAAACCAAAATCAGATGGATTGCAAATTGAAACTCCATCTCAAATGAAACAAATAACCCTGTCAAACGTGTTACATAATTGCGGAAGGATTTTTTTATATTATCCTTTTTCGATGGTTATATCTTATCTTTCGGTTTAGTTAGGTTTAGAGCTATTCGGCTTAGTGCGCGGTAGGGGCGCACACTGAGCGCAGGTGTTCACGCTCGCGCGGGGAGGATGTGACAATCACAGATGTCATAATAAAAAACCCAGATAGGAAATAAGACTGGGGATGTGAATGACGTCATGCCCGGAAGCGATGGGCTGAGGATTTTGCGTGATTTTTGAAAAAAAGCAGTTAGTTGAGATTTGAACCTAGACGAAGCGAGTTGATTTTTTGGACCTGGGCGAGGCCAGTCCAGTGGGATCTACGAGATGCACCGCGCGTTGTTGGGTCAGATAGAACAGTCAGTATAGTAAAAATTGTGTGTCTCTCTCTCCTCGTGTCGAAAAACCTAAAAGTCAAGAAGGTAATAAATGTTTCGTACCTGAACTACCGAGAGTCGTCAGTGTTTCGAGTGTTTTTCGGATTCCTATGTATAGGAATGTTTTACACATCCGTATATGTGTATATTTTATATATTCGGTATTTCGAATATGTTACAAGCGTAGGTACTATAGTTACTTTAATATCATCATCATCATCATCATCATCAACATGTCGTGCTGCCAGCACGGATATCCCTGACCCTCTCTCGCCACTTCTCCCTATCATTCATCGCCTCTGGCAGGTCTTCAGGGTTACATCCTGTGTCCCCACATGAACGTATTCAATATATATATATATATATATAGGTTTAAAACCACGAAACACCCCCCCCATATCAAAGAGATGGATAAATTTGAGGCTGAAATGATAGGAATAGTTAAGGAGATAAAATTTAGGAAAATACGCAATAATATTCAACAAAAAATGTATGAGGATATGAGGAGATTTAAGGAGTCCGAAAAAATATTTGTAAAGTCAGATAAGTCGGGCAATTTATATAAGATAGAAAAGGAAAAATTTAGGCAAATGATATTTAAGGAGGTGGTTAAGAATTATAAGAAGGCACCACCTAATCTAGAAAAAGAGTTGAATAACGAAGCAAAAATGTTGGCGCATAAATTAGGTATTGTTGATAGAGTAGAAAAATACAATACCAAGAATTGTTTTATTACTATAAAAGACCACAAAAGTAATTTCAAGACGAATCCAGAATGTAGGCTCATTAACTCGGCCAAGACCCAAATAGGTAGGATTAGTAAGATAATCGTACAAGAAATATGTGAATCACTTAGAAGGGCATTGAACATCAACCAGTGGAGGAGCACTAATGACTGTATTAAGTGGTTTGAGGAGTATGAGAAGGATAATAGGTGCTCCTTTATTAAGTATGATATAAAGGATTTTTATCCTTCAATAACAGAAAAGACATTGGATAGGGCGTTAGATTTAGCTAAAGAATATATGGTTATACCTCTAGATAAGGTGGAAATAATTAAGCATTGTCATAAAACATTGTTATACTATGAAGATAGTGTATGGATAAAAAAAGGGGAGGGTGGAAATTTTGACGTTTCAATCGGAGCATATGATGGTGCAGAAATTTGTGAGCTCGTCGGCTGTGTATTACTATATAGCATTAATAAGATTATGGACCCTAATAACCATGGACTTTACCGAGACGACGGACTGATTATAGTGGATAAAAGTACACCGAAGAAGTGTGATGGGATTAGAAAAAAATTGTATAAGCTGTTTGAGGACTTTGGATTTAGGTTAGATGTAACAACAGATTTAAAAATAACTGATTATCTTGATATTACTTTAAACTTATATAGTGGAACAGTATCTCCATTTAGAAAAAGGAACCAGGATCTGCGTTATGTAAACAGGGGATCTAATCACCCAATACAGGTGTTTAAACATGTACCTAAAGGAATAGAGCATAGATTATCTAATAACTCCTCCAACAGGGAAATTTTTGAACGAACTAAGCGGGAATATGAGGAGGCTCTAAAAAATGACGGATATAGGGTCAATTTAGAATATAAGAATAGGGATAGAATTGGAACACAAGGTAGGAGAAATAGACCTAGAAAAATCTTATGGTTTAATCCCCCTTACAACATGGAAGTAGTTAATAACTTGGGAAAGGAATTCTTCAAGATATTAAAAAGAAGCTTCCCTAGTGGGAGCCAATTACATAAGATATTTAATAAGAATTGTATTAAATTAAGTTACAGTTGCATGCCAAACATTAATGGAATAATAAATAGGAGTAATATAGCTAAATTAGGTACAAAGAAGCATAAGGTGATTGACAAATGCAACTGTAGGGATAAGGTTAGGTGTCCTCTCGAAGGCAAGTGTAAGCAGGAGTGTGTAGTGTATAAAGTAGAAGTATATAGTGATTCGAATAATAAGAGAGATAAAAAGATATATTTTGGGTCGACCCAAGGGGATTTTAAAACTAGGTACTATAACCATAGAACAAGTTTCTCGCACGGGAGATATAGGTATAGCACTGCTTTATCTAGTTATGTGTGGGAACTTAGGGAAAAACAAGGAGTAGATCCGATAATGAAATGGGAAGTAATAAAGAAATGCCGCAAATATAGGGCAGGTAATAGAACCTGTAATCTTTGTATGGAGGAAAAATTGGTAATAGCAAATTGTAAAAGCAAGAATATGCTAAACAAAAGATCAGAGGTGTTAAATAGTTGTAAACACAAAAGGGCGTGGTTACTCTATAATTAGGAATAGGTTATAGAGGTTGGTTTTTTTTTGCTAACTTTATTTTATTTTTTAAAAATTTTTTTCATTTTTTTATTTAAAAAAAATTTTTTTTTAATGCAAATTCTAGTATAGGTGGGGGTTTTTGGTGAATAAAGCAAAGCAATTTCTCCTTAGAATAGTCGAGGGTAAACTTCCTGATGATCCGTTAAGGTGAAACTTTAGTAGAAGATTTTCGACTAGCGATTTAAGTTAATTCTATAATTGGCTCCATTGTCTTGTGTTGAGCACTTTAGTAATTATAGCATTGCAGCATTCGCGGAGGGTTTTTTGGTTTTCTTTTGACCACTGACTGAGTACCCCTTGATTTTTTTCAAGGAGTCGGACGAGGTTGGTCTTTTCTTTTTTTTTTACTCCAAAAAACTTTTTTCTTTTTCCTCTGGACCGTGATTCGAGATATTTTTATCTCTTGTTCCTGGCTAGGGTTTTTTTGTTTTTTTCTGGTACCGTGAATACTGGTAGATATTAGATTAGTAATATATATATATATATATATATATATATATATATATATATATATATATATATATTGATAACAAGGTAATCCAATTACAATGAGAGATTTATTGAGAATCTGTCGACAAAATCTCAACTTCTGCTTGGATTACCTTGTCATCAATTTTTCTCTAGATTACAGGATTTTATCGATTATTTACTTCCATATTCCCGTGCTTCTGTAGGTTGCCAAAATGGCTGAGCGGTAAACTTATCAGTTTAACGTAAAGTTAGGCAGGTTTCGATCCTAGTTTGAGGTGTCCTGCGTGTCTAGCCACATTGAAGACTTGTAACGAAATCGTCTGTCTGTAGATGACGATATATATATATATATATATATATGTCTGCTCCTATCTGTCTATTTATCTATCTGTCTATCATAGGCATGTGGAGATTGGAGAGAGAGCAGAGAGAGAGAGAGAGAGAGCAGAGAGAGAGAGAGCTATATAGAAATGGAGAGAGAATAAATGAGAAAGATGAGTTAAAAATAGAGAGTAAATAAGAGAGAGAGAGAGAGAGAGAGAGAGAGAGAGTGGAGAGAGAGAGAGAGAGAGAGCAAGCAGAGAGAGAGTTATATAGAAATAGAGAGTGAATAAATGAGAAAGATGAGTTAAAAATGGTGATCAAATAAGAGAGAGAGAGAGAGAGAGAGAACGATATTTTGTGAAAAGAAAGACTGTCAGTTTAGAAGTGTTTCAAGATTGTCTCCTGTGCAGAAAAAAAAGATATTTCATCACCGTTGTCATATCTAAAAAAAAAACAACAAAAAAAACAAAAAACAAAAACAAAAACAAACCCTAGATGAATAGGAAAAAGTTATGTAGGTGGCGCTTGATTACAAGCCCACCTCCAACATAGCAGCCCCAACCGTGACCGCCACTTAATGGGCCCTGGCTGTCAACACTCATCAGAGTGTTCATTTTGCATTTTTAGGGGTCACGTGCAACGAGATGGAACGAGAGTCTTGTCGTCGTTTGCATGATCGTAAACACTGAAGAACTCCCAGAGTAGCTATAACCATTCACGCTCGAAGTAAAAATACGAACTAAGATATTAAAAAGCGACAAAGAACTATTGTGCTGTGGTTGGTGTGAATCATCAAGCAACGCAGCAGTTTTGAGTTCAATTCCTATAAAGCGCTGTTGCCATGGTCAAAAGCGACTGCGGATACTAGGAAGCCATGAAAGAATTGGGAGTTTAGTCGGCTGGGGCTGTAGAATATGCCGAGGGGTAAGATCCCCCTCCCAACGAGTGTCTTGCATATGATACTAAAACATAAGATGGTGAGGCTCCAGTCCCAGAGATTTAGAGAATTTGGATTACCCCTTCATTGTCATCACTCCTTAGTTCACTCTGACCCAAAGTGGAAATATCTGATAGGGTTCTATCAATGGGTCATATAGAACAAATGTCCTGGGTATGAGATTAAACCACATATTACGGTGAGGCTCCAGTCCTTAAGCTTTGGGGAATGCGGAGTACCCGTTCATTGCCATTACTACCAAGTCCATTCCAACCCGGAGTGGTAGCACCTGATAGGGTCTCATGTATTGGTCACTGTTTGACCATTTAACGGTGTGCAAACAAATGACTGATGTTAACTTGAATTGTTAGTGTAAAATGGCAATAGTTAGAACCATTTAATTGTAAGGAAACAAACGAGGAATGTTGAAAAAGAATTATTAGTGTTGAATAGCAATACTTGAAATCCTTTAACTGTGTGTTTAAATTGAATTATTGGTATTATATACTAATACCCGGAATCATATAACTGTGTTTAAATAAAATTATCAATGTGGAATACTTGAAACTGTTCCCCTGAGGGCGAAAATTGAATTATTGATATGGTGTAGGAAAACTTGGAATCACTTTTCTGTGTGTAAATGAATGAAGAGTATTGTCTCGAATTATTAGAGTTAAATATGAATACATTTAACTACTTATGAGTGTGTAAACAAATGATTAATATTTAATAGAATTATTCGTGTTTGATTGCAATACTTGCAACCATTTAACTGTGACCAAAAAAATAGCAATACTTAATTGTGTAGAAATATCTATAATGAAATTCAGCCCAGTCGGCTGGGGCTGTAGAATACACTGACTGCACCTCTACAGAGGGATAAGACCCCTAATCGAATGTCCCGGATATGACACTAAACAATCTGATGGTGAGGTTCCAGTAATGCTGGAGCTTTGGGGAATGCGGAGCTCCCCTTTATTGCCATCGCTCCCTGGTCCACTCTGGCCCGGCGTGGTAGCACCTGATAGGGCCCTATTTATAGGTTAAATAGAACTAACGGCACTCTTATGCTAAACTGAATTGTTTGACTAAACTGAATAGTTTGAAATAGAAATGTTTTTGACAATTAGACCGTACTTACATTTAAACCGCGTAGATATGCTAAACTGAATATGAAATGGAACTGTTTTTTGACATTGAAACTGTACTTACACTAAACTGATTTGTTTGACATAGAACTGTTTTGAAATTAAAGTGTGAGTAAACAAAATCTGTACTTATACTAAACTGAATTAGCTGAATTAGAACTGCTTGACTAAACTGAATAGTTTGAAATAGAAATGTTTTTTCACAAACTGTACTAACATTTAAACTGCGTACTTATCCTAAACCGAATTGTTTGAAATTGAACTATTTTCATAAAAATGGATTTGGAGTTAAATAACCTACAAAGGTTGATAAGCCATAAAATCCAACCAACCAACCAACCAACCAACTATAATGAAATTACCAACATACTCACAAATCATAGGTATATCCATTTAACTGTGTACCAAACAAATTACTGATGTTAAATTGAATTGTTAGAGTTCCATAGAAATACTTGAAACCATTTAACAGCGTGCAAAAAATGATTAGTATTAAATAGAATTATTTGTGTTAGATAGAAATACTTGAAACTATTTACAAACGAATGAGCTCTGGCTCGTTTAAAAATGTTATCTTCAAAATATACGTTTATAAATCATATGTAATTAATTTATATGCATGAACAAGATTTGGCATTAAATAACCAACAAGTGTTGGTATGCCCTAAAACCAACCAACCAACTAACCAAGACAAAATTGAGACTGTCCAGACCCGAGCATTGCTTAGGTCAGCAAGAAGACTTAAGTGAGTCCTGGAGATCTGAGGACATTTGGTGTCACGTAGACTTATCGAATTTAAATTCAGAGTTTTCCTTCTCCTTGACCGGTTACCATACAAATGTTAAAGAGCCCAACCTACTCTACTATTTTAATTTTAGCTGGAGGGAGAATAGTTGGATTCATATTTTCCCCACAAAATATCACTCTGTTAAATGCATACAAGATTTGAACTCGGGTCGCCGTGTCCATTTCCTCAGACGGTAACCATTACACCGCCATATATGATCATTTTAATTGCTTAGTGATCGCTAAAATCAGTGAAACTCTGAGTAGTAACCGAAAAAGAATTCTGTCAAATTCAATATTGAAAAAAGAAAAAGAAAATGATTATGATGCGCTAGAGGGACGACATGCTCTATAGGTCAAGAAAAGAAGGAGAAAGAGGAATTGCCAGCAGTGAGGATTGCGTCGATGCCACAATTCATGGACTCAAAGAATATACCAAAAAAAGAAAGAGCAAAGAAAGACTGATTACAGCAGCCAGTAAAAACAAAATCAACAGAAATACATTAAATAAAACAATAAAAAACCTAGAAAACTTTTGTAACGCCTACTTGTGCATAAAAAGAAGGAGAAAAAGAAAAACAAAAAGAAAATTATAGAAAAACAACTCAACAAAAGCATGAATATTTCATTTAATCGAAATAACATTTTAACAGAAAAATAAGACAAATGAAAGTTATTATCCGTACACTGCCGACCAAGTATCATTGAAAAGTCTTTCTCGCTGATGTCCGTCTGATTACTATACCCCGACTATTCCACCGACTAATGTCTTATGCTAATTGTCTTTTTAACTGATGTCTCATGCTAATCAGCACAGAACCTCTATCTAAATTATCCAGAGGCCTTACACTTCCGTTCACTGCCGATAGATGTTTAATAGTCAGTGTCCCACTTTATTCCTACATTGTAATGTAATTGAACGGCTCATAGAAAATTGAAAGTGAATTGATAAATGAATAAATAAATAAATCAGACAGTCTCCAAATAGCCAGGTTAAAGCACTTGTGGTAATTAAAAATAACTTGAAAAAACCTTCTGCGCATGTGCGGAACCACTGGAAACAGATATGTTTCTGCTCCCGCCACTGTTGGAAGGAAGGAGACGACTCGTGTTTGTTTTGGGGAGTTAACGGCGAGACGTGACAAAGTAAAGACGTACAGTTGAACACCAGTCATGAAGATGTAAGGAGACGAATGTTTACGAGTCCTTATTTAAGGGGTACGTTCCAAAGGAGGTCTTAGACAAGACATTTAAGTTAATTATACAAATAGATTTAGCCTAGCCGGCTGGGGCTGTAGAATATGCCGACTTCACCTCTGCAGAGGGGTATAAGTTCCCCAACGAGTATCTCGCATATGGCACTAAACAATCTTATGGTGAAACTCCAGTAATGCTGGAGGTTTTTGGAATGCAGAATACCTCTTCATTAACCGTACTCCCAGGTTCACTTTGGCCTGGCGTGGTAGCACCTGAAATGGCCCTATCTATCGGTCAAGTAGAACTGTTTGACATTGAAACTGTGCAAATAAATGACTTATGTTAAATCGAATTGTTAGAAATAGAACTGTTTAATCATTTAACTGTGTGAGAAAAAATGACTGATGTTAAATAGAATAAATAATGTTGAATAGCAATACTTGTCACCACTTCATTGTCTACAAACAAATGATTAATTTTAAATAGAATTATAAGTGTTAGATAAAAATATTTGAAACCATTTAACTATATCGAAAATATAGCTATAGTAATGTGCAAACAAATTAGTTCTGACTCATTAAAAAATGTAATTACCGACTAAGTATCTGCGAACAAATGATTAATAGTAAATAGAATTATTTGTATTAGGGCATCTCAGGTGGTTTAATGGTTAGCAAGCTAGACTAGCAAACTTTCACAAGTGAGTTCGAGTCTCATTTTGTGCCCCATTCACATGGCCTTTTGCCTCTTCAAAGCAAAAAGCTTGGTAAATTACCTCACTGGATGCCCAATTCAAATGGCCTCGTGTCACATCTTAGCAGAACGTTAAGTAAATTACTAGATAGCAATACTTGAAACCATCTATGTGTAAAAAACAAAAAAATGAGCTCAGACTCGTTTAAGAATGTTATCAACAAAATGTGTTTATAAATCATATATTTGACAGGTGCATATAAAGAGGATTTAGTATTAAATAACCTACAATGGTTGATATGCCATAAAACCCAATCAAACCAAATTATATATATTTAACCAAACCAAACTAAACCAAACCGTATATATCTAATTTATATGTATAAAGAGGATTTGGCAATAAATAGCCAACAATATGCTATAAAACCCAATCTAACCAAATCATATATATTTGATATATATGTATAAAAAGGATTTGGCATTAAATAACCTAGAATGGTTGATATGACATAAAACCCAACCAAACCAAATTATATATATTTGATATATATGTATAAAGAGGATTTGGCATTAAATAACCTAGAATGGTTGATATGCCATAAAACCAAACCAAACCAAACTAAACTAAACCATATATATCTAATTTATATGTATAAAGAGGATTTGGCAATAAATAGCCAACAATATGCTATAAAACCCAATCTAACAAAATCATATATATTTGAAATATATGTATAAAAAGGATTAGTCATTAAATAACCTACAATGTCGGATTCGCCATAAAAACCAATCTAACCAAATCATATATATTTGATATATATGTATAAAAAGGATTTGGCATTAAATAACCTACAATGGTTGATATGCCATAAAACCAAATCTAACCAAATTATATATATTTGATATATATGTATAAAAAGGATTCGGAATTAAATAACCTACAATGGTTGATATGCCATAAAACCCAACCAAACAAAACCGAATCAAACGCAAACTGGTAACCTATATTGGTAATTTGTTTTTCGTGTATTTTATTGTGTCGGACCAGCCACAATTTTTTAAAAAGATGATAGCAGAAGAATAGCGTCCTGTGTGTCACAGATTCACGAAAGAGTACTCCATATATTTAGAATTTTTCCTTCTCCTAAATTGGTTTCTCAACTAGAGTGCTAAGTCTGTTCTATTATTTACCAATAGCTGAAATGGATTCACATATATTTACCCAACCCTCCTCCATGAGCAGAATACAAAGCAAGGTCAATTTTTTACAGGGGTTTAACAGATTTGAATTTAGAGTTTTCTTTCTTCCAGACTGGTTGCCTAACCAAGATTAAAGAGGCGGTCTCACCTACTATCAATAGCTAGACGGTAATGTTATCAACAAAATGTGCTTATAAATCATATATTTGACAGGTACATATAAAGAGGATTTGGCATTAAATAACCTACAATAGTTGATATGCCATAAAACCAAACCAAACCAAACTAAACCAAACCATATGGAGGTGCCCGTGGTGTAGTCGTTATCGTCGTAGGAAATGGACACGGCGACACGAGTTCAAATCCTGGACGAGACTGATTGCATTTCGCATAGCACTAATACCCTTGGGAAAGGTATGAATCCAATTATTCTCCCTCCAGCTATGGGTAAATAGTTGGGCAGACTAGGTTCTTCAGACTTGGTTAGGCAACTAGTCTAGCAGAAGGAAAACTCTGAATTCAAACCTGTTAAACTCCGCTTAAAAATTGACCTTGTGTCATATCCTGCCCGAGCGGAGGGGTCGGTAAATAGTATCCATAACTAGACGGTGAATAGTTGGGTTCATATATTTCCCAAAATATTTGTGCAAAGTGAAACCCAAACAGCCTCATCCAGGTTTTGAACTTGGATCACAGAATTCATTTTCAATGAAGATAGCCATTGTAAATTTGAACCTTGGAATCAAACGTTATTTAATGCCAAATTCATTTTTATGTAAATAATCAGTTCTATTTCAAACAATTCAGTTTAGCATGAGTACACAGTTTAATTGTCAAAGTCATTTCTATTTCAAACTTTTCAGTTTATTCGAGCAGTTCTAATTCAGCTAATTCAGTTTAGTATAAGTACAGATTTTGTTTACACACAGTTAAATGTCAAAACGGTTTTATGTTAAACAATTCAGTTTAGTGTAAATACAGTTTCAATGTCAAAAAATAGTTCTATTTAAAATAATTCAGTTAAGCATAAGAACGCTTTTTAAACGTAAGTACGGTTTAATGGTCAAAAACATTTCTTTTTCAAGCTATTCAGTTTAGTCAAACAGTTCAGTTTGGCATAAGTAAGCCGTTAGTTCTATTTCACTCATAGATAGGGTCCTATCAGGTGCTACCTCGCTGGGCCAGAGTGGACCTGGGAGCAATGGCAATGATGGGGTGCTCCGCATTCCCCAAAGCCCCAGCATTATTGTTTAGTGTCATATCCAGGATACTCATTGGGGGGTGTCTTACCCCTCTGCAGAGATGAAGTCGGTGTATTCTGCAGCCACAGCCACAGCCGACTGGGCAAGTTTGGTTTTATATCAGTATTTGTGGATTACTTAATGCCTAAGCCATCTTTATAAAAGAACAGCAGTGATAGTATTTAACCTATAGTTTGGAGGATAAGGGGATTATATTAATCCGAAAATTAACGTAGTAAATATACATGTCAATTCTGAAGTCATTATCTCTCATTTCAGCCATTATATCCCGGGGTCTCCTTTATATTTTGATGTTAACAGAGAGTGAGTATGAAAGATGAAATTGATAAATTGGCTTATTTTTGAAGATGAAGATTATCCAAAATTTTTTGTAGTTACAAGATGTTTGTATTTTGAAGAATAAAACTTTTCCTTAAAAAAAATCTGCAAAATTCTCAGAAATTTTCAATGTCTCAGCATTTCGATTTCAAATTGAAAAAGTAGGATTACAACGGAAAATCTTGCTTTCTCTGTGGTTTCCAGACTTTTCGTATGGGCACTTTTATTGATAGTACACACATGAAAGTCTAGTCCCCTTCGAAGTAATCTCCTCTAGCTGGAATGTACTTATTGTACCGTTCCAACAGCTTCTGGAAGACCCCATGGAAGTTCTCTTGTGTGTGCGTGTCAATGACCTTCGTCACAGCCTCTTTCATCTCCTCAATTGTCTCATAACGACAGCCTCTGAGCTTAGGGAATAACCAAAAGTCACAGGGAGCAAGGTCTGGACTATAGGGAGGCTGAGGAATTGTCGTGATGCCAATCTTGCTCAAATAGTCTGTGACAAGGATGGAGTTGTAGACTGGTGCATTGTCCTCGTGGAAATGCCACTGACCCGATTTGAAGAGTGCTGGCCTCTTCCAACAGAATCTCTTCCTGAACTTCCTTAAAACCTCCACATAGTAACCCTAACCCTAACCCTTTGGCCAATCAACTCAGGTGTATTGTCTTCCTTACTCCTCCCACACCTCTCATCATCCCTCACAGACACCCTGGCTTCCTTGAATCTCGTATGCCACTCAAAAACTGATGCTCGATTCATGCAAGATGGTCGAAAAGCAGTCTGAAGCATTCCATTCTATTGCATATCGTTCTTCTAAAGTATCAGATTGGATTTTTGAAATTTATCAGCTGTGACAATCAGGCTTTAGTAGGGTGTATTCCAATTGCTGCTGTAGCTGTTGATTTGAACCGGAAATCCTAAAAATTGGTCGGTCATCTCATAAGAGGTATAGCAATAACATAATGAATTTTCAAGAGTCTACGACAATTTTAAATGCCCGTACAGCCTAGTGTTATATTTTGACCTTCGACCTTGCCCAAAAATATTATTCCAGGGTGATACACTGGAAGGAAGTGACACATTCCAATGGCCAGTAATCGAAAGAGATCGCGTGGGCGGATTAAGGCTTATGATATGGGACAAGGTGAAGGTCCCATTGTGCCACTACAGTGATGCACCGGAAGAGAGTAACCTCTGAACTGCATGACAGTTATTTCCGCTTGATGACGATTAAATATTCGATTTCAAAGATCCAGTGGGCGATCGTGTGGGCGTTGAATTTTTATATAATTGAGTTGAGTTGGGTGCCAAAGCAGTTGCCAGTAGAATTCCAGACAGCTAGAGACCAGATGTGGTAGGGAAAGCCACACCTGACCGAGGGGGTCCTCGGAAACCCCCGATGGAGTTAGGGGTACAGAGAAGACGCTGATAAGATGCCATAAAGAAAGCCAGCATCCAGCAGTGGACCCCAATACCTCTGGTTGAGCATCTAAGAGAACAAGAAAGACACAACGTGACGGTCATAAGTAGTGGAGGTAAAAATATGAAGTTTATGTTCGGTCTCCAGCTCCTTCTCTAACGCAAGCCTTACAAATAAAGTGAGAGGTATATATGTTGTTAAAGAAGTCTTCCTGCATCTTTGTCATTGCATTTTTCTATCATGCATCTTTATTACTGTGTCTGTTATCATTGCGTCGGTATGTATCCAGTATATATATGTATGCAACGCTGGAAACTTATTGAAGGCACCCCGTAATTTATATTTTTAACGAGTTTTAAGGAATATGTTCGACAAAAAACCCTTTGACCTAAAGGGAAAGTCCTTGTAACCTTGTTAACGTGCGACATTGTTGTTTGCTTGTTCGAACTCCGGTCACGCTACTATTTTCTTTTTTTGGACTAATAACCTAAGGAAAGGTATGTTCCGATTTATGCTTCCAGCTATGTGTTACAAAGTACCACTGCTGTCCTTCTACAGGAATTGTTTTGACATTTAATAAGCCAAAAATCTTGATATGCCATTAAACAAAAAAAACAGCAAAAAACAAACAAACAAAAAAAACAAGAAAAATCAAGACTATTTTCCCGCTACTTTTTAATTTGGTAAAATATTGATAATTTTATATTTAAAAAAAATATTTCTTATTTTCAGGCATTTTGGGTGTGGTCTTCAATGTGACCAAGCCTCGAACAATTGAAAATCACATATCTATTTTGTTAGAAAGATAACAACAGTACCACTATTGCACTTCAACAAGGATGGGTTTGGCATTAAATAACCCACGAAGGCTGATATGCCATTTAACAAAGAAATTAAACCAAATCAAACCATCAGACCTGTAAATAAAGAAGGCACTGTAACACAACACTTGCGGCAGTTTTATGTCATATATATATATATATATATATATATAACAGTATATGGCTTTCAATATCTCACTACGTGGGTTAGTGGTAGACTAAATGCTGTATAATTTGGAGAGTGCTCGATATCAGTGACAGAGCTCTAATATAATATAATATAATAATGAATTAATATATATTAGTTTATATATATATATTTAATTGCATAGGTGCATATCTGCGACCACCGGGTTCATGTCGTCTTTACACGGCAATCATTAGACAGAAAAGAAAGATTTTGGAGAAATAAAAAAATCGAAAAGATATAGTTAAAAAATTTTTACGTTAGAATTGTGTATAAGTCTTTGTGTGTGTGTGTGTGTGTGGGTGTGTATGTGTGAATTATATTTGCGTATTGTTGTGTGTGGTCGTATACGTATATGTGATTGTAAGTTTGTGTGTGTTTATGATGATACTTGCGCCGAGTGGTAGATTTGAGGTTGTCTCGTGAATATATGTGTACCGATGTGTAGCAAGAGGTGGCGGAAGTCGAGAGACGGTTAGGGATTCGGTCGAACAAAATTTATATATATATTAGAAGGAACAAGTAGTTTTAAAGACGTTTTTGAAAAAAATCCCAAAGTGCTAATTACTTGCTTGTAGGGTAGGGTGAAACTTAAAACAAATTTGTTTACTCACCCTCCCATCCCCTCCGTGGATATCGCATAATTGAGAGTTTCTTGCGTCTTTTTAAATCGGATATAATCATTAGATGTGGTAAGGAAATAAGTTGGACAAATGAGGCGAATAGATACTATACCTTGTGAGAATATATATATATATATATATATATATATACTCCCCTACCCCCGTAGGGTTGAGTTCTCTGGCGAAGAAGTAATCGTGTTGCCATTAGCGTTCATTGCAAGCCTCTTCGTATTTGAATTGAGGTCTCGGCAGCCGTTGAACGGATGTATGTAAACAATAGTAATTATGATTCATAACCGTTTAAAATTTACTTTGCTGCTCGTGGCTGAATGGTTAGAGGCTTCGACTTGGTGTTTGAGTCAAACCGGGTTTCGATCCCAGCTATGGGTAGCTACTGTCTAGCCACACTGATTAGTTCTGATAGAACGAAACAGATTTCTCTGTGGATGACTATATATATATCTATATATATTTATAAGAGCTATTAAAAATGAAGATATAGTGCTTACAACATATGAGAAGAGATAGATAGATAGAGAGATAGAGGGAAAGTGTGTGTGTGTGAGAGAGAGAGAGAGAGAGAGAGAGAGAGAGAGAGAGAGAAGGAGAGCAAAAAAGAAAGAGAGCATGATAGAAAAATAGAAACGAAAAGAGAGGACTGCGAGGGAGATAGGGAATGGCAGAGAAAGAGAGATCGACATAAAGATAGAGAAAGACAGGGGAAGATATATATATATATATATATATATATATATATATATGTGTGTGTGTGTGTGTGTGCCTCTGTGTACATTCTTGAATAAGAACTATTCTAAACGAACATATAGAGAGTGCTTATACTATATAGGAAG
>OY757942.1:55933123-56018123 GCA_963585895.1 Sepioteuthis lessoniana
GATTATGTTTCTGCATATATTTGTATATGTATGCGGCTATACAACAGCCACTCAAAAACTGATGCTTGATTCATGCAAGTTGCTCCAAAAGCAGTCTGAAGCATTCAATACCTTTCTCTGGCATTTTTTCCAAGTTTAAAAAAGAATTTTATTGCATATCGTTCTTCTAATGTCCCCTCACGTCCAGATTGCGTTTTTGAAATTGACCAGTTGTGACGATCAGGCTTTAGTAGGGTTTCTTCTAATTGCTGCTGTAGCTGTTCATTTGAACCTGAAATCATAAACATAGGTCAGTCATCTTATAAGATGTATAGCAATAACATACTGAATTTTCAAGAGTCTACGACAATTTCAAATTCCTGTACAAAAAAAGTCTGGAAACCTATTGAATTCACCACGTGTATATATATGTATATATATATATATATATATATATATATATATATATAATCATCAATTCCTGTTGCTAACATTGATTTCCTTGACTCTCTCTCTCCATTCGTCTCTATCATTCATCGCTCCAGGCAGGTCTTCTCGACTACATCCAATGTCCACACAGAGCTTGCTTGTTCGCCAATACGAGCACGTCTATTTGAACGGTTCCATAAGAAAATGTCACTTATGATTTCGTCCTTACTTCTACAACAGTGTCCAGCATGGCTTGTTCGTTTTAATTGGATCATTTTAGAGATGGGAGGTAGATGACCGAGCACCTGTTTTTTTCGCGGAGTATTGCTTCCATGATTTGTTTAATATAGCGCCTAGTATTCTTACGCAGTTTCCGTCTAGCTTTTTCTCTATACGTTTTATCAACGTCAATGTGGTGCATCTGTACAGTTGTAATGATATAAACTCTGTTTTCTATATGATCGATAGCCTATCGATAGTAGTCCATTCCTTCGTAACGCATATATTGACATCACTCTCAGTTGATGAAACGCTGCTGCAAAGTATGTGAACTTCATTTAGAGTGGAGATTGCTCCTTCTCGATTAAAATGTGTGTAGTCCGTTTTTTTTTCCGCGTTCACGTGGCGGTCAATGTGCCCTGCTGCCTGCTCCAGGCTATACAGCAGGGATTCGGCTTGGGTAGGTGTATTTTCAAAAAGCGCTATATTATATGCATAGTTTACACCCAAAGTAACTTGTCTGCTCCTAGCCTTTTTTGTGTCAAGCTATTTTCTTTTATTTGATCAATCGACTTTCTAAGAATCTGTTGTTTTCGTCTTTTCCTAATTGAGCATTCATGTCTCCACCGATGATTACAACGTTGTGCTTGGGAATACTACGGACAAGAGAAGAGAGCTTGTTGTAGAAGGTGATGAGGTCCGTTTCATCACTGGCATTGTATCCAGCGAGGATTGTTGTGCTGGGTTTGCTGTTAAATGTTGTTACCATTTTTCTCGGTTGTATTTTCTCGATTCTATTCGGTGGTTTTAGTGGACGAGAACTAAGAAGCATTTCTACTCCTCCTAGTGACGGAGTTTTTTTTCTTGTTGATGCTGAGACAAACGTCCATCCATTGCCGGAATCGTAGTACTTTATTTTTAGTTCACTATGGTAGTATTTATGTTCTTGTATATATACAATGTCCACATTATACTTTGCCGTAGACGCTGTCAGCTCATGTAACTCGCCTATCTATTTAAACTTCTAATCTTAAATGTCACCATGTGTACTGTGCTTTTGATTCTAAGTAATTTGGGTTTAAGTTTGAATTCTGTAGCTGATTTGTTGAACACTGGGGCCAGAGCTCCCAACTTAGCAGAACGTGCTCCTTGTTTTCCTGCTAGAAGGGCAATGCTGTTTTAGATAAACGGTTTGAATTTGAGTCATGATAATCTTTTGATAGTTGTTTTTCATCACATCAATAGACGCCATCCCCCTCTTATAATGAGTAGCAGTAGTTTCCTGGCTGAACAATTTGATCCTGGCCGTTGACCTGTGAGGATCTTCCACCTAGCATCAGGTGAAGTACGTTGTTGACCTAACTTTGGCTTCATCCGCCTTACTTCACATCCACTATGCTTCCCATGGCTTCTGCTGATAAATGTTTAGAATACAATATAAATATATATATGTTTGTTTAAATTTATACACATTTATATGGAGATATATATATATATAAGCATGTATATACATACATATTAATATATATAGCCATTGTTTATATTGATATATATATATATTTATTCAATCTTATATATATATATATATATATATATTTCTTTCTCTGTATATATCTATATGCTTATTTGTATTCCAATATATATATATGCGTGTGTATGTGCTTCTCTATTTATTTATGTTGATATAGATATATATTTTATACATATATATGATTATTTATCCATTTGGTTTGGTTTTATGGCATGTCAACGATTCTAGGTTATTTTATGACAAGTTATCTTTATATATATATATATATATATATATATATATATATATATATATATATATATATATGATTTGTAAACCCTTATTTTGTCGATTGCCCAGTCGGCTGTGGCAGTAGAATACACCGACTGCACCTCTGCAAATGGGTAAGACGCTCCCCTAATGAGTGTCCTGGATATGACACTAAACAATCTGATGGTGAGGTTCCAGTAATGCTGGAGCTTTGGGGAATGCAGAGTACCCCTTCATTGCCATTGCTCTCAGATCCACTCAGACCCGGCTTGGTAGCACCTAATAAGCTTCCTATCGATGGGTTAAATAGAACTAACGGCATACTTCTGCTAAACTGAATTGGTTGTCTAAACTGAATAGATTGAAATAGAAATGTTTTTGACAATCAAACCCTACTTACATTTAAACTGCGTGCTTATGCTAAACTGAATTATTTGAAATAGAACTGGGTTTTTTTTTTTACATTGAAACTGTATTTACACTAAACTGAATTGTTTTAACATAGAACTGTTGTGACATTTAACTGTGTGTAAAGAAAACCTGTACTTATACTAAACTGAATTAGCTAATTTAGAATTGTTTGAATAAACTGAATAGCTTAAAATAGAAATGTTTTTAAAATTAAACTGAACTTACATTTAAACTGCGTACTTCTGCTAAACTGAATTGTTTGAAATAGAACTATTTTCATAAAAATGGATTTGGCGTTAAATTACCTCCAAAGGTTGATATGACATATAACCCAAACAATTAACCTTATTTTGTCGATAACATTTTAAAACAAGCCAGAATTACTTTTTCTTTGTATGCAGTTAAATGGTTAGGCATGATTTGTATGTTAGTAGGTAATCTTATTTTTTGATGAGTCATAGCTGATTTTTTGTACACAAGTATTATTGTTTGCACACAGTTAAATGGTTCTAAATATTCTCCCTTGAATAGTTCTATTAAGTATTAATCATTTGTTTGTACTCACTGAAATGGTTTTAAATATTGCAAACGTAAAATTTATTTTGTTCACAGTAATTGATTTCAAGCATTTCTATGAAACACTAACAATTCAATTTAGGCACACAAAGAGTTTCAAGTATTGCTAATCAACCCTGATAATTCTGTTCAACATCTCTCATTCATTTGCACACAGTTAAATTGTTCCAAGTATTGCAATGTATCACTAACAATTAAACATCACTCATTTATTAAATGGACAAAGAGTTCTATTTCCAGCAATTCCATTCAACACAAGTCATTTTTCCGCGTAGTTTAAATGTCAAACAGCTTTATTTGACCTATAACTAGGACTCTATCGTGTACTACAGCTACAGGTCAGTGTGGATCTGGGAGCAAAGGCAATGAAGTGGTACTCCATATTCGCCAAAGTTTCAGGGCTGGAGCCTCTCCATCAGATTGTTTAATGTCATAACAGGACACTCGTTGGTGGGGGGATTCTTACCCATCAGCAGAGATGCAGTCTGTATATTCTACAGCCCCAGCTGACGTGGCCTTATTCATTCGGATGAATATATAAATATGTATACACGTTTATTTTCACTTATATATATATAAAGGTAAAGTTGGTGACTGTAATCGAGAGCAACCCAAAGGCTCTCTTTTCAATAGCTACTACACCGCGTTGTAAGGGTGTGTGCTACTCCTTCCCCTGGATTGCTCCACTTTACCCTTAATACGTACCTTATAATGCCGACTGTTAAGCAAGGTGTCATGTACCATTTTTGGAGTCTTTGGGATTGAACCCCGGTCTCCAGAGCCATCGGTGAACACTTTACCCACAAGACCAATGGGAGTGTTTGCTCAGCTGTTGTAGAGAACTTGCAATGTTTTTACCACATTTTTCATTCATCCAGAAATATTTATTTTCTTTCAATGTGTTCATAGTTTTCACTTCAAGATCAAACATTTCAATAAATTCTACTCGAAGAAAGGTGTCTAAATTTGTACAATCCCCTTCCACATTATAAGGAGGAATAAACCATTCAGGAATTTCCATGTTTTGAAGATCTTTAAATCAAGCTTTAAAGCCTTCTCGCAAATTCTTAAAGTAGTTTAAAGAGATAAACAAGTCTTATCCAAAACTTTTTCTTCTGATTGCTCTATTAAGGGCAAGTTTGCATAATACTGAAAGTTGCATTGGTCTAAAGTGTTGCATATTGACCCTTGACCGAGCCGGGTGAGCCAGCAGTGAAACAAAGTGATTGAAGGACGCACCTGTGTAAACAAAGGCAGCGATGCGTAGGTGTACCGGAAATACGAGGGCGTTGTGAAATTATATATAAACTGGTAATGGTCAGTCTCTACTTGCAGCCAGGAGAGATTCGGTCAGTAACGGAAAGTGAGCGCCAGGCGGTGGGGCAGCGGCTGAGAAGAAGTTATGAGTCAATAAGAAGGTGTGAAAGTCGTCTCCGTTTCTCTCTCTCTCTCTCTCTCTCTCACTCACACACAGGCACGGCTACGCCAGTTTCGACACTTTTCGAAGAATAAAGTTGAGAGAGGTACATTTTTGTAACAAAGTATTGTGGTTTATTTCTTCATCTCTTCGTTCTTCACTCGTATAAACTATGTTTAGCCTGGATATATAAAGAACTTTATTGATGCAAAGTCATCCTCTATGGACCCCTTATGTATTTGTTTACCTTGAAGGGTCTATCAATGCAGATTATTTTTAGAAGCCCTGATTTAAATAAAACTTGCATTCTCTCCGTTGCCCAGTCGGCTGGAGCCGTAGAATCCATCGACTACCTCCCCAATGAGTATCCTGGATATGACACTAAACAATCTGATGGTGAGGTTCTAGCAATGATGGAACTTTGGGGAATGCGGAGTACCCCTTCATTGCCATCGCTCCAAGGTCCACTCTGGCCTGGAATGGTAGCACCTGATAAGGGTCCTATCTATGGTTTAAATAGAACTAAACAGTGGTTGAAGTTTACTTTTCTTCTTTTTTTTTCTTTTTGCATTTAAACTGCATATTTTTGCTCAACTGTTGACTTATGCTAAACTGAATTATCT
Organism: Sepioteuthis lessoniana; assembly: GCA_963585895.1. Classification (NCBI taxonomy): domain Eukaryota; kingdom Metazoa; phylum Mollusca; class Cephalopoda; order Myopsida; family Loliginidae; genus Sepioteuthis; species Sepioteuthis lessoniana. Next base: position 55,938,558 of record OY757942.1, read on the forward strand.
GAAATAAAACTGTTTTGACATTAACTCTGTGTATTGCCCAGTCGACTGAGGCTGTAGAATACACCGACTGCACCTCTACAGACGGGTAAGACCCCTTCCAATGAGTGTCCTGGATATGACATAAAACAGTCTGATGGTGAGGTCCCAGTAATCTTGGGGCCTTGGAGAATATGAAGCACCCCTTCATTGCCATTGCTCCAAGGTCAACTCTCTCCCGGAGTGGTAGCACCTGATAATGATCCTAACTATGGATTAAATAAAACAAACGGCATACTTATGCTAAACTGAATTATTTGATTAAACTGAATAGATTGACAGATGTTTTTGACTATTAAACCGTACTTACATTTAAACTGCATGCTTATGCTAAACTGAATTTTTTGAAATAGAGCTGGGTTTTTTTACATTGAAACTGTATTTACACTAAACTGAATTGTTTAACATAGAACTGTTTTAACATTTAACTGTGTGTAAACAAAATCTGTACTCATACTAAACTGAATTAGCTCTGTTTGACAACACTGAATAGCTAGAAATATAAATGTTTTTCACGATTAAATTGTACTTACATTTAAACTACGTACTTCTGCTAAACTGAATTGTTTGAAATTGGACTGTTTTTGACACTGAAACTGTACTTACACTAAACTGAATTGTTATATATAACTTTTTGACTAAACTGAATAGTTTGAAATAGAAATGTTTTTGACAATTAAACTGTGTACTCATGCCAAGCTGAGTTTTAAATAGAACTGATTATTTACATAAAAATGGATTTGGCGTTAAATAACCTACAAAGGTTGATATGCCATAAAACCCAACCAACCAACCGACATTCTGTTTGATCTGAAAATAACGAATCTTTTATTTCATTTCTTGAATTGTGGTTCAAGTAGTTATTTGTACTTCCCACCAAATCTTTTTCATCAAGTCCTGAATTGTGGCTCAAACAGTTATTAGGACTTCTCACCAAACCCAACGGCCAATGTACAAGCCAAGGTAATAACCTGATATATTAAAACCTGTTTTTTTTCCTTTTTTGATATATGTATATGTATGCAGATTCCTCACACAGATTGGTATATTATATTCTTCTAGCTATGGGTAAATAGTAGGGCAGACTAGGTTCTTCAGCCTTGGTGAGGCAACTAGTCTAGAAGGAAAACTCTGAATTCAAACCTGTTGAACTCCGCTTAAAAATTGACCTTGTGTCATATTCTGCCCGAGCGGAGGGGTTGGTAAATAGGATTATATTCTTCCTACATCCATTTCCCAACATTGTATTTCATTTTGGTAAGGCCTTATCCCATACTAAGCTTCATAAATATAGAATCATTCTTTACTCAACTACATTTAAAGGTACCTAGTTAAGCAGGTTAGGCTAACCTAAGAGACCATAACTAATAAATTTTTTTCTCACTGATTTCCCAAGATTTCTGACCTTATGCCAGATCTGCCAGGTTTTGTAAAATAACCCTTTTTTGATAAATTAAACTCTCTGTCAACAATTAAATTACATCTACCTAATACCATTATTTTTTTAAAGTATTTGGGGAACCTATGGAGTGTATGTTAGTTGTTTTTCTTGCTTTGTTTTATTTTTTCCTTTTAACTCATATTTTGTAATAAAAATATTACTTTTCAGCATTGATAGTTGTTTCCAGTTATAGAAATATATACTTAAAGATAATAATTTCGAAGCAGAAGAGGAAGGACGAAGGGTTTCTGCAATTATTTTCAAGATTTTAAATATAAATGACTTTTTGCAAAACATGTTCAATTATGGTACTGAGACCAATATGTTCATTATTTAAGATTATTTTGAGAGAATGTTGCTGATTGTTTTTTTCAGATATACTTCTGTTCTGCCATTCTAGAACTTTTAATTATTGTTAATACTTATCTAAAAACCATTTTAACAGAATCCAATATATTTCACTTTTTATTATTTACTTGTCCCCCTACAAAACAGCTTATGATATGGTCTTGCAGTTTTTTTAATTTGTCCCAACTTAATTACTCTTTTATATATTAATACAGGGGGAAACGATAAAATTGTCGTCCTAAAGAAAAGAAAATCAATTCAGGTAACTTAATTATGAAGTAGAGCTGACATCTATTCAATGTAGCAGCCTGCAGCCTCAATCACCGCCTTGATACGGATCCGGAACTAGGAGCATGCCTTTTCCACAGGCGCCGGCGGGAGCTCGGCGAATACTCGGCGGATGGCGGTGATCAGTCTGGCTTTGGTGTTGTGGGAGGTCGTGTTGGTGATGTTCTCGACGTATGACCAAATGAAGTAGTCCAGCGGGTTCAGGTCGGGGGAGGAGGGGGGCTGACCGACTTGATTAGCCTGAGGTTCTTTGTCTTCTCAGTCAAGATCTGGCTTGTCTGGCGCCTGCAGGACCAACATTTCAAGTCCTCCTTCACACATGCATTCACATTGTGTGTGAGTCGCCTAAATCTCTGGCAATCTGCCGAATAGGCCGCTGGGAAGTTTTATCAATGATTGCCTGAACCTTTTCGATGAACTCCTTGGTCTGGGTCTTCCTGGCGGTGTCCTTCCGCTCCACCACCTCCAAAGGGTCGTCCGATGCGTTGAGCTGTGCCCTCAGGCGTTGAACCGTCCGGATTTGCATTTTAAGGGTGCTGGCAATGGTCCAGTTGTCATAACTTGGATCGGTAGAGAGCATGAGTTGTACAGCGGCGCATCTCCGATCTCGCTCGTTGAACATTGTGTCACTTTCAGACATGATAGAAGGCTCCTATCGCTCTTGGGATTTGTACACAACTGGCCAACTAGTAGATGGTCTGCAACAAAAAAAAAAGAAAACCGGTTTTCATTAAACGGAAATGGAATCATGTCGTCTTTTCTAGGGCGACAATTTTATCGTTCCACCCTGTGTAATATATATATATATATATATATATATATATATATATATAACTTACTTAAATGAAAAACTTGATCACTTTTTTTATGATTTTTTTTCTTTTACTTTGTTTTTACACCCCGATTTTTATCCTCAAGAAAACATTAGGATATCTGGTTCTAAAGCGAAGATTCACAACAATTCTTATAAGATCAAGAATGGTTGCTCTTGGTTTAGAAGGCTACAGCTTACCCATTTCTACCCTCACACATTGTACTTAACTGATAAATTTTTCAGTATAAACTCCTGAAAAAACCAATATCGTAATGCAAATTGTTTTTTTTAATATACAATTTATGTAACTATTGACTTGCTTAATCCAGTGTTTTTAAAACAAGAAAATTAAGCAATTTTTTAAATTCTTTTATTGATTACTTCTTAAAAAGTTAATTTAGAATTCTTTATTTTCAATCTATTCTGATGATAATTGCTCTTTTAAATTCAGTCAATTTAATATAAGAAAAATATCTACATTGGAACATTGTCACTGATACCAGTTCATTGACTAAGTTTTCTTCATTATGTAATAATATGAATCGACTGCAATAAGGATTGAACTTGCAACCTCCAAATGATTGTCTCTTTAGAAACTGAAGAAACCATCACCTGTGTTCAGCAGGACACATAGCATAATGGTTATAGGCGTAACGGTCAATCCTGACTGCAGGTGAGTAACAATACAAGAATTATTAGCACTTGTACCCGGTTATGGTTAACGGAATCAGAGCAAGCGACCCCCCGTGGATTAAATAAAGACGTGGTTTGAAGTTCCGTGTAGGCTCTCGAGTTCGACAAACACCTGAAGGTCGGAGGACATATCGCCCGAAACGTTGTGAATATAGCAATAAAGATGAAGACGATATTCTGAAAACCCTGAACGATAAAAAATCAAAATATTTTGTATCACTACTTATTTGGAGATAAAATCATTCAAAACTGTGCAAGCAAAATTCCGTAAGAAGTTTAACTTAACAATTATTCCAATAAAAGCCAAATTTATCGTTGGGTTCACAAATTTCAAGCCACAGGGTCAGTAAACAACCCCAAAAAGAAGGCAGAAAATCCCAGGAAGTTGACTGCAAGATGTCCTGACAATGTAAACGCGATGAGAGATTCTGTCAGAAAGAATCCGAAAAAGTCTTTCCCAAGACGTTCCCAAGAACTTGGTCTTTCACGTCAATCAATTTCTGCCCTTCTCATCCGGTTTGATCTTTCTAAAGCGATCTGATTGCTGATGAAAGACGATTTGATGCTATATGAATTACGAGGATCATTAAAAAACTTTCCAGACTTTTTTCCTTGATTGTACACACATGAAACTCTAGTCCCCTTCGAAGTAATCTCCTCCGGCTGCAGTGCACTTGTTGTACAGTTCCAACAACTTCTCGAAGGCCTCATGGAAGTCTTCTTGTGTGAGCGTGTCAATGACCTTCATCTCCATAATTGTCTCATAACGACAGCCTCTGAGCTTAGGCAATAACCAAAAGTCACAGGGAGCAAGGTCTCGACTTTAGGGAGGCTAAGGAACTGTCTTGATGCCCATCTTGATCAAATAGTCTGTGATAAGGATGGAGTTGTGGACTAGTGCATTGTCCTGGTGGAAATGCCACTGGCCCGATTTGAAGAGAGCTGGCCTCTTCCCAAGAATTTCTTCCTGAACTCGCTTAAAACTTCAACATAGTACCCTAACCCTAACCCTAACCCTTTGGCCCATCAACTGTGGTGTATTGAGTTCCTTACTCCTCCCACACCTCTCATCATCCCTCACAGACTCCGTGCCTTCCTTGAATCTCTTATGCCACTCAAAAACTGATGCTCGACTCGTGCAAGATAGTCGAAAAGCAGTCTGAAGCATTCCATACGTTTCTGTGGCAGCATTTTTTCCAAGTTTAAAACAGAATTTTATTGCATATCGTTCTTCTCAAGTGTCAGATTGCATTTTTGAAATTTATCAGCTGTAAAAATCAGGCTTTTCCAATTGCTGCAGTAGCTGTTCATTTGAAGCTGAAATCATAAAAATTGGTCAGTCATCTCATAAGATGTATAGCAACAACATAATGATTTTTCAAGTGCCTACGACAATTTTAAATGCCTGTACAAAAAAGTCCGGAAACTCATTGAAGGCACCACGTATCCTATTAATGGGTTTGCATATGTTTTGAGACAACCTGTATATTAGAAATTTTAGTACTTGTTTGTTGTTGTTGTTTGTTTTGTTTTTTTCATAAAAATAACTTTATACGGTGTAATGAAACACTGTTTATTTTTTACTGAATTGTAATAAGATTTTTTTTAAAGAAAACTCCAGCGTATCTTTTTCTGGGGTTCAGACTGTATGAACATGTATTCTTGATTTTTTTTTTTTTTTTTTTTATTCCTTGAGTAACACAACAACATAATTTTGTATCTTGGTAAAAGTTCATTACGCTTTTAATTTTCAAGACTTGAAAAACAGTAGTTTTTGAAAAAAAAAACAATTTCAATGATAAAATTTAATACTTAAATTTAACCCCTTGAAATTCAGTGTTTCACAAACTCTAATTTAATTGTAATCTTTGACTATAAGGCCATTTACCAAATTTGGTTCCTTCTTTACTGTTTCCCAAATTGAGTTTTTTTTTCTTTTTTTAAATTTCACCATTTTGCAGAAAGATTTTTTCTTGTTGATTCTGATGTCCATGAATTTATATAGAAACTATATGATTTCTTTTCCAATTTTTCTTGAACCTTTTTTTTTTATTTATTTATTTATTTATTTATTAATTATATATTTTATTTATTCATGAACTAGCTGAAGTACCCTCCTTTGGTAAGAATCAGATTTGCAGAATAATGACAAATGAATGTTAGAATCCCTTCAATTTTATTATCTTTATCGTGAATTAAAAATTTAAACAATTTATAAATTGCAGGTGTTAATATTTTTCTGACAAAAATTCTATGGAGTTTTTAAGATGTTTTTCTTTCTTTTATTTATTTATTTTTTTTAATTTAACCCTTTTGCTACAAAATTAGATTGAAATTGTTTTGTAATTCATTTATTTTTTAAAAACCTTTGTGCAGCTTCATTTTTAACTCTTTCACGACCACACTTTTTTTTTGTTGGGGATGGGTTAGGGTTCAGTTTTGCATATACAAAGTCATGCTTGAGTAGAATATTTCAAGGATTAAAATAGAATTAAAGTGGAACACCAATATCTCACTGGGAGTGAAAGGGTTTAGTGAATGACGCTTAAGAGGTTTATTGATATTAAATATTTTTGTTTTTTGCCCAGATTGTTAGTACTAACTATGCAATAATATTATGCATCTATTTTATATATTGAGCATTTTTATTTCAAATTTTGTATTCACATTTATAGTTAAAGCAAGAAGTTAAGCCACAGGGTCAGTAAACAACCCCAAGGGTTGTTTACTGACCCTGTGGCTTAACCTCTTCTCCACATTTATAAATTTATTTTGTACCATATTTTAAAAATTCTATTTACAATGAAAATACTTAATAGAAAACTTACTTTTTCTTCATCGGATTAGCTAAACCAAATCTTTGTTTTTGTTTTAACTGTATGAAATATACATCTACTTAAAAAAAATTAACCAGAAATCTAGATTAGCAAACTTTTTAATCCAGTGTGAATGTTTCCTGTTGCCAGATTATCAAAACATATAAAATCATGTCTGATGGGTAAGTTTTCAATTATATTGCCACTAATTACAGAGGAACACAATCACACAAAGAAAATGATAAACTCTATTATCTTTTGAAAATGAAGTAACTGACACAAAAAGGAATGGATACTCAAAAGAAGCTAACGCATGATCATTCAAATTATCAAATGTTGTCTTTGAATACTCAAGTAATTATTAAAGACCAGAGCTTTTAGAAAACTTTTGTTTCATTGTATAAAATACAGTTAGACTTTGTTGAAAAATCACTAGTATTGTATATACTCGTGTATCATGTGACTTTCTGAGGCCACAATTTTAGACTAATTGGGGGTTGCACCATACGCAAGATACAAACTAGACCAGGCCTTAGTCAACTATTTACACACACAAATTTTGTATCTCGTGCATGATTTGACCCCCAAATATTGCGCTCAAGTTTGGGTCTCAAAAGGTCACAAGATATACGAATATATACATTAGTTATTTACTAGGCGTTGCCTAATTTGATACAAGTTCGGGACACTCAGTGAGACTCAAACTCACAACTAGTTATGATCTAGATTCTTAACCCTTACCTCAAAAAGAAATGATAATTTTTCATTTGAATAGAAAAAATAGGATTTATGTTTTTCATAATAATTCAGCAAATATCTTACTTTTTTTTTTTTGCAGGGTTAGAGGATTCATTATTATATAAGTAAAAAACTGAGCGAGGGATACAAAATACGTTGGATTTACTAATAGGACTCCTGATATTGTTATTTTTATTTTATTCATTTTGCTTCTTTTTTTTCTTTTTTTCAATTCCAAGTTTTAGAAGTTTAGAGAGTAATTTGATTTACAATGTAAATATAAGGCTAAACTGGACCCTTACTTTTTGTCTATCAAGTTCGCTAAACCAGATCTGTCTTTGATTGTATACAGTAGACATCTTGGTGAAATTAGCAATGTTTAATTCAGTGAGAAATGATTATTTTAATAAGACAAATAATTTTTACTAGTTACTAGAATATCAAGACTTATAAAAATGTTATATTTACATTTGTTTTTTTAGTTTTGTTCTAAAACATACAGATTTTACTTTTAACTTTATATTTACGTTAAGTGTAAAAAAGAATTATTCATAGAAATTACTGTTCTGCATATTCTCAAGTTTAATTAAAATATTTACTGATGTAAAAAGAATTTTTAAGACCAATTTTCACCGGAAAAACAAATCGTTGTTCATTACAGGAGGTGGTGGGAGAAGGAGGAGTCCTCGTGTGATGTTACTGCTATCGAGATGGGAGCCAAAAAATACTGGGGCGCTGTAGAGATATCTATTGTATTCTTCCTTGGTACCGAAATCCTGGCCCTAACTCTGACTCTTGGGCCAGGAATTGCTCTACACTGCCAACCGGAAGCTACTCGGTATTTAACCATATTTACCAACCCCTCCGCTCGGGCAGGATATGACAGAAGGTTAATTTTTTAAGCGGTGTTTAACAGGTTTGAATTCAGTTTTCCCTCTCCTAGAGTAGTTGCCTCACCAAGGCTGAAGAACCCAGTCTGCCCTACTATTTACACATAACTGGAGAGAGAATAATTGGATTCATACCTTTCCCAAGGGTATTAGTGCTATGTGAAATGCAATTAGCCTGGTTCAGGATTTGAACTCGTGTCACCATGTCCATTTCCTACGACAGTAAACATTAAACCACGTGCACCTCGGTATTAAACTGACTTCCGGTCGGTATTCCCTTTTTGGGACGCCTCAGCAGATGATAAGCAATAAACATAACCCTTCAAAGTAGGTAAAACCTGGGATGGGGGTGGGCCCCTGAGACCAAGTGTTAAATAGCCAACTAACCACCAATACAAATCATTTTGAATTTTTTGAAAAACTTGAGTATCCATGTAATTTGATATTTGCTTGGCCCTTTAAAAACACTGGGGAATGGCAATATCTTCAATCCAAAAAGAGCCTAATCAATAAACGGTCGATTCATTAATTTTAACAGAATTTCAAATAGTCTTGGGTTATTTTATACCTTGAGGTGAGGGTTGGATGGTTGGCTAGTTGGTCATTTTGTTTTATGGCATATCAACATTTGGTGATTATTTGATGCTAAATATTGTTTGCTTGCTTTTTTTTTTTTTTTTTGTTTTAGTTGTTGGTTTTTTTGTTTGTTTTCATGTTTTTGTTATATATAATATGTATATATTATTTGTGAGTGAATATTTTGAAAGGTTAGAGCACGAAGGTTAGCAAACATTTGCCTCGGTGATGTATGCTTTGTAAATAGTTTCACATCAGAGACACTTCCAAATACTTTTAAGCCATCTTTGAAGAACACCAATGATACTATTTAACCTATAGCTGGGTGATAAAGAAATTTAATACCTTTCCTCAGGGTATTAGAACGGAATAGAATTACTGGAATTCGAACTCGCTTACAATATCAGAGTCCAACACTTGGGCCTCTATGCAAGAGCATAACTTCAAGAAATTGCGTTCATGCAACGCTCATATTCATTTTTTGTGTTTTTGTTTCCTAAGAGGTTTTTTTTTGTACTTAGTCCCATCGAATAGAGATAATTTTAAAACCAAATCGACTTAATCCATTCATAGGACTTTAGCATCGTACTAGCATTCCGAGTCAATTGACCCGGCAGTAATGGCAATGAAGGAGTACTCCAAATTCTCCAGAACTCTAGAACTGGGTCCTCAGGACACCCCCTTTTCGGGGGAAATAACACCCCTAAGCATCGGATGCAGTTTACTATTATTCTCAAGACAGTGCTTCGCTCGTTTCTTAGGAATCAATAACAGTTATGAAAAAAACGAGATAACATTAAGAAGCATTTTTACTAAATAAAAGAAACTTAACAAGTACCAATTCGCAAAACCTTTTTTTTAAAAGACTAGCAAGAACACATACTAAGAAGAACTAGACTATATTCAAGGCCAAATGAATAAAATCAGAAATTTGGTCAAAGTTAGACAATCACGATTAGCAAGGTAGACAGTAATTGAAGTGAGCGGAAGGGAAAGTACCTCAAGAGTAAAACTAAAAACTGCCAGTCAAGAAGAAATACTTCAGAAGTGGAAAGAACATTACTAAATATCTGCTCGAACATACTCTTAAAATTACTGACGAACCTATCCAAAAGATTATTAATAACCAACGAGACATCAAACTAGAACAGTTGAGGGAGGAAGAACTTGATGCGGTACAAAAAAGAATTAAAAGCAGAAAAGCTACTAGGATCGACAAAATATCTCCTTCAGTATGGGAGACAAGAAAATATGAAAGCATAATTCTTTGATTATACAGCGCTCTTTACAAACAAAACAGAAACTGAGACTGAAGCATAACTCTTACTGCTATAGCTGCTAAGATTTACACTACCCAACTTCTCATTCATATTCGACCTGAAATCGTGAAAATTCTTAGAACTTTGTGGAGACACTAGATGCTGTTTAGAGAACCTGCCATTAGCGATGGAAGATAGTGTTGGACATCAAGAAAGTTATAAACCTCTGTGATATCAACACAACTTGATGATGATGTGTCTTTCAAAAATGTTCACACGTCACCAAGAAAGAAGAGGCTTAGCTGAACATTTGTTGCAGCAACAAATTAAAACTTCGTGGGTTAGAGTGTTCGCCAATGGCCCGGGAGACCTGGGTTCAATCCCAGGTCGAGTCATACCAAAGACTCAAAAAAATGGTACTTGATGCCTCCTTGCTTAACACTCAGCATTATAAGGTACGGATCAAGGGTAAAGTAGAGCAATCCAGGGAAGGAGTAGCGCCCTCCCCTACACATTGGTGTAGTAGCTATCGAAAAGGGAGCCTTCGGGTTACCCTCGACTATGGTCGCCAACAACATAACAGTAGAAAAACGAATTCAGATTTCTGTCTTAATTTCTGCTTAGGTGAGGCTCATGCGACAAATCTAAAACCAAATGGAGTTGTGGCGAATGTGTTGGACTGCGAAATTGTTGTAAATAAATCAAAAATCTAGATGTGGCTTAGAACTTTTTCAACAACCTTCGTATATATATATATATATATATATATGGGCGTAAAAATCTCTAAGCAATATTTAATGAAAGTTATATAGTTTTTTCAATTTTTTTAAAATTAATTTTGTTACTAAATCTAAAAAAATACACGATATCTATATATATATATATATATATACATATTCTGGTGTGTGTTGCAAGGTGGTAATCAATTGATCAATAAATCAATTGTCATCAACGCTGTCACCGTTATCCGTTCATCTTTCTCCCCCGTGTTGCTGACTCTCCCTATTCTCTCCCCTACCACCATCACCATCATCAATGATTACCAACAGACTTGAATACCTCTTTTCTTTTCTTTTTTTTCTTGTGAGCACAGTAGGAGTTATTATCTTAAAGTTTTACAGATATTTTCATATTTAAAGAAAAATAACATTTACAAAATAAAACTGTTTTGGTCAGACAACGAAAAATGGCTTAAATCAAGTGGCGTTCTCTTTGCATACATTATATCTAACGAGAAACAGAGTACGGTGTCTCTCTGTCCACATCCCTTTTTGCATATTCTCTACCCTCTCTAATGATATCTCTATTATTTTTACTTTTTTATAATCATCTCTCTCTCTCTCTCTCTCTCTCTCATGTTACGGTGAGCTGCAACACGGTAGATGTCCAAGACGCAAACCGAAGAAACGTTTTAAGGATATCGTCAAAAACCAATTCATATGACTAAGTGTAGATACTGAAGACAGACAACAGATGACGGTAAATCGATCATCTTGGAAAACAGTGATCTACGATGGCTGGAAAGTATCTGAGGCCTAAGAGAATTGAACATTCCAGTCTGAAACGAGCACTTCAGAAGCAGGACTTGATTTCCGTCCCTGACACATGCAAGATCTGATGTAGGGTCCTTTGGACCACAGTTAAGTGAGATCTCACGCCAGAAAATTATAGAAGAATCGCTTTCTAAAATCCCTTCAGCAGCAACCTTCAGGTTAACTCATGTCAATTCTATAAATAAATATGTCTTGAGTATGCACCGGGACATTATAAGCGGAATATATATTTATGTAACTAAGTATGTGTGTCCTGAGTGTGCACCGGGACAATATAAACGAGATATATATATATATATATATATATATATATATATATATATATATTGTGAAATAAGCAAATAATTATGAAAGCTTTTTTTTATCGGAAAGGTGCTCAAATACTCGTCAGGAGACCAAGATAAAAGCTAGCATGTTTCTCACCGCCTTATGTCAGTTTCAGTTTTGAAAAATATGAGACCATATATATGATGAAATATGTGACTATATATATATATAGAGGCGTGCCAATATATGTGTGTGTGTGTATTGGGTGTCTCAATACACATGGGTCTTCTAATAACTCAACTAATAATAATGTTCTGCTTTGTTTCAGATTCGAAAATAGTCTTCTATAACAACTATTAATCCTCACTCACAATATAGGGTGTCTCAATCGTCCATGGGATCCATGTGACTATTAATAACTCTACTACTTTTAATGTTATGTTCTTTCTTTGTTTCCGATTTGAAAATAGTATACAATAACAACGCCTTCGACAAGAGAGGAAAAGATATTTTTTTAAATCATTCAAAACTGTTTTAGAATAGATGCAACCCATTAATGTGATAATGATCTATTACTGAGACAAGACACTCAAAATCAGATTGATTGTTCTGGAAGATGATATAACAAATAAAAAAAAACATTGATTTGATGTCTCTAGCTCAAATGCACGTGGACAGGTCTCCTGTCAAGCATGTTACCCACGCAACTTACGTGGTACTTCCACTGAGGTAATACCTGCGTCCTGTTTATTTTAGGAAACAGATGTTTCCTGTTGAGTTTCTGCTTCCAGCGTCCGACTCTTTTTGCATGCCGCCCACAGAATGTACGTGGCATTTTCACTGGAACATCTGTGTCCTGTCTACTTTAGGAAACAGGTCTATTTCCTGTTCTGCCACCCATACAATTTACACAGTATGTCAAAAGTGGTCTTCAAGTCAATATTCAACACTGCAGTGTTATGGCCCAGTTCGAACACAGAACCTATCCATCCCGAATTAGACTACATTACACGTTTATCCACGTGGGTTTCATATCTCACACAGATTTGAATCAATACACAACGTGTCAGCCCACCATCTTCCGTATTACCATCTATCACAATGGGTACTAACCATGATTTGAACTGCTTCAGTCTCCTAATAAAAGCACCGCAAAATAGTCGGAACAAAAACTTTTGATTAACTCAATTATTTCTTTAAAAAAAAAAAAGGAAACTTCCATTAATTTTAAAATGTAAATTTTAAAGTCGTTTTATCTTAATTTTCTTTTTTTTAATTATCGAATTTTGATAGTGCCACTATATTGGTATGTAGAGAGTGTGTTGAAATATCCTGCACTGCATGAAGGAACTTTTATATATCGACTTGACAGCATTTTTAATTAGACTTGTAAAAATGCGCAACTCCGGATTTTCTATGACATGTAATCAATTACACTTCGACTAAACGAATTGATGTGCGTCCCATTTAATTTTAAGGTTAAGTTGACTTTTTTTTCGGGGACGTAAAGAGAGGTTACATTATGACATTTTGAATGTTGTATATTTGTTTGCTTTTCTTTCTCTCTTTTGTTTTTTTCATCTTTTTTTTCTTTTCTTTTCTTATTTCTTAGTTTCTTTTTTTGTATGTGTGTATGTGTTCCTTTCCTTTTCTTCTCTTCTTTTATAATCCTCACCTCTCTCTCTCTCTCTCTCTCTCTCTCTCTCTCTCTCTCTCCCTTATTCTTCTGATGCTCGTATCTTTCTTGATCTTTCTCTCACACACTAATTTTTAACTTTTTTCTTTCAATATTTAAATCCGCACCGTCTCTCTCTCTCTCTCGTTATCTAATATCAATATTTCAGTCCGGTCTCTCTCCCTATATATATATATATATAAAGAGAGAGAAAGAGAGAAATATCATTAATTAGCCTGATCGTGTGATTTCTACCATATCGCTGGGCCCAATGAACTTCTATTACTTTCTGGATTTCCCCATAGTTCTCTATGTTGGACCGAATAAATAGATATGCATATATATATATATATAGTATTCGGTCCAGTTAAACCAGAGTTGGGAGTAATTCCTTCAGGACAAGAAAATCATTCAAAAGCTGAACATTTAAATTTTCCTGGTAAAGAGCTCAATGTAACTAAAGTATTTCTTTAAAGAAAGTATATATATATATATATATATATATATATATATATATATATATATATATATATGCATCTATGTTGGACCGAATAAATATATATATATTTATTAGACTTACATATTTCGTATATATACGAGGTGCATACGATAAGTTTCCAGACTTTTTTCGCATGGTCACTTTCATTGATAGTACACACATTAAACTCTTGTCCACTTCGACGTAATCTCCTCCGGCTGCAATGCACTTGTACCGTTCCAACAACTTCTGGGAGGCCCCATCGAAATCCTCTTGTGTGTGCGTATCAATGACCTTCGTCACAGCCTCTTTCATCTTCTTCATTGTCTCATAATGACAGCCTCTGAGCTTAAGGAATAACCAAAGTCACAGGGAGCAAGGTTTGGATGATAGCGAGGCTGAAGAACTGTGTTGATGCCCATCTTGGTCAAATGGTCTGTGGCAAGTAAGGAGTTGTGGACTGGTGCATTGTCCTGGTGAAAATGCCACTGACCCGATTTGAAGAGTGCTGGCCTCTTCCCAAGGAATCTCTTCCTGAACTCCCTTAAAGCCTCAACATAGTACACTAACCCTTTGGCCCATCAACTGTGGTGTATTGAGTTCCTTACTCCTCCCACACCTCTCATCATCCCTCACAGACTCCGTACCTTCATTGAATCTCTTATGCTACTCAAAAACTGATGCTCGATTCATGCAAGATGCTCCAAAAGCAGTCTGAAGCATTCCATACGTTTCTGTGGCATCATTTTTTTCCAAGTTTAAAACAGAATTTTATTGCATATCATTCTTCTCGAGTGTCAGATAGCATTTTTGAAATTCACCAGCTGTGCCAATCAGGCTTTAGTAGGGTGTATTCCAATTCCTGCTGTAGCTGTTCATTTGAAGGTGAAATCATAAAAATTAGTCAGTCATTTCATAAGATGTATAGCAATCATCATCATCATGTCATACCGCTTGCACGGATATCTGTGACCCTATCTCGCCACCTATCGTTCATTGCCTCCGGCAGGTCTTCAGGGCTGCATCCTGTATCCTCACATAGCTGCTGTATGTTCGTTCGAGCCGGTTATCCTGTTTTTGCTCGGCCATTACAAATTGCTGGCAATTACAAATCAGTTTCAACCGGTCAATCCATATAAGAAACCAACCTCTTCAGATTGCCATCACATAATGCAGTGAAAAAATTATAAAAATATTCTTTCCATAGATTCTAATTCTTTTAAGAAAAATATGTAATTCTGAAAAAATGATCTACCAAGCAACTATTTTCCCGATGGAAAATCGTAAGGAGTGGAGGGTTTATATTGGAATCTCAACTGGAAATTGGAAACAGGTGTTTTACAACCATAGATACTTTTTTCAACACTTTGCTTAAAAGCCAAACAGCTCTATCGAGCTTGTTTTGAAATTTGAGAGATGGGGGCCTGATTCCACAAATTAAGAGATTTATTTGGAAATCTTCTATTTCTGGAAGCTTCAACAATAGATGTAAACTTTGCCTGGAGGGAAAAAATAAGCATCAACAGATATAAATTTACAAACCACCTGTTAAATAAACAATGAACTAATTTTTAAATCCCGTCATAAAAATAAATTTTAACTCATATAATAAAGGTTGATAATAGAAAAATTGATAGTGATAACAATAATAGAATAAAGTTTATGGTATCAGTATTTTTATTAGTATTGTTAGTCATGTCATAGTGGCAATAATAATGATTATAATCATTATTTCTATTGGCCTAGCGGTTAGAGTGTTCGCCAATGGCCCGGGAGACCTGGGTTCAATCCCAGGTCGAGTCATACCAAAGACTCAAAAAATGGTACTTGATGCCTCCTTGCTTAATACTCAGCATTATAAGGTACTGATCAAGGGTAAAGTGGGGCAATCTAGGGAAAGAAGTAACGCCCTCCCCAACACCCTGGTTTAGTAGCTATCAAAAAGGGAGCCTTCGGGTCACTCTCGACTATGGTCGCCAACTTTTATTATGAAAAATACCAAACTGGACAACTCCAGGCCTTGATGGCATACACGAATTCTGGTTTAAAAAGTTTACTTCCATCCTCGACAAACTGGTTACAGAAGTGAATAAATGTCTATAAGAAGCAAATATACTCGAATGGATGACAAAAGGAAAACGAACCTGATCCAGAAAGCCCTCCCACCAAAAAAAGAACCGCCCCAAATAACAATAGACCGATAACGTGCCACCGATGATGTGGAAAATAGGGATGGAATTTGACATTGAAAAATACGCCAAGCTAATAATGAAAAGCGGGAAACACATGACTAAAGGAATGAAACTACTAAATCAAGAAAAAATCAGATCGTTCGGAGAAGAGGAAACTTGAAGCGGAACCCTCAAACAAGTGGAGATGAAAGATAAAATTTAAAAAAAAAAAGTATCTCGAAAGAACGAGAAAACTACTCGAAAGCAAACTACATAGCAGAAATCTCTATGTAGCCGGGACCTCATAAAAGAAATAAATACCTGTGTCGTACCCCTCGTGAGATATTCAGGACCATTTTTGAAGTGAACGAGGGAAGACCTTCAACAAGTGGACCAGAGAACCAGAAAACTAATGACAATGCATAAGGCCTTACGTCCGAGAAGATGACGTTGACAGACCTAAAGGAGGAAGAGGACTTGGCAGCATTGAGGAGAGTGTGTTGATGATGCAACAATACAACGACTCGAAGATTATATAAAAAGTGAGGTGCCTGTGGTGTAATGGTTATCGTCGTAGGAAATGGGCACGGCGACACGAGTTCAAATCCTGGACGAGACTAATTGCATATCACATAGCACTAATACCCTTATGCATTTTTGAAATTTCCAAAAACACGAAAAAAAATTAACAGGACTTCTTCAGATCTTTTAGATAAAAAAAAAACTAGAATAGACACAGAAAAAGTGGGAGGGGATAGAAGAGGGGTGAAGAGTTATCTCCTCATTAAGCCCACTTCCGTTTTAAATTTTAATTTCGGTTAGAAATGTAGTAAATATATTTTTAAAATTCTTTTTTAATTTTTTAATTACATTTTGACCTAAATTACAGATTTTATATTGAATTAGATTTAAACTTTAATTAATAACCTTACGTAATGATACAGTAATAGATATATCAAACGAAAACAAATATTTAATTTATTTAAGATATTTTAAAATTTCAAAACTATTTAGAAACCATTAATCAGTTACACTTTTTATGAGTAGTACGTATGTATTATGTTTTTTCACAATTTTCTCTCTAACATTTTATTTTATTTATTCATTTACATTAATTCTCAAAATTAACTCTATGCTTTTTTTTTTTGTTAATTATCTATAGTTTAAATTTAGCCCTATGTCTCCCCCCTAGCTATTAATTCACTTCTCTTATTTAATAATTTTTTTGGCTCTAGAAAAAGCAAAATGTGGATTTTTTCCTCAAGACATAGATTGCACCTACTATCGAAAGACTTTAGAGTATTAGATCTTTTTAATATGGACCATTGAATGTCAGGGGTTAACCCTTTTTTTTCAATCCCCAATAATGTTTAGATAGAGCAGTTTGATTTTTTTTTATGCTCATGGGAGAAGGAAAATTTATATATATATATATATATAAGATTTATGTACAGATATATAATCTAGCGTATATTTATCTATTTGTACGTATCTATAAGTCTAATCTATATGTAAATATACATATGCATGCATACATTTGATTTTAATGTATATATATATATGTATATCCATACATTGAAAAAAAAACGCGATAAACCCTCATTTGGCTTTTATAAATTTATTTCAGCTGCCAACTCTATAGGAGAAACAGCTTCTTCAGATAGCCATCACACAATGAAGAGAAAAAAGTTTTTATATTTTTCCAAGGATTCTCACAATTCAAAAAAAAAAGACATGGGTAGAAGTTGACGTCACAGATTGATGTAATGTAATTATCCAGTGTCATGCATACTTATGTATGTAAAAATAATTTACCCCTCACAAACCTTCAGCAATTTAAATCTAGTCTATAAATTAATCTATTTTATTCTAAGAAAAAAAACTCTCAATTTATTCATGAAGGAAAACATGGCGAGAAACACCATTACTAATATCAAGCGTCTCTTGTTCAGAGAAAAAAATTCAATTGCTTTTATTTGATTTCCATTTAAAATAAAAATTGTCTTTAGTTAAATTTTTAATATTTTTATGTATATCTTTTTCTGAATACTGCCATTCTAATTAGCGTTAAAATCCTTTATATCATTATTAAGATATCTAATTGTTGTTGATGATGATGATGATGATAATAATGATAATAATAAAAGATAACTATTATTACAATTATCGCTAATCTATCATCATTATTATTGTTACTGTTATTACATTACCAATAATATCGATAGTAATATGGATGCAATTGATTTTATCTATTATTATCACTATCAATTTTTCTATTATTAACTTTTTTCATATGAGTTTGAATCTACTTTATGGCGGCATTTAAATATTAGTTCGTTACGTTTATTTAATAGTTGACTAGTAAATTTATATCCAATGATGCTTTTTTTTTCTCCCAGCAATTTTCATTTATTTTCTCCTTTATTTATATATATATATATATATATATATATATATATATATATATATATATATAAAGTTGGCCAACTCAAGTCGAAAGCGACCTGAAGGTTCCCTTTGGAAAAGCTACAACACCGAGGTGTAGGGGAGAGCGCTACTCTTTTCCCTGGATTGTTCCACTTACCCGTGATCATTATAATGTCGAGTGTTAAGCAAGTAGGTATCAAGTACCATTTTTGAGTCATCGAACTGGGATTGAACCCCAGTTTCCTCAACCATTAACGACACTCTAACCATTATGCCAATCGGCTGGTGTCGGGGAAAATGAATGAATAAAAATCCGATCGGTAAATTTATAATTTTCATTTCTTTAAGTTGAATGAAACGTTTGCCAACAAACCAAGTACAAAATTTTGTCCTGGCTGCAAACAAGTTTATGTTAAAACTCACATATGCAATAGATAAGCAGAGTTGATATTAAATGCATTCTTTAAAAAAAATCATCAGTTTTCACTCTAAGAAAATAAACAGAAAATTACTGTTAGTTGAGTAAGAATAGATGAATCCATACTAACTTAAGAAATATCTATTTCTTCGCTTATTTATATAATTCGCGTAGGCTTGAAATTAGCTAAAAGAGTCAATGAATATATATAAAACTAAGTGGCTTAGAAATTACATTTTTGGTGAGAAATTTATTCTATTTTTGTTCTTGCAAATTTTCACGTCAAGTCAAATAATGACGTCTACGATTAATCGGAAAATTTAAAAACTAGCACGAATTCGAGAATACCTGCTAAAATACAGATTTATACAGATTTCAAAGATTACAGCTTCTCGAACTTACTTTTTTATCAGAAAAATTAACTATCATATATATATATATAATACATTTACACACTCACATATATATATATATATATATACATACATACTCACAGTCAAAAGTAATAGGCAACCATCAAAAATGTTTATTTCTCGTTCTAAAAGAGTTATTCTTAATGAGACGAGTTTTTTTAATGTTCTCAATATCTAGAATTAAAATGAAGAAATTATAAAATTTGGAAAATAAAAAGAAAAAATAAATTAAAAAATCAAAAAAGTTTTGGGTAAAGGCTTATAAATCAGAAAACTTAAGATTATCCCTTCCAATTATCATAGAACCAACACAATAAGATTACTGATACTTACAAACTTGACAACAGGGATACTCTGTCACAAACCAATAACAATACCGCAAAATTGATGAGCCAACTACATTTTAATGACAGGAAAGGTAAATTAACGAAAAAAAGAGCTTACATTTTATTCAAATACAATAAACCCAATTTCCATGAGAAACAACAGTCTAAATTAATAAATCCATCGAAGACTTAACTAGGCGTAGTTTCTAAAAATTTGCTCAAAACCATTATCTTTCATATTCAAAAAGACTCTAGATACAACCTTTAAAGAAAAAAAATCTCATTTGATGTAATAGAATGGTTTAGAAATATTAAATGTAAAAGTCGATCCACATTAATCCAATTTAATATTATTGAATTCTACACCTCTATTTCCAAAGACTTATTAAAAAGTTTAAACGATGCTAACAACCTTACAGATATCACCGAAGAGCAAATAGAAAATATTCTAACGTATACAAAGTCTATTCTTACTGATAATAAGACTAATCAGAATGAAAATTGCATGGATAACTTTGACATTGCCATGGGGGCTTACGACTTCGCACAAATAGCTGACTTGATAGACACTCTGAGTAGGATAATAGACCTCAAGCAAGTAGGTTTATTTAGAGATGACGGCCACATTTTCATCCCAGGTAATAATGGCCCAAAATCTTCGAAAATACATGTGAAAATTACAAGAGCTTTCAAGTTTCTAGAATCTAAAATTAAAATTTCGTCTAAATTTCAAATAGTTACCTTCCTCGACATGACCTTTAATTTATCTAACAATATTCTTAAACCATTTAGCAAAGATAACCAAACACCTACGTACATTAATGTCAATTTCAACCATCCCAGAACAATAATCAAACATATAACGAATACGGTTAACATAAGGACTAATAGATTATCTTCCAACTAAAAACATTTTTGATGAAAATGATCAGATTTGTACAGAGACCCTAGAAAAAGATGGATTCCAGCAGGAATCTAGGAACAGAAAATCAGGAACAACTAATAAACAATAAAGTTATTGACTACTGCAACATAAACAAAAGCAGTGGGAGCATCAACAAAAATGGTTGTAATTATAGACTTGAAGATATTGACAATAATAGTGATTCTAATAATAATAAATAACTAAGCATAGGAAAAGAAAGATAATCTGGATAACCCCACTTTCTGTAAACTTTCTAATATTAATATAGGCAAGTACTTCCTTAAGTTAATGGATAGACATTTCCACAAGGACAACCCATTGAATAGAATTTTTAATAAAATTTAGTCACTCTTGCACGAATAATTTTATCTAAAATAATTTATAATCATAAGAATTTAATAGAAAATTGCCATATATATATATATAAGCGTAAGATGGAAACATTTAATACATATACGTTAAATCCTTTCGTTTATGTTGGGATTACTGGTGGCTGTGAACTTATATTATCAGGCTGACGTAAAGCTGAGCGGGTTTCGATTTCAACTTGTGGCATCTCCCATGTCTAACTACACTGATAAGTTCTGATACAATGTGTCCGTCTGTGGATGACAATACTGTATATATTTAGTCTTTTTACTTTTTAAACAAAAATTAGTAATTGTTTCTTTCTTGCAAAAGAATTTAGTTACGACTGTAAGTTTAATCGATAGGTGACAAAACTTTGTAATTTCATCGATTGTGTCTATTATGATGTGACCGAGAAATGTTATTTTGTATCAAGCCTGTCGTTTAATATTCTCTTTTTGTATATTTTCCTTGTAGTTTAATGATATATATTTATCTTTTCTTCATATGCAAATTAAATACAACCACTGTCCAATATCAAAATCAGTTTATAATTTTGTACGAAGTTTTTTTTTTAATACTTCTTAAAACTTTCAACTTTTAGATATTATTAAAAGACATTCGTTGAAAAATTTCATGGTGATTTAAGATTATAAATTAACCTTTGTCTTTGATAAGTTTGTAGTTCAATCCCATCCTGAATACCCAGTGTCATCTTTACACTCTATTAAGCAGACAAATGTCATCGACAAACTAGTTCAAACGTACAAGTGGCATAATCGTTAACACATCAATCATGATAGCTATTACTGTTATGAAGAATGTGATCCTCATTTCCTATGAGTTCCGAGACAAATCTATTAAATTTATTTATTACTTTTTCGTGACAACAATTTCATAAACCAAAAAAAATGTTAGTATATTTAAAAAGTTGAAATATTTCATTGTTCAGGTCAGAAAACCCTTAAATACAGGAGAGAAATCAGATTTTGTTTTGTGGGAACACACTAGCAACAGCTAAAGCATGTTTACCGCTAAAAACAGGTCATGTGACACAAAATCCAAAGAAACAGTTGTATAGAACTGTCAGAGAGACAAGGCTTTTAAGAAGCTGGGATAATAGACATTAAGATCAATGAATCATTACACAAACTGAAACTTTCTGATCTTAGAAAATCACATTTCATGGAAGTGCGAATAATGCCCACAAAATATAACAATGGCTAGAGGACAATAGCCAGTGGCACAAAGCCAAAGATAAAACTCAATCATTTATTAAGTGAATTCAGCAAATTAGTTTGGAGAGAGTATGAAATAGACACGACTTCTTAGAAATGGTCGTTCACTCAGAACTGTGCAAACGGTTATTATCTTACAATACAGCCTCGTGATTACTAAGGCAGACTAGAATTGACCAGTGCATATTGTTTGTTCAGTTGACACTTGTTATATGCTGCGTTCATAAATGGTACATTAATACTATGGAATATCCTCTCTTCATTTCTTTTGTTTAATGTTGCTCGATAGCGTATTGAGCTTATAAATTTGACCCAACAGTTTCAAATCCCGAATAGATTGTTTGATTTTAACGTCATGCCAAAATGTCTAGGGTTATTTTATATTTTGAGTAATTCATGCCAAGAGAACATTGTACATTTTTGTGTAATTATTCCTTAAGAGTTTTCTGTGTATAGTTGAATGGTTTGGTGTATTCTTATATAATACTAATGATATATGATTTCAAGTAATTATTTTCACTTAATCATTTGTTTGCACACGTATGACTTCAAGTGACGAATAATTATCCTTTGTAAAGTATAATAATAGCTTCAAGTAATTATTCTTAATACAAATAATTTACATTTATATGGTATTAAGTATTCCTATCGAATCCAAATAATTTTTAAATGGATCTATTTGATCCATGAATTGGAACCTAACAGATACATCCAATCTGGATCAGAGTGGACCTGGAAGTAATCGCAAGGAAGGAATGACTCCATACTTCCCACTAACAACATAATTGCAAACCTCAATCTGGAAGATATATCAAAATGAATATCAGATACACAAATGAAACCAGACCATAAAACAAAGACTGGGAAGCAAAATTTGTCTAACCATTGTCTCGCATTCTAACAATTCATTTAAAAACAAAAATATTAATCAGAAAACTATTCACTCACACACACACACATACACACACACACACACACACGTGTGTGTGTGTGTGTGTGTGTAAAAATAAGATTTGGTATTTAATAACCCAGAAGAGTTGATATGCAATTAAACACCTACCAACCAACAAAAATACACAGAAGAGCACTAGAACTGGAGCCTCCCCGCCAGATACAGTTTTGTGCAATACCCAGGCAACCTCTTTTTGTGTGTGGGAGGATTTTACTCTCCTGCCGAGGTGGGGTTCAGTCAGCGTATTCGAATCCCCACTGTTAGGGCGGTCTAATCCCAGAATCAAACAACCTACCTTGATTTTCAACCCTTGTTTTGGGAGAACCTTTACTGATTCAGATTCGAACCCTCTGCCTCATTAATGACATTGAGGGTGTGACACATATCAACTTAATGAATATTAACAATTCTATCTGGAGCATTATGCCAAAGTCTTGAATTACATTTAATTTAAATAAGGATTAAAATTAAACCAATGAAACTTTCTTTGGTTGTGCAGTGGTTTGAAGTGTCATTTAGTTTTAACATTATTCAGTATGAGAGTTCGATTCTGATTGTAGATATTCATTTTTAATTAAGTCACACAATCTGGAAGATGTTTATCGTTAGAATAAAGACACAATTAAACGAAGAACGATCATAAACAAGTGGTTAGCAAATCTCTTCCGAAAAACATGACTTAATCAGTTTTAGCGACTTCGATCCTCTTTGCTGTTCCCTTGGGAAAAATATGAACCCCCTTATCCTCCCAGCTATGAGTTAAATAGTACCACTACTGTTTCTTCTAGAAGAATGGTGTTGGCATTAAATAACCTACAAAGGTTGATATGTCGTAAACCAAAGAAACCTGACCGAATCTTTGCTGTTAACGTGTTTGTTGGAACTTAATAAAGTTTTTCTTAATAAATTTAAACTATGTTGGAGTTGTTTGAATTGAAGATTTTAGAAAAATATTTACTTTTATCATTCGGCAAAATGTGAAACACAAAATCGGTTTCTGGTTCCAGAACCTAGCAGCCCACCAAAGAACTTAAATCTATTTCTCGTAAAACTGCTTTTTTTGTCAGATGTGAACACCGACGCTCTAGATCGATACATTAACCCACTGACCCGCATGTCAAGTGTGTTAAACCCTTTATAATAAGTGTTGAAAGATAAAATACTGCAAGATAACAACTTTTATAAAAGATTAAAACTTTTGTGGCCATACATTGTACGTGGACTTAATAATTAAACTTTCACTTTTTCTGTTGCTGTTTCTGTGGGTTCAATCTCTGCTGAATGCTCATGTCGGATTTCAACAAAGCAGGCTCGATGTAGTCTTTATATAAAAGGGTTATCTTAAACAAGACGCAGTCATTTAAAAGTATTTAGTGTTGCAATTAAAACACAGTTATAAGCCGGGTTGACGACTTCATTGTAGAAGGTAATATAAGGGTTGCCAGTGTAATTCTCGTTGCTACTTTGTATTCATCGGAATCAAATGAAAGTCTTCTTTGGGTACGTAAAACTGGAGATTGGTTCAATGAAAACTTTCTGAAAAAAAAAAATTTTATTTTATTTAACAAACACCGTTTGCGACACGGGATTTTTACCGCGCTTTCTAGTGATCTGCCACAAGATTGATTACGTACCCCCTGCTTATAGTCGGATTCGAACACCAAAAACTGAGACTCGAGAGATACATAGTCGATTGACCCACCAGTCAAAATGAATATAAAATCGCCGATGGTGTTTATTAAGGGATATTATTTATATCTATTTTATATATAATAAAAGAAACGGTAACGGTGTATTGGACGATGACCTAATGGTTAGCCAACGAGTTTGGGTTGTGTTGTTCTATGGGTTTGAATCTGCGTTGGTACATGCGCTAGCTTCTCACAAAGTAAACTCTTTAGGTAGAAGATTAACTTCATAAAAGTCACTGAAGAGTAAAGGAATTTATGTTGGTGACCGTAGACGAGGGCAAGCAGAAGGCTCCCTTTTCAATAGCTACTACATCGAGGTGTAGGGGAAGGGCGCTACTCCTTTCCCTGGATTGCTCCACTTTACCCTCGATACGTACCTTATATTGCTGAGTGTTAAGCAAGAAGGTATCAAATGCCATTTTTAAAGTCTTTGGTATGACGCGACCTGGGATTGAACCCATTGACGAACACGCTACCCACTAAAAACGTTTGGAGAAACCAGGTTAATGGCTTTGTCATAAAATGTTAGACTGTTGTGCGGAGTTCAATCTTGCTTGGTGTTTATAAAATTCAAATGAAAGTCTTTGTTGATCGTTTAAGGGTTTGTTACAGAAAATCAATTTTGTGAAATGAAAATTTTACAAGAATATTTGCAAAATGAAATTCTTATTTTGTTCAACAAAGTTTGAAACTGATGGTAGTCCACGTCTTTAGCAGGCGACCTCACATCTGAATTTCAATTATTTAACGACTACTCAAAGTTTAATTCGAACATCCACAACGGATGCTTAAAAAAAACGTGCATATACCGCTGACCCAACAGACGGACGCGAATTATAATCGTTTATAATGTGTATTAAGAAGCGAAAAATATCTGCTTTATAGATGATTAAAACAAAAAAGGAATTGTGTGTTTTCTCGGTTGCCAAACAGCTAAAGAACAGCTTTTACTTTTTCTATTGCTTGTGCTGTAGGTTCGATCGTACCTGAATACTTTTGATGGCTTACTTTACAAACATTGAAGATGTTTAAAGGTATTTAGGGTTACAATAAGAATTAGGATTCAAGTCAAATAAACGTGAAGTTACGGTTAACAACTCTGACGATTGAGGAAAAAGCAACATGGCGGTGCTGAGTTCAATCCACGTTACTGCTTCGTATTTATAGGAAACAAATAAAAAATCTTTGATAATTTCAGCAGCTGATAAGCTTGAACTGTTTGATTTTTTTTAAGCAAAAACTTTCGCTTTGAAGACAATATCCAAAACAAAATTCTTACATCGTTCATTAAAGTATTGAAGATTACTATTAGAATACGATTTCTAGTCAACCATTAAAGTCTCTCTAATCATTCAAGACCAACTTAGAACCAAGTGCAATCCACCATAAGCATTGACCCTCTCACCCAACAGTCGGTCCCAAAGAAAAGCTGACTATAATGTGAATTAAGCCAGAATATTGAAAGATATCTACTTCATATATAATTAGAATACGTTTATTACTGTTTTCACGGTAGCCTATTGGTTACGTAGAGAGAATCGTTTTTTTTTTTTTCCCTATTGCTTAACAAGTGGGTTCAATCCTCACTGGACTCACATATGCAGGCGAAAGGCCATCTTTAAATAAAGGGATTATTTTACAAATGTTTCAGAAACTCAAAGGTATTTGTAGTTTCAATAAAAGCTTAGTTGAAAGATGGGTTGACGTGGAGTCATGGTTATTGACGTCGTTTATAGACAGTACAACGGTCGATGATAGTTCAACGGTGGTACTGGGTTCGATCTTCGTGGGTGCTTCAAGTTTATTGGGTACACTGAACTACAGTTTTGTTATGTGAATAAAATTTTCAAAGTTTATTTGCTAAAAGTAATTTCATTAGCGTAGAAAGTTCCGCCCCAGTAGTTGGGTCAGTTCCATTCAGATACGAACCCCTACTGTAACGCTGCGTGGAAAATACATAAACCTCTCACCCACAAGTCGGATTCCGTAAACAACCCCCTATAATGAAATTTATACCACTATATTAAAAAACATATCTACTTTATATATGATTAAAAAACGCACGTAGATGGTGCTTTCTACATTGGCCTAACGGTTAAACCATCAACTACTTATTCCTTGTGGTTTGTTACGTGGGTTCAATCCTTATTAAATGCGCTCACACTGGCTTTATACTAAGCAGGCTAAATACCTTCTTTGAATGAAAGGTTCATTTTTACAAAAGTCGTAGCCGCTGATAGATACTTATAGTTACAATGAAAGAAAGATATGTAGTCCGGTTAATGTGGAGTAGTGGGTAAGTATTGCGTTATTAGAAAGAGAAAATGTTGTTCTGAGTTCAATCCTCGGTTCTACATTGTGCTTGGAGGTGTCAAATTAAAATGTTTAATAATTGTTTGTGAAGATAAATATTTAGGATTATGGTTTTGTAAAATTAGTTTTTTAAAGATTATTTGAAAAACGAAATTTTTACTAAAGTATGAAAAAGTCATCGGGTTTCTATCCCATTTGCTGACGGAGGAACTCACTCATGATACTTGTTTAGACTAACATTTTCTTACCGTCAGATTTGATCTACAAATCTTAGGCTCTGAAGGCAGGTACATACTCCTATGACCCACCAGTCGGGCCCAATATAGACCTTTTTATAATGTGTATTAAGTCACAATATCTTAAATAATAACTACTTTATATATTCTTAAAGAAAACGAAGAATTTGTCATTTTCATGGTGGCTTAATGGTAAGTTATTTGCTTTTTGTATATTTTTATTGTTTGTTCAGTGGGTTCGATCATCACTAAATCCCTCGACCCGATTAAGCGCACAAATCTCATTTTCCGGGATCCACTGGACATTCGTGCTGCGTGGGTGCTATTGTGCTAACCGCCTAGTCCCAGGGGAATTTTCCTCTTGGGAATATCTGCTTTACAGAGCTGAGTTCATAGTTTGGTGTCTGAATGCTGAAAGGAGCAAGTGTTTTTTTGCAACGGCCATGCATGGGTCTCGATTCATGCAAGGCTCCTCCCCCCAAATACAACAATAAAATGGCCTTGTGTCAAATCCAGCTAAAGAGGAAGCTGGATAAATATCAAACACTCATACCAGATTTATGTTAATCAATCTTTAGAGATTAATGATGTTTTAGGGTTATTTCAAATAAGTTAAATTTATTGGTTTAATGCAATTATAATTTTCTGGGTCCGTCATGAAGTAATGGTTCACTAAGTACAACTGTTGTTCGATATTCGTTACGTTTCCGTTTTTATGAGACAGAAATATCGAAGTCAATTTTTATTCACACGAAGCGGTCCTTTCTGAAAAGGGTTTCATTTTATTAAGAGAAAATATTAAAAGAATATTTGTGAATGGAAATACATTTTCGTTAATGATAATTGACCATCTTTGTTGGGTAAAAGACGACAGGAAACTGAGTTGAAGTGTAGAGCGAAACTACTCGAGAAGTCAAGCAAGATTCAAATACTTATCCCTGGCATCCATCCTAAATACATAAACATCTCACCCACCAGTCCGAATAAAAGCATAACTTCCTATATTTTCTATTAAACCATTGAAACTAAGTCACATCACAAATGACTGAATTGGTGATGAAACTCACTACTAATAGCTACCGGGGCCCTACCTGTTGCAAGCGAGGCGAGCGCCCGATGATGTAACAATAGTTATTAAATGGTCACCCATCTAATATTTGATAGGTTCATCACTGCTTAACTTCGGTAATCTACAATGAAACGTTGCTTTAAACGTGACTTATTTTATTAAGCTCAGCTTAATTCAGTACGTAAGTCTTGGGGCGGCTTTAGAATACGCTGAAATTATTCCCTGCCGAGGAGTAGAACTTCCCTCCAAAAATAACCTAGTCGGCTGAAACCGTAGAAAACGGCGACTGCATCTCTGCTAAGAGATAAGAACCCCCCTCCCTACACGTGTCCTGTATATGACACTAAAACGCATCTGATGATGAGGCTCCTGTCCTTGAACTTTGAGGAATCGGGAGTACCTCTTTGTTGCCATTACTCCTAGTTCCACTCTGACCTGTTATGGTCCTGTCTATGGGTCGAATAGAATTATTCAATGATTTATTCTTCTTAAAATCATTTAAACAAATGTTAAATATTAAATTGAATTATTAGTATGAGACGGAGATACTTGGAAACATTTAACTGTGTGCAAACAAATGAATAATGTTGGATAGAATTATTTGTGGTGGATAGCAATACTTGAAACCAATTACTGTCCAGGGTATAACATTAAACTACATTTGATGGTAAGACTTGAAATGTGGGAAATGTGGAGTGCCTTTCGTTATCATTACTCTCAGGTCACTCTTTCGTCAAGGAGTAGTACTCGTTAGGGTCTCATTTAAGGGTCAAATAGACCTGTTCAATCTTTTACAAGGGGTTATTATAAAATATTTGAAATCATACAATTGTGTGCAAATTATTTGTATTAGATAGGAATACTTGATAAACAGAATTACTCACGTTAATAACAATAACTATAACTGTGTGCAAACAAATAATTAATATTAAATAGACTTATAAGTGTTTGTAATACTTGAAATTATTTAACTGTGTGCAAGCAAATAATTAATAATAAATAGACTTATAAGTGTTTGTAATACTTGAAATTATTTAACTGTGTGCAAACAAAGGAGCCCCAACTCTTTTAAAAATTAAGTTACCGACAAATTATTCACTTACATATCATATCATATCATATCATATGTGTGTGTGTGTGTGTGTGTGTGTGTGTGTGTGTGTGTGTGTGTGTGTGTGTGTGTGTGTGTGTGTGTGTGTGTAAACAGGATTTGGTTTGGTTTGGTTTTATAGCATATCAACTATTGTGTTTTATTTAATGCCAAATGCTCTTTATACATATCTATTAAATATGATTTGTGAACAGATTTTGTTGATAACATTTTTAAAGAAGCCAGTTAAATAGTTCCAAGTATTGCCATATATCACTAACAATTCAATTAAACATCAGTCATTTGTTTACATACAGTTAAATGATTAAACAGTTGTATTTCAAACAATTCAGTTTAGCATAAGTCATTTGTTTGCACACAGTTTAAATCTCAAATACTTCTATCTGACCATAGATAGGACCCTATCAGGTGCTACCACTCTGGCCAGAGTGGACCAGAGAGTAATGACAATGAAGGGGTACTCCCCATTTCCCAAAGCTCCGGCAGTACTGGAGCCTCACCATCAGATTGCTTAGTGTCATAACAGGACACTCATTGGGGAAGTTTTACCCATCTGCAGAGATGCGGTCGGTGTATTTGGCGGCCTCAGCCGACTGGGCTAAACAGGATTTGGTATTAAATAACCGTCAAATGTTGATATGCCATTAAACCAAATACCCTCACCTAAATAAACTATATCCCCCCCCCACCAAAAAAAAGGTGTCCTGCATTAAACTGCATCTGATGGTAAGGCTCCAATTCTAGGATTCTCGTTCCGCAAAATATTTATAAAGATGTTTACACTTTATTCATTTCTTGTAGTTTTCCTCGTAAAAATATGCCGTATGACAAAACTTACTAGATACACTAGTTTTATCAAAAAGATTGATTAATTAACGGCACCTCGACCTGTCTAGGGTTATTTTATGCCAAGAAGTTAGGGAATCACGTTTTTGTACGCTCTTTGTTTATTTTTCGAAAGGTTTTTGCTCGCGCGGTCTTATCGAATACAAATAATTTGTAAGCAGATAACCAAGGTTAAATAGAGATGAACATATTCAGTATTAGATGGGTGACCACTTACTAACTGCAGGAGGGGTAAGTACCCTGAGGCTTGTATGCCAGACTAAAGGGGAAAGTATATTTGTCGGTTTATAAAAAGCATGTTTAATCCTCTGAGCTCTTAATCCCTTGATCGTCAGGTAACTTATACCTGAACTGACAAAATTCACGAAAAATCGAGTCCCAAATGCATTCACCAACTTTCCTCAAGAGGGCAGACATTTTTGTTCAAAATTCTTCCATAAATAGTACAAAATATCAAGACTTAATGATTAATATCTAATGTGATCTCCCTAAATCCAAAATATTACGAGGTGGGGTGTCCTCTCGGTGTAATGGTTAAAGCAATGGACTGCAGAATCGTAGTAAGCGAGTTCGTACTCCAGTCGCGCTATTACGTTCGCTTTCGGGTAAATACCCTTGGGAAAGGTATAAAGACCCTCATCCTCCCAGTTATGGGTTAAATAGTACCACTACTGTTCTTCTAGGAGAATGGCTTTGGCATTAAATAACCTACAAAGGTTGATATGCCATTAAACAAAGAAACCAAAGTATTACTTTTACAGTGCGTAGGACAATAATCAATCTGTCAGGTTGCAATATCCAACTAAGAGTTTACCCATCTAAGTACTGAACATGTTCATAACTGCTTAACTTCGATGACTTGCAGGAATCGATACGTTCAGCGACTTGATTATAAGTCAAATTGTTAAATGTTCTTATTCAAAAGATTAAGTTGTCTTCCTGCGTTGATAGTTAAATAACTAGTAAACTAAACTATTTTTTGTGTGTTCTCACTTTATTGAGTGCTCCCTTTCAATAGTCTTGTACTAGACAAGATTAAGTTTAGTAAATATCTATGCAGAAATGTAAATATATTTGTGATACTACCGGGAGAAATACGAACGTTTTACGATACTTTATATTTCTTAAAACTCTCTTTTTGCTTGTTATTTCATATTTATCCTAGAATCAAGAGCAATCAAAAATATACACACACACACATATATATATATATATATATATATATATATATATATAAGAGACAGAGAAAGACACAAAGTGTATGCTTATTTTGTTTTGTTAATGGCATATCAACTTTCTTTGGTAATTTAATGCCAAATCTATCTTTCTAGAAGAACGGTAGTGGTACTATCTAACCCATGGCTGGGAGGATAAGGAGGTTCATACTTTTCTTAAGGGTATTTGTCCGAAAGGGAACGTAATAGCTGCGACTGGAGTTCGAACTCGCAGTCCATCGCTTTAACCATTTCGCCACTAGGACAGCTCCACAATGTGTATGTATATGTAAGTATAAAACTTATGACTAAAAATTCTTCGAAGGCCTCTCTATAGTTAATACATCCCCTCTAAATCCATCTAGAATTTGATTTTTATTTACTTAATGGTTTTTTTTAGAATAAAAAAAAATTGTAGGTTCTCTTTTTGTTTTTGTTTTTCGAGGGGGGGTATCTGGACAACACGTGCGCGTCGACAGATGGAAAAGAGTTCTTCTGGTTCAACTCGCATTAAAATACTTATGGAGACTGGCATCTATATTCAGCGTATAAAATTATAGAAAAAAATTGATTTTTAAATATATATATATATACACACATGTATATATATACACACATATATATATATATATATATATATATATATATATGTATACACACACATATATATATATGCATATGTACACACACACACATATATATATATATATATATATATATATATATATATATATATATATATATATATATATATATATATATATGATGAGAAGGAGGGAGGGAGTAAAAGTTTAATATGTTGATTTCTCCAATATTTTGTGCAAGAAAGCATGAATTGTATTTCCAGCTGTAGGTTTTTAAAAAACTAATGCTCAATTTTCGTTTTTCTTCTTTTTCTTTGTCTTTCTTTCATTACTACTCTTTCTTTCTTTCTTTCTTTCTTTCGTTCTTTTTCTTTTATTCTTTCCCCTCTTTGACTCAATTACTATTTCCTTTTTTTCAGCTCTTTCACGTTTATTCTTTTTATAATCTTTGTCTTCTTTTTTTCTTTCTTTTCCTAATTTCTTCTTCCTTTCTTCCGTCCTTTCTTCTCAGTCTGCCTTTTTCTTTTCATCTTTCCTTCCCCTTTATCTCTTACTTCCTTCCTTATCTTTTCAACGTTTTCCTATTTCTTCTTTTTCTTCCTTCTATTCTTGCTTCCTTCCTTCCCTTCTATCTTTTCTTTTAGTTTTATTCTTTTTTTTTAATTTTCCGTCTTTCACTTTGTTTTTTTGATTGTTTGTTATTTTTTGTCTTTTTTTTTTATTCTTCTTTCTTTCCGTTCTTTTCTTTCTTTTTTTTACATTATCTATCTATCTATCTATCTATCTATCTGCATCGTACGATATCTAGTTTTGCTCCTTCTCTTCTTTTATCTCTCCCTCTATCTCTCTTTCAGTTTCTCTTTTTCACTTTCCCTCTCAACTACACCAAAATTTTCGGAGATGTAGAACAGCCAATTTTGATTTTTAGTTGTTTCTTTTTATTGCTTTCTTTCTCGGGCTATTAATGTACGACAACAAGGAGCTGTGCGGATGGGAAAAAAATGATGGAAAAACTGTTGATGAGATTTGAGCTTATATTCTTTTTATTTATTTATTTTTTAAATTTTATTTCATTTTTTTTGTTTTTTGTTTGTTTTTTTTTTTGTTTTTGCCTTTGAGAAATATTATTAGCTGATCTATTAGCTGAGCTACGAAATACCAATAAGTAAAGTTGTCTCCCTTTATTGGAGGGTGACTCGAAGACTCAATTTTTCAATAATTACAACACCGAGGTGTAGGGGAGGGCGCTACCTCATTCCCTGGATGCTCCACTTTACCTTTGATCCTTACCTTATAGTGCTGGGTGTTAAGCAACGCAGCATCAAGTACGAGGTGCATACGATAAGTTTCCACCCTTTTTTAGTATGGGCTTTTAAAATTGTCGTAAACTCTTGAAAATTCAGTATCTTATTGCTATACATCTTATGAGATGACTGGCCTGATTTCAGGTTCAAATCAACAGCTACAGCAGCAATTGGAATACACCATACTAAAGCCTGATTGTCACAGCTGATGAATTTCAAAAATGCAATCTGGACATGAGGACACTTTAGAAGAACGATATGCAATAAAATTCTGTTTTAAACTTGGAAAAAATGCCACAGAAACGTATGGAATTCTTCAGACTGCTTTTCGACCATCTTGCATGAATCAAGTATCAGGTTTTGAGTGGCATAAGAGATTCAAGGAAGGCAGGGAGTCTTTGAGGGATGATGAGAGGCGTAGGAGGAGTAAGGAAGTCAATACACCAGAGCTGATTGGCCAAAGGGTTAGGGTTAGGGTTACTTTGTTGAGGTTTTAAGGGAGTTCAGCAAGAGATTCCGTTGGAAGAGGCTAACACTCTTCAAATCGGCTCAGTGGCATTTCCACCAGGACAATGCACCAGTCCACAACTCCATCCTTGTCACAGACTATTTGACCAAGATGGACATTAGGACAGTTCCTCAGCCTCCCTGTTGTCCAGACCTTGCTCCCTGTGACTTTTGGTTATTCCCTAAGCTCCGAGGTTGTCGTTATGAGACAATTGAGGAGATGAAAGAGGCTGTGACGAAGGTCATTGATACGCTCACTCAAGATGACTTCCATGGGGCGTTCCAGAAGTTGTTGGAAGGGGACAACAAGTGCATTGCTGCCGGAGGAGATGACTTCGAAGGGGACTAGAGTTTCATGCATGTACTATCAATAAAAGTGCCCATACGAAAAAAAAGTCTGGAAACTTATCGTATGCACCTCGTACTATTTTTTGAGTCTTTGGTATAACTCGACCTGGGATTGAACCTCGGTCTCCCAGACTATTGGCGATCACACTACTCATTATATGTCAAACCAAACCTTATAAACATGTTTCTAGTGTTGCTTCTAACCGCCACCCCGTACACCGGTGTTATTTTTGTAATTTTTGCACTAATTGTTGCAGTAGTAATAGCATTTTTTATTTATTCTATTTTTTAGTTGAAGTATTAACTAGTTGTAGTAGTAGTAGTAATAGTAGTGCGTATTTACCCAACTTGGAATGGGGGAGACTCTGTGGTGCAATGGTTACAGAGCTGGACTGCGGCCTCGAAGTAAGCCAGTTCGAATTCCAGTCACGCTATAACGTTCACTTTTGAACTAATTTCCTTTGGAAAGGTATGGATTCCCCACCCTTCCCTCAAGCTATGGATTAAATAGTGTCGCTCATTGATCTAGTGGGTAGAGTGTTCGCCAATGGTCCGTCATACCAAAGATTTTAAAAATGGTATTGATACTTCCTTGCTTAACACTCAGCAATATACAGTACGTATCAAGGGTAAAGTGGGGCAATCCAAGGAAAGGAGTAGCGCCCTTCCCTATACCTCGGTGTAGTAGCTATTGAAAAAGGAGCCTTCCGGTCGCCCTCGACTACGGTCGTCAACTTTATTTACTGTTCGTCTACAAGAAGACTTTGACACTAAAATAAACCAGAAATGTTGATATGATTTGGTTAGGTTTCTTTGATAGCATAACTTAACCCCTCCACGACTAGTAATATGCAACACAAGGTCAATTTTAAATGGAGTACAGCTGGTTTGAATTAAGATTTTTTCTTCGCCTACACTGGATATCATATACCAAGTTTGAAGAGTTCAGTCAATGTTTTTTCATATCATTTCAAATGGATATCACATGAAATTTTTATGAAAGGGGTTTCAAACTTAGCGTTCAATGATGGAAAATAAAAGTTGAAAAGTTGACCTTATAGAATATAAAATCCTATATTCAACAACCCAAAAAGAAAAGCACAAATATGTGAGAAACGCCCACACAGTAGGCGGATCAAAATCATAAAAACACAAACTTTAATACGAACCAGTAAAGAATTAAATAAGTGGTTTCTGGAATCTGATTGGATAGAATAGTCACGTACTATTGTTTTCGACTATGTCTATACAATTGAACTCAAAATGAACTCGACTGGGACGATTTCCCGCGCAAAAATGTCTTTCATTTGGAGCCGGTCAGGTTATTAGGAGATCTATTTATTCACGCTTTCGACGGCAACTATCTCAGACAGCGACATATGGAGGTGCCCGTGGTGTAATGGTTATCGTCGTTGGAAATGGACACAGCGACACGAGTTCAAATCCTGGACGAGACTGATTGCATTTCACATAGCGCTAATACCCTTGGGAAAGGTAAGAATCCAATTATTCTCCCTCCAGCTATGGGTAAATAGTAGGACAGACTAGGTTCTTCAGCCTTGATGAGGCAACTAGTCTAGGAGAAGGAAAACTCTGAATTGAAACCTGTTAAACTCCGCTTAAAAATTGACCTTGTGTCATATCCTGCCCGAGAAGAGAGGTTGGGTAAATATGATCTCAGACAGCGACGAACATGCAAGAACTCTTTGCACAGCAACACACGGCCAACGAACAGGACATACTAAAACGTCCCCGCCTCCTTCATAGTAATAACGACACACTGGCGATTACATTCTAACACCGGCCAAAATTTCGCTTCATTACAATGACAACTGCGAATCCACACATCCCAAAAATAAAAAAAAAGAAACATTCATCGTCACGGCGAAAGTAAGTTCATTATCTTTCTGTCTGCTTATTTTCTGATGAGATAACCACAATCAAATTTCTTGTCTCCACACACACACACACACACTTTCAATCAGTAGTCAAACATATACTCAGCTAATATGTGCTTTCACTCTCACCTACATATGCAACTCACATTATACTCACTTCTTACCAAGATCGCTTTTGAACTTTTGGTTTCTTCCGACCACAACACATCAACGCACCAAAAACAGAAATACAATTGTTAATATGTTTATAAATGTTTACCTAATTAAATCTCGTGTTCTTCTAATCGTTTCTTCACGTTGCTCTTTTATAAATTTGAGGATAGCATACTCGGGTAAAACTTTTACTTTTTAATCCGAGCAGACTGAACCCACCACATTGAGATCAGTTGGAGAGCTTGGCGGGGATTGTCTAGGTCATATGATCAAAAAGTACTAGATTTAGTTGGTGAAAAGGGGTCTGCTCATATTTTTACACCTATGTTCAGAGGACCACCCTCGAATGTAGTCAGGTAAGAAAAAGACGTCGTTGCTAGGAAGTAAAAAAAAAAAAATTGAGGTGAAAAAAAATTCGACGACTGGTATAACATGGCGCCCTTTCCTTTCACGCGTGTATCTTGAGGCAAATTAAATTACGCTTTATAAATGCGTCTAACCGTCTCGTTGTTCAAATATTTATGCGTTTCCCTTTTGTTTAAGAGATTTTCATTTATTGGCCTTATCTTGGTTTAGCACAAGGTCAGAATTATGGAGTACAGCTCAGTGGGTAGAGTGTTCGCTAATGGTCCGGGCGACCTGGGTTCAATCCCAGGTCGCGTCGTACCAAAGACATTAAAAAATGGTACTTGATACAACACTTAACACTCACCCTTGATACGTACCTTATAATGCTGAGTGGGGCAATCCAGGGAAAGGAGTAGCGACCTCCCCTACACCGCGATGTTGTAGCTATTGAAAAGGGAGCCTTCTGGTAACCCTCGACTACGGTCGCCAAATTTACTTAACAATTCACTAACCATTACATCAAAAGCGATGGAAGAGTACCCGAGGTGTAATGGCTAACGTACTGGACGGTGACATTGTAGTAAGCGAGTTCGAACTCCAGTCGTGCTATTACGTTCACTTTTGGATCAATACTCTTAGGAAAGGCATGAACCCAGCAATGGGTTAGATAGTACGACTACTGTTCTTCTACAAGGGTAGCTTTAGCATTAAATAACTCACGATGGTTGATATGCCATTAAACAGAGAAGCAAAACCTTTTTAAATGATTAGTGTTGAAATTTTTGTAAAAACAAAAATTTCCCGATTATCTGGGTAGGCAGACTCCCCCAAAGCAAAATGCATTTTAGGCGCCTCTGGTGGTGTAATGGTTAGCAATCTCGGCTAGCAAACCTACATGAGTGAGTTCGAGTCTCATTGGGTGCCCCTTTCATATGGCCTTGTGCCACATCTAAGCAAAAAGCTTAGTAAATTTCCAAAGCAAAATGCATTTTGCCCAGTCCTATATAAAGAGAAGATTTGTAAATATTGAGATGGGTCTGACTTTTAGTAGGATTCGATTTAACATCCAATATGTTTCTATCCTGTCAATGGGTCCTAAAATACGTCAATTACATCGATTGTAGAGGGCTATGATTCTTTACCCCCTTAAAAAAGGGTGCCCTGGATATGACAGTCAACTGAATGTGTGACGGTAAGATTTCAGTTCTGGAGTCATCACTCCTAGAATCGTAGTAACTGTTGGAGGCAAATCGGAGGCAAATCTGAGGCAAATAGATCGATTTCAGATTATATTTAGATTGACTTGGATCTAATTAAATATAAATAATTAATTAAAAAATACAAATGTTAGCAACTTATTATGTTACTCCTTGAGTGTTTCTCACATCAGCATTAGTTGGAGGTTAAGTGACAGCAAGTCTCCTCAAGTATTTTTCTCGCGATTCTGCTCGATCTTAGCAATGCTGTAGTTTGGATGGTCTCCACGAGCCCTCCTCTTCCTCCTCCTCCTCCTCTTATTACTACTACATCTACTACTACTACTACTACTACTACTATAATATAATAATAACAACAAAAATAGGAAGTTACTTGAAAACATTTATTGTGCTCATTATTTGTATTGAGAATAGTTGTATAAAGAATGGTTACTTGAAATCATATAATTTACTTATGGTTTGTTTTAAGATTAACTTCATCATTAAATAATCCTATATGTTGTAAAATAAACCCACAAATATTTTTTCTTAGAGATGGAAAAGGGATCTTCTATCACCATGCTGTTATCTTTTGCAAGTATATGTATTCTTTGGGGAATTTTTGTAGGCAGGTAATTGTTTGTTTGTTTTTTTCTTTTTAATTATCTTTTTCATTCTTTCAACCGAGGAATATCAACAAAAAGATGCAATGTTTCTTGAAATATTCCAATGGATTTACCATTCCTGAGAAACGGTGCTAATGTATGAAATGGTTGGGAAAACATTTTAGTACAGAAATTGAATTTCAAACCGTTAGTTAGAACTTACAAGTCGACTTAAACACCTACCAGTTTCGTTTAAAATACACAGCAACTAGACAGCTTGTTTTGCGCAATGGTTAACTCCCTATGGTTGCAGACCATTGTTCGTGAGTTTTTCTCACTGAGTGCCCCGTACTTTAGGCCTTTTGCAAAACTAAGCTAAACTGATCACCTTCCGTAATGTAATTGTTAGCGATTATTGTTTGTGAGTCCGATACTTACTGGGTGGCCCATACTTCAGGCTTTATGCTAAGCCAAGTTTTGTAAATGACTTCTCTACTGGGAACCATGCTTTGTCTAATGAAGATGACAGCTAGTGAATTCGATTCTAACGGTGTGTCACAATACTTATGGCCTTATGGCTGGTATAGGGTACTTTCTTCACCATTTTGACCCAGACATAGGAAGAATAGCTAGAAGACTCGAACATCTTCACTTGACCCAGACATAGGAAGAATAGCTAGAAGACTCGAACATCTTCACTTGACCCAGACATAGGAAGAATAGCTAGAAGACACGAACATCTTCACTTGAAGATTTTAAAAAAGAAACAATCCATAGTATTCAACGAAACATGTTTATATATATATATATATATATATATATATATATATATATATATATATAGGATTTGGCAATAAATAACCTGCAGGAGTTGATATGCCATAAAACACAACCAACAAACTTAACGCAATGGAGATTCAACTTCTGACTTTGATTAAGAGGAAAGTAATGGTTAAGATTAGTATCTAAAGATTCCAGGTACAAGTCTATATGTGTACCTAATATGTCATTGTGACCCAGGTTTCCGAAACCTCCTGGAGTTGCTCGACAAGTTCGATATCGATCTTCCTTTTTTCTTCTTCCTGTTTTCTTTCAGATTTTGAGTCATTAACACACATTTCCCCTACCCCTTAACCTCATTCCTTTCTTCTCACTGACCCCCCTCTCTGTCTACCTCTCTCTCTCTCTCTCTCTTTTTCCTTAACCCTTTGCCACCCGTTTATTCTCTCTCTTTTTTTTCCCAACTTTCTGCTTTGATGAAACACAATCTTCGTCGATAGCCCATCGCAATTATTTTCTCGAGCTTTTCTCTTTCTTTTCAACCCTTTTTTCTTTTTTCGAAAATTACATTCTACCATTTTTTCTTCCTCCGTTCCTTACACTTCTCCTCTCTCTCTCTCTCTCTCTCTCTCTCTCTGTTTTCTACTTTTTCTTTTTTCTCCGTTTTCTCTTTCTCTACGCGTTTATTCTCAATTTCGAAACATTTTCTGCGTCTCTCCCTACCCTCAACTCTCTCTTTTCTCTCTCTCTCTTTTCTCTTTACTTCCCTCTGATATCTTTACGATCGATTTTATTTATTTGTCAAACAGTCTTCGTAAATACACTGAGTGAATAATTAACAGATTTTTTATAGATACGCATATGGTTCGATCACATCTGACATGAAATGCTATGTCGTATGGAAAATTGTTTTGAATTTATCAGAAGAATGTATTGTTTCGTTTGGTTGATTTCTCTAACGGCATATCAAACCTTTGTGGGTGATTTGATGCTAAAATGTTTGATTATGATCCTAACTACTTTCAACGTTCCATTGAAATCGGTTTATTTTGTAAAAGTTTGTTTTAATCAATGTTTTGAAATATGATTGATTTGGTTTCGATTTCGGTTTCTTTACTTAAAGGGTCAACATCCTTCGTGGGTTATTTATGCCAAAGCCATCTTTGTCGAAGAACAGCACTATTTAACCTCTTGCTGGAAGAATAATGGTAAGGTCATATCTTACCCGAGGGTTTCGGTTCAAAAATGAATGTAATACGCTGTCACAGTCCAGTATGTTACTACGCCAAAGGGACCCCTCTCTATGCTTGATCATAAAAATGAATGGAAATCAAATGTAATCAAGGAATGGAGGTTTAGTTTACAACATGATTAGGATACAAAAATGACCCATCACTTAAAATTCAGAAACAGAACTGACTAAAAACACAGGAGGAATCTGGTTTGGTTTAGTTTATTTTTTTAATGGCATATCAACCCCTTATGAGTTATTTAATGTCGAAATTCGATTCATTTGTAAATGCTTCTACCGACGTTCGAAGACTACGTCGGTATACTTAATGAAAGAAAATAAATTTACGCTGGCAAAGGCAAGAAACAGAATATACCCCGCACGAACGATTACAGACGCAGACTGCACTGATGACATAACGCTTCTGGCAAATACACCCGCCCAGGCCCAATCCCAACTGTATAGTCTGAAACGGGCAGCAGGTGGCATAGGCCTTCACGTCAACGCAGACAAAACAGACTTCATGTGCTTTAATCAAAGAGGTGACATCCCCACACTAAATGGAAAGTCTCTAAAACTTGTGGATAAGTCTACCTACCACGGAAGTAGCGTCTCATCTACCAAAAATGATATCAACACGCGACTAGCAAAGGCTTCGGCAGCTATCGAGAGTCTATCGGTCATATGGAAGTCAGACCTATCAGATAAAATAAAGCACAGTTTTTTACAAGTGACAACACTACTGTATGGATGCACCACATGGACGCGTACTAAGCGTATGGAGAGAAAGCTTGACGGCAATTGCTCAAGAATGCTGTGAGCTGTATTGAACAAGTCCAGGAGGTAGCATTCCACAAAGCAACAGCTGTACGGAGACCTACCACCCATCTGGAAAACTCTTCAAATTAGACGGACAAGACATGCAGGACACTGTTGGAGATGAGTGAGCGAGATCATAAGCGATGTACTTCTATGGACGCCCTCATGCGTATGAGTAAGGGTAGGGCGATCAGTTAGAATTTATCTACAACAGCTCTGTACTGATACAGGATGTAACATGGAAGACCTACGATGGGCGATAGGGACGAGTGGCAGGAGAGAATCAGGGAAATCCGTGCTAGTGACACGATATGATGATCATGATGATGTAAATGCTTAATGATGATTGTAAATATTGATAGTTTCAATGTTGCATTGCAAATCATTTTCTTAATCGTCCTTTTTTGTCAGTAATAATAATTTGTTTGCACTGATATGATATCAAATGCTTAATTTAAAACTAATGATTTATAAATGCTTATATGGTTTCACGTAACTATTCTATTCTTATAATAATTTTCTTGGACACAGATAACTGATATCAAATATTCCTATCATATACAAATAATTTGTACACATGGTTTCAAGCATTCTGATCCAATACTAATATTTTTATCGTTAAGGGTTTTCGGATTATTGTCTTCATCTTTATTTCCACAACGTTTCGGTCGATATGTCCTCCGGCCTTCCTCAGATGTTTGTCGAACTCGGGAACCTTCACGGGGTCGCCTGTTCTGATTCCGTTTGCCATAACCGGGTACAAGTGTTAAGTATTCCTATATTGTTACTCGCCTGCAGTCAGGATTGAACCGGCAACCTCCAGATGATTGTCTCCTTAGAAGCTTAGGGAACCAACGCCTATAACCGTTACGCCATGTGTCCTGCTTGACACATGGCGTAACGTTGTGGAAAATAACAATAAAGATGAAGACAATAGTCCAAAAACCCTTAATGATACAAATCACCGAGCTTCATCTTCGAAATTTAGACTACCAATACAAATAATTTTCATGCAGATCGATTTGACTCATAGATGTGACCCTAAGAGGTACAACCACTCCGGGTCAGAGTGTACCTGAAAGTAATGTTAACGATGGTGCGGCTCCACTCTTCTAAGACGTCCTGAACTCGAGCCTCGCTATCAGATGATTGTTTTCAGACACGAACTCTTGTTTATGGAGGGAAGGGGCACTTACCCCTCAACAAAAGCCGACGTATTCTACATCCTGCCGAAAGGGTAAATAATATACTCCGGTATCCTTGTGGCATAACAGCTAACCTGGTGTAATTGTGACATTGTTGTGAGTCCAAATGCAGTCGCGCTAAAATGTTCACTTTCAAACTGATACCCTTTGAAAAGGTATGACCCCCCCCTTATTCTCCAACTATGGATAAGATTGTAACCCTATTATTCTTCTAAAATGATAGTTTGGGCATTAGATAAACCTCAAAGATTAATATGCCATTAAACAAAGAAACCAAGAGGATGTAATGGTTAAAGCGATGGTCTGCAAAATCGTAGCATGCGAGTTCGAACTCCAGTCGCGCTATTACGTTCACTTTCGGGCAAATACCCTTGGGAAAGGTATGAACCCCTTATCCTCCCAGCTATGGGTTAAATAGTTATTCTAGGGGAATGGCTTTGGCATTAAATAAACCACGAAGGTTGATATGTCATTAAACAAAGAAACCAAACCAAACAAATATTCAAAATGTTTCAGAAACATTAATATCATTTTGGTAATTTAAACACTTAACGTTTAATAATTTTTATTTTCAGGGATAGAAAAGCCATTCACTGGAAAACAAGAGGCGTTTAAAAATTAGATATGGAAATTTTTAGCTGTTTTTATGCAAACTGTTAGAATTTAAGATCATTTGACGGGAAATTGGACGAATTATTAGATTACGAAATGAAACTAATTTTTCTAAAATACCTAGTATCTCACTAACGATATTAAATTTCTTGAAACACGAAAACTATAATTAATTTTGAATTCTAAAAAGCAGCCAAAACAGGCGCCATTCTTTTTTTAATCTGTAAAGCACAGTATAACTAAAAACTAAAAATATACTTCTTGATCATTTACCTTGTGAGGGGATGAAAATCTGTGCACCCTGCAGATCCGAAGGACTGTACTAGCAAAAGCAAGATCCCCGAGACAGATCAGTAGGTTGGGATGAGACCAAAATTGGTTCCATGCTTAAAAGGAGTTGCAATTCACGTTGTTTTTTTTTTTTTTTTAGCAAGAGAAAACCGATCTTTTTGCACTTATTGGAGTTTCATAAAAATAAAAGTTGGCGTACTCAGTCGAACGATATATCAAAATTAATTTTAGCTAGTTTTTTTTTTTTAATCACAACGCTGTGTATAAAACAGTATAACTTTATAATATACCAGTGAAAACTATAATGCAAAAATCACCCCAATTTTTTAAAAACTTTCCCACAAAAATCTACTAATTATCTGATTATAATGGAATGTTTGGTAGGTTTTCCTTTGGGAAAATGGAATCTGCTAAGAAATATTTTTATAATCACCCCTCCCCCGCTCCTAATCTATTTTTTATGAAATTTCAATAAAATAATTTTGGACGCATTTCTAACGAGAAATTAAAGAAGCTGAAATTCAAAGTTTCAAGCAAAAAGTTTTTTATGTGAAAATAATTTTTCACTATTTAAAATCCATTACTTGATATTCTACGTAGTTTATACGTTTGTTTAACTATTTCCTCTGTTCCTTTTCTTTTGTGGACTGCTCCAGTGACTCCAACGACGATTAGTATCACCGTCATCTTCATGTTCCACAACTTTTTCAGTTCTCTAGCAAGATCCGAATATTTATCTATCGTTTCATTTTCTTTTAATCCCACTTTTGATGGTCAACCCAAAACAGCAAAATCCACTCAATGACAATTTTTTTTTCTTGTTCATTAATACTTGATCTGGTCTTATCGCCGAGATTAGGTGATACGTTTCACTCTCTAAGGTCCAGAGAATCTTAGTTTTTAGGACAGATTCTGGTTTGTGAGTATAACATTGTTCAGTATGGTCGAATTTTTTAAATCTCTTTTACAATTCATAGTGGATCACCGTTCCTATACGGTTAAGCCTAGTCTTGTACTCCTTTTTTGCCAGTTAGTTGCATTCGCTTATTATGTGATTAACCGTTTCATCTTTGTTTCCAATAACCTACACTTGCATAATTCCCACTGAGTTACCTTTCCCACCCAATCGTGGCAAGTCTTGTACTCTTTTTTGCCAGTTAGCTGCAT
The DNA here is from genome assembly GCA_963585895.1 of Sepioteuthis lessoniana. NCBI lineage: Eukaryota > Metazoa > Mollusca > Cephalopoda > Myopsida > Loliginidae > Sepioteuthis > Sepioteuthis lessoniana. The sequence goes on from OY757942.1 coordinate 55,983,176, forward strand.
TCCCTTATTATGTGATTAACCGTTTCATCTTTGTTTCAAATAACCGACACTTGCACAATTCCCAGTGAGTCACCTTTTCCACCCTATCATGCCAAGTCTTGTACTTCTTTTTGCCAGTTAGCTGCATTCGCCTATTATGTGATTAACCGTTTCATCTTTGTTTTAAATAACCTACACTTGCAATTCTAATGTGAATTATCAATCATCGCTTTGATATAATTGTTCCTTATGACATTATTTTGAGCTACTATAAAAATAGATTCAGTTTCTCTCTCGAGATTCCTATTTCTTAGCCATGTCCAGGACATCGCGAAGTGCCATCTCCCCGTTTTGTTGCTTGAACTATCCATACAGTAGTTTTTCTTCCTATTTTGTTTTCAAGATTTTGTTTCCTTGCTTTTTGTCATTATGTTGATATTACTGTTACTGGCTAGAATATTAGTCTTTTTTGTCTCTTTTTAATGTATTCCTCGAGTCCTTGAATTGTTATATCTACGCAATCCCCAATACGAGCGAGTTTCTCTTCTTATTTCTCTTCTCAGTACATAAAATCTCTCTATATCATCTCTCGGGTGTAATGCCAAGTGTATCGTGATCAATTTCCTTGTCCTTTTGTCAATTTGTGCCACTTTTATACTAGTTTGTTGCATAAACCGTTTCATCTTTGTTTCCACATATTCTACACTTGTTATTCTGTAGCGTATTGGCTTGAACGTAATTGGTCCTTATGGCGTTGTTTTGAGCTTCTTTATTATTATCATTCAAAATCTTTATTCTATTTCTGACTGGCTTCTCATATACTCCAGCTGACTCGAGCCATGTCCCAATATCTTAACTTTGATTTTCTTCACATCTTTCTTTGCAATTTTAGCCTGAAGTCCACATACTTAACCCAACCACACTTAAACCAGGTGACAACTGCTTTAAGGGATTTATCATTTTTATCTAATCTAAGTTACCATATTTTTCTTTTTCTCTATCCACTTTCCGTTCTCTTTTGTTTGTTTGTGTGTGTGTGTGTGTGTGTGTGTGTGTGTTTTCAGTAGTTTGTTTGTTGTTTCAATGGAACGTTTTGTATTGGACCGATTCAATTTTAATATGCGGGTAGACGCCACGGGTTTTTTTTGTTTTTGTTTAGCTTTTGTTTTGTTTTGTTTATTTCATTTTGTTGTTGTTTTGTTTTTTACTCGAATATAAATCGGATTGGATTGTGATTTTAGAGAGAAAGAAAGAATAAAAGAAATAAAGAATAAAAGAAAGAAAGAATAAAAGAAAGAAAGAAAGAAAGAAGTCAATGGAAATAAGGAAAAATTTAGAGAGAAAAAATAAAAATGTTAAAGAAATCAAAAGACAAAAAAAAAGAGAAAAGATGACAATAAAGTTATAGCAATTAACACACTGTATCGACAAACATTTTTAATAAAAGCTGAAATTTCAAAAATTAATACGAAAGTTAAGAAACTAATAACCTGCCCGAGAATCCATCATCCAAGAGCAAATATAGAACATATCTATGTCAAGAAAGAAAATGGTGGAAGAGGTTTAATCCAACAAGAAGTGACCGACAAAACAACCACTATTGGATTTAAGAAAAAAACACTACAACTAATTGGATGCTACAGTGAGTAAACACACAGGAGAAGCAGAAGAAAAACATTATAATCAATAAAGTAAGCAATAAATTTGCTAAACAACTCGACACCAAAAGAAATATACATAAAAGATAAAGCAATAAAAGCAGCAAAAACAAAGAAAAAAGCAAAAGCCCAAAGACTAAATAAATCAAAAAACACTGGAGAACAAAAACACACAAAGAATTTTAAAATGCCGACATAGATATGACAAAAACTAATCGATGACTGAAAAGTGCTGAATTGAAAGTAGAAACAGAGAGGTTAATAAAAGCAGCACAGAAACAGAGCCGATTAACTAGAAACTATCAGTCAAGCATTATTGAAGAAGGGTCAAACCCAATATGTAAATAGTGCGAATGAACGATTGAATCAATTGACCACTTAGTGTCCGGTTATCCTGTCCTATCAAAGATCGAATATCAAGAAAGACATGATATAATAGGACATTATATTCAGTGGAAAACATGCAAATCCTACGGATTTCTAAAATATAATAAATGATATATACACCAACCAGAACCAGTAACAGAAGCGAACGAAGTGCCAGCTCTCGGTGACTTTGCTATCCAAATTGATAAAAAAAAAAACAAAGAGCAATAAACTATATATAGTGATTAAAAACTAAGAAAAATATGATTTCTTATTGATATGTTAATGCCAACAAATAATAACAAATCAGTCAAAGAATATAATAAAATAAATAAATAAATACAAAGAGCTGAAAATCGAAAGTGAACAAATGTGGCACCTGAACACAACCATCGTACCAGTAATAGTAGAAGCCCTGGGTATAATCAATAAAAGGAGTCAATAAACAGCTCTTTAAAATACCTGGCAACCCCAGACAGCAAAAAATATACTTCGTGGATCTGTACCTGATTAGGAGAGTACAGTCAATGTAGTTGTAAAAGTAACACCCAAAATAGAACATAGAATACATATAAATTACTACTTTCCCTCGCGCTATGTCTTGGGTAAACATCCAGTGAAAGATTGTAAGAAACCGAAATCAAAGCGGAAAATCAAATAATAAGAATAACTGGACGAAAGGACAAGAAAGTCTATGGCTATTTACAAAGCCTTAGATCCGAGAGATGACAGAGACTTAGATACATAGACATAGATACCGATTACGATAAGAAGGAGGAAGTGGACTCGCCAGCATTGAAGATTGCATAGGTGCATCAATACAAAGACTCAAATATTGCATTTTTAAAAAAGCAAAGACTGATTGCAACAATCAATAGCAGCATTGGGAATATCAGAATAGAAAAACAACAAAAACTCGTGAACAGTAATTAGAAGAAAAATAACTGGATATTACTGGAGAGATCACACACACGAGAAGACAAGGATATAGCTGCTGGATGTATGTTCGTGCTGGTCGTCCTGCTTTTGCCCGGCCATATGTGGGGGTCCATAGGAGTACATCACTTATGAGCTCGTCCCTGCTTCTCCAGCAGTGTCCTGCATGTCTGGTTCGTCTAACTTGGATAGTTTTCGTGATGGGAGGTAGGTGGCCGTATAGTTGGTGCCTTGGTGGGGTGTTGCCGCCAGGACTTGTTCAATATTGCTCGCAACATTCTTGTGTAATTGCCGTCTAGCTTCTTCTCCAGCCGTTTTGTTAGCGTCCAAGTAGTGCATCCATACAGCAGTATCGATACGACTGCTGCCTGGAAGAAACTGCGTTTCATTTTATCAGTTAGGTCGGATTTCCATATGATCGATAGCCTATCGATAGCTGTCCATGCCTTCGTTAGCCGCATGTCGATGTCCTTTTCTGTTGATGATACGCTGCTTCCTAGGTAGATGAATTTGTCTATTAGTTTAAGAGGGGTTCCATCTAGTGTGGTGATGTCTGTTTGATTATAGCACATATATTCCGTCTTGTGTGCATTGACATGGATGCCTATGCCTTTGGCGGCTCGTTCCAAACTATGCAGTAGTGTTTCGGCTTGGTTGGGTGTATTTGCCAGTATCGCTATGTCATCGGCGTAGTCGGCGTCGGTAATTGTTTTTGCGGGGTACCCTCTGCTTCTTTTCTTTGTCAGCTCGAAGCCGTTTAAACACCATAAAACCAAATTATTATCAAAGCGAACATTGATAATGGGCAACAGAATAGAAAGTCTTAGTAGTGACCAAGATAAAACGGTTGATCAGAGCAAATTCATCAAAAGGAGAACAAGACATGGCTCAACTGAGTAAGAAAGCTACTCCACGGTGAATTAAACAAGAAACTGAAATTTGACTATACTATCAAATGGTAGAACTGGCTCATTGGCCGACTGGGTTGAATGTTCTCCAATGGTCCTGAAGACCTGGGTTCAATCCCAGGTTGTGTCATACCAAAGACTTTAAAAATGCTACTTGATACCTCCTTGCTTAACACTAAGCAATACAAAGTAGATATCAAGGGTAACGAGGAGCAATCCAGGGAAAGGAGTAGCGCCCTCCTCTATACCTCAGTGCAGTAGCTATTGAAAAAATATGCACAACCCAGAATCCGTCCAAGAAAATGAGACACACAAAATTCTCTGGGATTTTGAGATACAAATGGATCCTTTCATCTCGGCCAGACGACCACACCAAGGGATAGTCAACAAAAAAAGACAACTTGCTGAATTGTTGACTTTGTCGTTCCAGCTGAATATAGGGTAAAACTGAAAGGAAGCAAAAAGAGGGATAAGTACCTAGACCTTGCTAGAGAACTGAAAAACTATGGAACATGAAAGTTACGGAGATACCAATTGTTATTAGTGCGCTCGGTACAGTCCTCCAAAGGAATGGTACTGAGACTGGAGGACTTTGAAATAAAAGGACGAGTTGAGACTATCTAAACTACAGCATTCTTAAGATCGGCTAGAATACTGAGAAAAGTCCTAGAGATTTGAGGAGATTTGTTGTCACTCGGACTCTAGTGGAAAACGATCAGCTAACGCTGGTGTGAATAACTCTCAAATGAATAAAATAATAATAAAGAAAAGATGATTACAGTATAAATAGAAAAATAAATAAATAAAGATTATTAAAAGAAATAAAGAAACAAAAAGAAAGAATTAATTAATGAAGTCGATAGGAGTGAGGAATGAGAAAGAATTAAAATGTGAAAGAAAACGAAGCACGAAGTAGTAGTATTAAGAAAAAAAGAAAAAACATATAAATGATAAAGAAAGAAAAGGACAAAAGAATGAAAGAAAACGAAGAAAAATGTTTTAAAATAAAAACGAAACGAGCTTAGCTCGAAATACATACGGGCGGGAAAAATTGACAAGAACGATAACTCCGTCTGCCTCAAGGCTTCGGATCGGGTCAAAAGTTCGTTAACCACGCCAAGGCAACTCCTGGGTCACGTCAGGATCAGTTAAGTATGATGTCGGGGATTCGCCTGAGGGTGTGCAGTTGATATGGATGCTCCCATCCCTAACTGTTAAAAAAAATTGGTCAATTATGTGTGCGGGTGTGATCGTGATTATTCAAATAAAATGAGAAGAGTCAAATTTTTGACGATACGAAGTAATTATATATATATATATATATATATATATTAAAAAGAATAGGTTCTCAGATGGTTTGAAATTTTGAAATCATTTGGGGATCTATTCATTTTAAAATATTTACTTTTCTCTCATTGCACCAACAACTCTGTGTGTGTGTGTGTGTGTGTGAATATATATTTATAACTTTATAATGCTTGCTATAAATTCATGACCACCGACAATCCCTCTTTCCCCATTTTTAATACACACCAAAACTTTCTTAGACGAATTTTATGTTTAAAAAATAAATATTTTAAAAAAGTGAAAAATTCGATTATAAACCATTTTAACCTACCAAAATCTACCCCTGGGTGAGGCTTTTTGAGCCACCCTTGTAAATTTTTCCGGTCAAATAACACTGAAAGTCCCTGTTCCTGATACACAAAGTTAAGAAACAATAAATCTGTTTAGTGGCCATATAGGAAAAACCTTAGACTTGTGGGCCAGATAAACCATCTGATCGCCAACTTACTGACTGAGGCAGTCCATAGAGGTGTTTAAATTCGTTCTGTCAACTCCTGCGGTGACACAAATGTTAAGTTCTATAACATCTTCCTTTGGACAAAATCAGTGTCTTGAAGACGGAAGACGTGCTGCATAGGAAATTGTTGACTTTCAATACAACTTTGCCCAAGTTTTTTCCCTGGTCCGTCCGCAGATCAATGGGATCTCGCGAAATTTATATATATATATATCTACATATATAGATGTATATGTACATATGCATTTATACATATTCATCAACCCCTCCGCACGAATAGGATATGACACAAGATCAATTTTTTTTAAGTGGACTTTAACAGTTTTGAATTCAGAGTTTTCTTTCTCCAAGATCGGTTGCCAAACCAAAGTTAAAGAGCTCAGTCAAGCCAACTTTTAACGTATAGCTGGAGGGTGAATAATTAAATTCATTTCTTTCCAAAGTTATTAGTGTTATGTGAATTGCAAACAACCTCGTCCAGGATTTGAACTCCGGTCTCCATGTCCATTTCCTACCATTACACCATGAACGCCTCTTAGTGCGTGTATATATATATATATATATATATATATATATATACACACACAGAGAGAGAGAGAGAACAACATATCCCCAGTTCTACTTATAAGCACAGGCAAGCTCTCTCTCTCTCTCTCTCTCCCACACACACAAATAAATTAGAGTTACTTAACGAATTATAATTCTAATTTTATTTTTTATTTTCTTTCCTTCGAGATAACGCTCCCCAATATTTTCATCATCAATTCATATTTACCGACGATATCTTTTCCTTTTAAAATGTTTCGCGCCTAAGGCTTTGCTTTTAATTGATTTAATTTGTTACTTATTAAGAGGAGAGTGTCCGCGTTGAAATGGCTAAAATGTTGAACTGCGACATTGTAGTAAGCCATTTCAAAATCCAGTCACGCTATTGCACTCACTTTTGGATTAATGCCCTTGTGAAAGGTGTGAAACCTTTATCCTCCCCACACCGGTGTGTTAAATAGTACCGCTACTGTACTTCAACAAGAATGGCTTTGGCATAAAATAATCCATGAAGGTTGATATGCCATTGAACAAAGAAAGGAAATTCTCCATTTCTTTATATATATACGTGTGTGTGTGTGTGTGTGTGTGTGTGTGTGTGTGTGTGTTTGTGTGTTACGTAGGGGACACGTAACACGTGGAGAGACTTGTTATAAGCAGCACCAGACTTCTTTTTGGGGGGTGGGGAGATTAAGTAAACCATATTTACTAACCCCTCCGCTCGGGCAGGATATGACACAAGGTCAATTTTTAAGCGGAGTTTAACAGGTTTCAATTCAGAGTTTTCCTTCTCCTAGACTAGTTGCCTCACCAAGGCTGAAGAACCCAGTCTGTCCTACTATTTACCCATAGCTGGAGGGAGATTAATTGGATTCATACCTTTCCCAAGGGTATTAGTGCTATGTGAAATGCAATTAGCCTGGTTCAGGATTTGAACTCGTGTCACCATGTCCATTTCCTACGACGGTGAACATTACACCACGTGTACCTCCAAGGAGATTAAGTAAACAGCGACATCATCGTCTCTGGTTGGGAACAACCATAATATTTTAGGACGCCTAGTTGAAATCGACTTCTTGCTGTTATCGCGTTCTGTCTGTAAATAGAGGGTGAATTATCTACACGCTTTTACAGAGATACTCGGACGGGTTGCCATGCGAATGGTTGGGGTCAATTCCTCACGTTCGTATATAGTAGTCGTTTTTCAAGCGAAGGAACAAATCCCAATAAATTTGTTTATTTCAGTGCTTGATGTCAACCAAAAGAACGTGTTGTTTTGAATAGAAGTCTTTATTTAACTATGTTACAGAGGTGGATTTTTAGAAGAGTGGCTTAAGCATTGTGTCAGCTCGGTCAGTGAGCCAGGATGTAGTAGTCCTTTCTTTTAATTCTATTTCATTTCCACGTGGATGTTCAACATTCTTTCTTGGGATGCTAGTACATTGGATCTGTATAGTTGTCGGGGTCATCATCATCAAGGCATGTTGACAGCAGATTCCCTTCTCTCTCTCTCTCTCTCTCTCTCTCTCTCTCTCTCTCTCTCTCTCTCTCACTCACACACACACACACACACACCATCTGTTTCTATCGGCCATCGCTCTTGGTGAATCCTCTAGACGGTATCCAGTGTATGTACAGAGCTGATGGATATAAATATTTGCAGGTCAACCAACACTGATGTGTCCATGTGTGGTAGTCCATAAGAAAACGTTACTTACGTATTCTGCATTACTTCTCCAGCAGTACCAAGTATGCTTTGTTTATCTTACTATGATAGTTTTGGAGATGGGAAGTAAGTGGCCGTAAAGCTGCTGTTTTGTGTGATGCTGTTTCGTTGATAATCGCTGATTAAGAAGTAGATTAGGTGAATGACAATATATAATCTTCACACAACAAAATTTTTAACAAACAACTTTTGATAATAGAACAATGAAGATGAACCAAACAAGATATAAAACATTAAATTTTGACACATGTTGGGTGAAAAAAAAGGAAGTGATTTATCTATGCAGTTTTCACTCATCTTACAAAAAGAAAATAACAGGGCAGACTGGGTGCGTTAGTATTCGTTGGGCAACCAGTCTAGGAGAAGGGAAACTGCGAATTTAAACCAGCTTTACTTCGCTTAAAAACTGACCTTGTCTTACATCCTTCCTTTGGTGGATGGGTTGGGTAAATACACACATAGATTTACTCACTATAAATAAATAAAAAGAACATAAGATGTGATATACGACAATTGAATTTTATTCATTAAAGTTAACAAACATTGAATATTTACAATTCACTTAATTGTCTCCCTTTAAATTATTGTTGTTTGTTTTTGTTTTTGTTTTTTTTTTTGTTTTGTTTTGTTTTTTTAGAAAGTTCATTTTATTCGGAATATTTGAATCGTGATAAAAGGAAAAAAAAATTTACTACACAAGTGACATTACCTAATTTGGATTGATTGTTATTTTATTTTTTGACTTTTTTGTTGTTTTTATATAATTTTATTTTTTAACAGTATTTTTCCTTTTATTTGTTTCAAGGACCATACAGTATAGGGTAAGGTAGCATAGATTTAATGATCACACAGAATAAGGTAAGTAACGTAGTGTTCAACTGGGAAAGAAATAGGGTAGAAATATGATGGGAGGGGCAAATAACTTCCATTAAAAAATGTTTTCCATCTATTACGTAAACTTTTTTTCATTTTTTTTTTTTAAGTTTTATTTACTTATTTTAAAGGTGTGAAGGTCCGTACAAAACAAGGTAGGAAAATTTGAACGGTATATAAGATAAAGTAAATAAAGACATTAACGAAGCCATTTAGGGGTGGATAAAAAGATACGGAATTAGGAAATACTCATCAAAAAGTTTCAGCGACGCTTTTTTTTTCCATTATATTTTTTATTTTTTTCTCTTTGTTTTTTCCATTGCCTACCGCGCAAAAAATATTTTCGCGGTATATAAGACGCACCCTAAATTTTAACATGAAAAACGTTGGAAAAATATACCCAATTCATTGTACCACAAAAGTAGAAGAAATGTCAATAATATTACATAATAATAATCTTTTTTAATAATGTTAACTTCCTGTTATTATTGATTGTTCTTTTACTTCTGAGCAAAATAGTTTTTTGCTCCACCCTATATAGGCATTAGAAAGCCTGACCTTCACCGAGTAAGATGCAGGGTAATTTTAAGGATTAGATTTTGCAAACGAAAAAGTGCGTCTTATCTCATATAAATTACGATAAATTATCTCGAGAAAACAATCTAACTTATTCGTTTTCATTCTCTTCCGTCCAATTAGTTATACAAGTGGCCCTATTGTTTTGTTTTTGTTTTTTTTTTGGGGGGGGTACCTCTTTTTTATGCATTTATTATTAACAGTATTCTGAGTCAGTAAGTTCTTGTTGAAACGGGGTGAAACAGAACGACGGTAGGGAGGGACGTTTGTCACATTCACACATACAACACAGTCCTATAAATAATTGCATACATAAAGATACACTGCCATAGTACAATCTGGATATCAGGCTTTATAGTTAAGAAACAGTGTGAGTGTGTGTGTGTGTGGGTGTGTTAAATGAGCAACTTAGGCCTTTTTCATTTGTCCTTCTCCAAAAACAAAACTTAACGTCCATAATTTAAAGGTATGAAAGCTTAAAAATGAAAAAAAATATATTAATCTGTATGTTATCGATCTCGTCAAGATCTCTCAGACTAGAAATTAACAAAATAAACTTAACTTATCAATTCCTACTGGTTACCAAGATTTTTTTTCTCTGCTGAGGACAAACAAAAAGCCCAAAAATGTTATGCTATAACTTGCTATTTTGTTCTTATTCTAAATTTTTAGCAAAAAATGTTCTTCGGACAAAACTGCAAAAACCAGATTACTTGACCAATCTTGAATCGAAGTCGAATAATATACAAGACTGACCCTTCGGAAGAAAGATAGAAAAATTTCCATCCCCATGATCAAAGTGCGGTTAAAAATTAAACCAAAACTGACACTACGAATTAAGTTTCTAACCAGCGAGAAAATGCAATTAATCTTTTATTTTGTAGACTTTCGTATTTCAAAATTATGTAATTAACTTTAGATGAGAAGGCATGAGAAACCCACAAAAGGTTTCATAATTGTATTTGTGTGGAAAGTGTGGGCGTTAATTCCATATTTCAATATAACGTTTAAATGATCAACACGCATTAAAAGAAACTGAATTCTATTTATGATAGTGGAAGGCTAAGTTGGATTGCACTAATTTTCCACACAGTAAGGCCTTACCTACTTTAAAAATCAGGGTTCAGCGTCGACACTTGGACTTCTGACAGGGCTAATATAATATACAACTAACTCACTAAGTTGAACCGAGTATATATATATATATATATATATATATATATACAAGCTAATGACGAATCCCTGGTGAAGGCAACCCTTATAAAAGTTAAATCCGAAACTTGAGAATGAAGTTCCATCATCAAACCTTTACTGACTTGTAGGTATCCTATGACGGGAAAAATCTAAGAGAAGGTACTCTGAAATAAAACCTGCAGTTTGCATAGACACCAGTTATCTTGTTATGCTTGTCACGGGGCTGTCACGAAGTAGACCCAAAGAGTAACATAAGTGTCGTACAAGGGTATGTCGTCACTATAAATCCAACGACATACAGATATATTACTACCTTATCAACGAACGTATCTTGTATATTTTTCCCAAGCTAAATTAGTTATTTATCAGAGTGATTGAGTTGTAATTTTGATGGTAAAAATCATTATCATCAATCAAGATGAGACGGTCAACGACGTGTGTGTGTGTGTGTGTGTGTGTGTGTGTGTGTGTGTGTGTGTGTGTGTGTCTCATTTTTTGAAAAGATCATAACTTTCATTACTTTTTTATTAATTTTTGTATAAGACAAAAACTTTTAAAATATGATACTGATTCTTCTAAATGTTTTTTTTTTTCTTTTTCGAAACAAAAAAAAAAAGGATTTGCAAACTTTTATATATCACTTTAATTACTTAAGGGAAGGGTGTTTGCTGAGTATTTTACAAGAATATAAACTGAAAATGTAATAAATGCCTGATATGCCCACTCGAACATGGACCAACAGGATTGAAACTAGTACCCTTTACCAGACGAATTGGAAGGTTCATCCACCTAATTATATTGTAAATATTCGATTTCTTCTTACAAGTTTCTAGGTTAGTTTTCTTTCAGAAAAAATAATTGGAGAATAGTTTCCACAGAATGAAAGAAAATGTTTTATGTGGTAGAATTTAAATTGAATCCACTTTTGGACTCAGGGTTTTGTTTAAGTCTTGCTCAAGGTCGGGCTTCCCGACCTAGGTAAGTATTAAAAAACAAAAACAAAAAACAATTGTGAAAATAACAAATAGAGGACTTTGCCAAATAAGTAAAAACAAAGTCACCTCTGCCTCTTAGAAGACGCATAACAAATATCTTTTAGAAAAAGAGACATGATAGGAAAGAGATATTTATATAAATAGATGAATTTATACATGTGCAGATACGAGGTGTTAGCATCAAGTTCGGCGTATTTGCTCAGATTGATTAGTCACTTCATCAAGTTACCGAACATTTCTCGTACCTTTTATAACCACTCAACCATGAAATAAAAGAACCTTATTTTCCAGCATTTTTCTCGATTTGAGAAAAGAAATTTCGCGCCATTCGGGTTGTATCTCATATTTCTGATAACATAGTAGAATTTCGAAGAATTTTTAAAATATATCTTTGCATGTTTTTTAGATATTAAAATCCAAGAATTTCGAGTAGAAGTCTTCAAAATGTGAGCCGTGGCACACTAGGTCACTGCTACCATTTCCAAAATGTACCACGTCATCTTTTCCCCCTAAATACGCCATCATGTATCTCAAACATTGAACGTACCCTAATTATGGCTATATATATATATATATATATATATATATATATATATATATATATATATATATATATATTAATAAAGTAAAGAGTTGGTTTGCCGAGTAAGTTAAATAAATATTTTTTATGTATCCTCAAATAATGTAGAAAATGAGAAGGAACATATTTAGAAGGTGAAAATTAAGGAGATGGGGAGGGTTTACTAAAAAATACCCACGAAATAAGACAATTTATCAAAATCCTTTAATTGATTAATATTCCACAATGTAGGGGGGTGGTAATCAACTTTTTTTCAAATCGGAATAAGACTGTTTATTATATAACAGACTAAGCTTGGTCGGAAATAATATAAGGCTAAAAAAAAAAGACAAAAACACACACACACTCTCATGCACAAACACACAAAAAATGGGGTCAGGGTTTTTTTTACAAACTTTAAAATCGCTGAATTAAGGGGAAGAGCATGGAATGTATGTAAAATGTAAGAACATTTTTTTTCTTTTTTTTAGTTTAAAAATGTCGGATAAAAAAACAGAGAGAGAGAGAGAGAAGATACAGATTTCAGACTATTTACATACCCTAAAAGCATGGGGAATTTAAAAGACTTGTCCAAGGTCTGGGGGTTCTTTATTCGAACTCGCTACCAGTTTAGCCACACCACCCACTCTTAAGTTCAACACAAAACAAAAAATGCAACTCAACAAAATAAAAGATATTAATTTTAACTATCATCATCATCCGTAGTTGTAGTAGCGGTTACTCCACTTCAAAAACAAAAGACAATTCATTGTTTCCCTTGAAGACCTCATATTATTTAGTAAGCTTAACTTACTCATGCCACAAAGCTAGAAGTGAAAATAGAATTCACTAACAATAGTCTTATAACCTAGCTTGCTAATCATTATATCTCACAAGGTGCCATTTGCTAAGCTTAGCTTATTTGTTGCACCAGGTCAAAAGTAGTGGGCACCCAATGAGAATCGATTTCACATAAAATCGTCTGTTCATCTAGATTGCTAACCTTTATATCAAGAGGTACCTTTACTTACAAAGCTTAGCTTCGCTGTGGCCCAAAGCCAGAAGTATAAGGCATTCAGTGAGAATCAAATTCTCTAACGATGATCAGTTTGCTAACTGCTAATTGCTAACTGCTAATTGCTAACATCCCGAAAAGTGATTTCTTATAGACATCAGTCGATTCCCCACATTGTAATCAGATGGATAGAACAGCCAAATGAAAATGTTTCTCTTTCTTTTTCTCAAATGATTTAAGTCTGAAGAAAGCACAGAATGAAGCAAAAGTAATCTTATAATCAATGATATTGCACAATATAAATCATTATTAATAAATATTTACTTTCTATTAGGCAGATTACAAGGTTACTTCTGCCTCGACACCATGTTTCGACTGACTACACCCTCTGCCGGCAGAGCTTAAAATACGCTGACCCCTTGCAAAGGTGTAAGACCCACACCACAAAAATGAGCGTCTGAAATTGCATCGGATGGTGAGGCTTCAGTTCTGGAGGCCTAGGGAATATGGAGTATCCCATCATTGCCCTTACTCCCATCCCCAATTGACCCGGAATTGTTGGACTTGTTATTGTCCTGATGCTCCAAATAGATCTATTTGAAAATCATCCGTATTCAATTGGGCCGTGTAAAAAAAAAAAAACCTCTTAAGTAACAACTACAAAAAAAATGTAAATATAAAGGCGATTCCCAAACCTCTACACATGTAATAACCCAAGATTGGTTGAAATGCCGTTAAAATCAATCAATTAATTACTCATAGACTAACAGTAAATATTATTTCAGCTCGACCTCGTAGATTGGTGCACTAATAACAAGAGAATTATCCAGAGAAGATAAACCTGTGGTTTTCAAACTGGTACAATGAATATAAGGAGTTCGCAACGTCAATAGCAGGGGTCTGTAAGGGTGTCTAGAAAATGTGTGTGTGTGTGTGTGTGTGTGTGTGTGTTACACTAAAAACGATATGGATCGCAACTAAAATTTCACGCAGATTTCTTCAGAGGCCGGAGACAAGTATACAACTATCTTAGCTACAAGGTAGATAGATATATGGTATCGCTTACAATTACATAATTGTACTAACTTGTAGGTTAAGAAAGTTACTGTGAAGCGCCAATCTAGTGGGGGCGTGGCTACTATTTAGTTGGGTAGAGAGAGAGAAAGAGAAAAGAGAGAAAGAAATGAACAAGATAGATAGATAGATAGATAGATATCCACAAAAATAATATAATCGTCAAGCAGTAATCAATATTAGTTTAACAATGATATTTTTAAGATCCAGGAAGATAAACTTTTCAGTATATATATATATATATATACATATATATATATCTTAAAATAATAACTTTCCCAGGGTCATTTTTCATATCTTCTGATGATGCCAATCCATGTTTACCAATATGTAGTTGTAGGTGGCAGGGAAAAGACATCCTGGATCTTAAATGATGATAAATCATTTTAAAAAATACAAACGTTTGTTTTTCTTTTTGATATACAAAAAGGCGACTCGTCGTCGGTTGAGGCCCAAAAATGCTGCGGATAATAACAGTGTTGTAGTTACCAATAAATGGTAGTCAAAGATTTCTTCGAACATTTGTACTCATTGTTTGTATTGTATATTCAGTTCCCATAAGATTTCAACTGATCCATTCAACGGCCTTCTTCCGGTATGTAATCCATATGACAAGAGCAAGTTTTTGTTTGTTTGGGTTTTTTTTTCTGGGAGTGGGGTTGGTGATTTGCACGTCAGAAAGCAAATAAGTAACTATCTGCACCACTAAATAGGCTAATTCCTGTTATATATATATATATATATATATATATATATATATATATACAAGGAGTCTTCAAAAAGATCAAAACTTTATAAACGTTTTTTATTAATTAAAGTGTGTGTGTGTGTGTGTGTGTGTGTGTGTGTGTGTGTGTGTGTGTGTGTGTGTGTGTAAAAAATTGTCGCAACAATAAATAAATATCTCTATATAACTTTAGGAAAAATAAATAGTAATTTACAAGCAGGTAACGTAACATGACAAGAAAAAACAGAAAGAGAATGATGGGATTCGAGAGAAAAGCTTATCTTTATATATAGATTGTATCTCTAAAGAAGACTGCAGAATGGATCTGCCGAAACGGCATGGGACTTCTATAAACAATACAAAAAAATGAGTTTGTCAGAATAAACCTTACAATTATAATGATTTCTCAAAATTATATACAATAATTTCCGGTTTTTTCTTTTGTTAACGGTTCCCGTTGTAAAGATTATTATTTAAGTTTCCCTCTTATTGTTTATTTGTCAGTAAATTCAGCAAATTTTTAAACGAAAATGATTTAGCAATTTTATTTACCTTGTTTTGGTTTGGTTTCAGGGCTGGTATGAAAAAAGGTATCCCTTGATATATGTGATAAATAAAAAATATATATTTTTATACACAGACTGCTTAAAAAAACAACAACAGCTGTGTCGCCAACAAAGCTCTCATCAGATGGAGACCGGGCATGGTTTCGGAGCCAAAACATCATTACCAATAAGCCAGATCTCCGCGGCAGTACCTCATGATAACACCAGACTTCGTTGGATTTCCGTCAAAGTACAGGAATGCCAGATGAAAAATCACAGGTTTCCAGTCAATGGCCATGAGCCCACGTCGTCCTGTCTCCAAAACTAAATAATTCAATGAAGCAATATTTGAATTAATTGACCAGACGACAATATTAAAACGCTGAACAGTTAACATGAACGCGACTAGTGTGTGTGTATATATATATATATATATATATATATATATATATATATAGCACGTACTTGTTATATGAGTATTGCAAATCTATTTTACAAGTATGTGAGTAAAATAATCACAATGAATACCAGGAATTGTTCAAATATTTCGAAAAATCATTTGCATGCTTCTTTTTTCTATCAAATGAGCTACACAGTAACCTCTATCTACTTATTATATATAAGATGTGCCTTGATATAACACTCATGCAAATCCGGTTTCACTCCAGACTAATTAGAAATTTCTTTGTTATGGCTACAAGAATTATTTTTCAAAGCAATATCTATGTAATTGTGTGTAATAATTTTTTACGGCAACAGAGGAATTCACAATAAAAAAAAAAAAGATATATGGACCCTTCTATAAATGTTACTTTTCGTTTAAGTTGATGAATAAAAATAATGAACTACTCACTGGGGAATAGAATATTATCAGTCAATTTTGAGAATTAGAATATTTTGAATTTGAAAAAGCAGCAGATGTTTCTGCAAGAAATATTGTGTAAAAATCTGCATCCATAATCTTGTCTTATCACCTGAGCTCGAACACCGCACTCTGGCACCTAAGAATAATGTGTAACAATCTCAACTATATATATATATATATATATATATATATATATATATATATATATATATATATATATATATATATGTGTGTGTGTGTGTGTAAATCCTACTTCATAACACAGCAGTGACAATGGCTGTTTAGTAGCTACAGAAACCGGACTAATTATTCGAAAACACAAGCACGAGGTTTTATTCGCTATAGGTTAAAACTAGCTAAACTAGAGAAATAATAATGTCCTGCTCGCCGAGCGAACGGGTTGGAGTAGGAAAGGCCTAAAACTTATATATATATATATATATATATATATAAGCTGCAGTATTTTTTAGCCATTTTGTTTGGGTTCAGTTTCTAAATAAAATCGAGTCGCCAAACAATTCACCTTCAAACCTCAAAATAATTTGACAAAGGTCGTGATTTTATCTCGATCAGCTAATTTGAATTGTTTGCTTTAAAAATCCTTTATTAAAAAAGGAAAAAAAAATAGGTTGAAGAGTAATATTTAGGATTTGTTATTCATTTTCAATGGGATTTTTAAACAACTTGTTTTCTTTTCGTTTTAATAAGCGATTGTTTTTGTCGATAGCTTTTAGAATTATTCTCGGTTGACTCTTTCGTAGACCAACAACGTTAGCCTTAATTGTAAATCGAAACACCTTATTAAAATGTTAACTAATTTTTTTCTCAAATATAAGATTAACCTATTTACCTACAAATAGGTGCTACTGATTTCTCAAGCGTGAATATTTGAATAATCTATTCAAGATTTTTTTTTACATTTTGTTTTTCATTTATTATTATTGAAATTTTATAGATTCGGTATTTTTAGGTCTCAATGTTGTTATTAAATTAAATTTTGAAATTCAAACAGACGACGATTTATCTCAGATTGTTCTTCTGTAAATTCGTGCTATTATTATACAAGTACACAGTGGAATTTCAGTGTTCGCCAATGGCCCGGTCGACCGTGCTTCAATCCCAGGTCGAGTCATACCTAAGACACAAAAAATGGTACTTGATGCCGCCTTGCAAAACACTGAGCATTATAAGGAAAGGATCAAGGGTAAAGTGGGGCAATCCAAGGAATAGCGTAGCGCCCTACCCTGCACCTTTGTGTAGTAGCTATTGAAAAGGGAGCCTTCGGGTCACTCTCGACTAAGGTTGCTAATTTTACTATATATATATATATATATAAGTATTATTTGGTCCAGTTAAACCGGAGTCGGGAGTAATTGCATCGGGACAAGAAAACTATTCATAGCTTTATATATATATATAATATTGTGCACCAGCAAAGTCAGCCTACCAACTACCCACCTAAAGTTAACTATTTTTTCTCAAAAATAAAATAAACATATTTACCAATAAAACTGAGCTATTTACATCACAAAACCGAAACCTCAATTTTTTCCGAACGTTTTTCTTCATATAATATTTACCAACCCCTCCACTCGGCCAAGATATAATACATGGTCAATTTTTAAGCGGAGTTTAACAGGTTTGAATTCAGACTTTTCCTTTTCCTACACTAGTTGCCTCACCAAGGCTGAAGAACCTACTCTGCCCTACTATTTACCCATAGCTGGAGGGAGAATGATTTGATTCATACCTTTCCCATGGGTATTAGTGCGATGTGAAATGCAATCAGTCTCGTCCAGGATTTGAACTCGTGCCGCCGTGTCCATTTCCTGCGACGATAACATTACACCACGGGCACCTCCTAAAACGTTTTTCTTCATATAATTTATTTTGGAGAATTATAAATGTTATTTTATAATTATTATCAAAATTTTAAGGAGCGAATCTCCGTGGCGCAGTGGCTAACGTTCTGGACTGCTACATCTTTGTAAGTTTGAACTCTAGTTGCGTTATGACGTTCACTTTTGCACTAATGCCCCTTGGGGAAGATATGAACTCTCTGACACCCCCAGGTTAAGTAGTACCACTACTGTCTTTATATGAATGGCTTCGGCATTAAATAACCCATGAATGTTGATAGACCATTAAACAAAGAAAACAGCACCAAACTAAAATTCAGGCCATTATTATAAATGTATTCCGAAAAATTTACACGAGAATAGCAAATATCTAATAATCTTTACTTAATCGGGGCACACAGTAAGAATCAAATTTACTACAACACCAAATGGTCTAACAAGTCTTAAACAATCATTTAACGCCAAGCGCTTGAATGTTATTCCATTTAAAACAAATGAAACTAGAAAGGTAAACAAACACTAACATTATTCAAATACCTGAAGGACCCTAACCCTCACGGCTTAGAAAAGAAGGCTATGCAAAATAAGTTTTTCTTGTTTGTTCCACAATCTTGTGTCTACCACTAGATATTTACTACTAAAAGAGTTTTTTTTTTTTTTTTTTTTTTTAGATACAAGTGGTTTGTTTTAGTCAAGAGATTTTCTTTTCTGATTCGCTGGAAGCAAAGTGTCCTAAAAAGCAAAACAAAGCCCCAGATTTTGTCCAGTTACCTGCACTACTTAAATTTGTCCTGTTATATTTGGAATCAATGACACCCACAAGAAATCTTTGAAATAAAAAAACACACTTCCTAACACTGGAGGATAATGAGCCACACATGCCTTTTAAGAACACCCCCCACCCGCCGAGACTACTTCTCTAGTTAATTGGACCTTTCTAAAAACAGAGATTAATTCAATTTGTTGTCTTCATTTTGGTTGTTAAAGTAACAACGTTTCATTCGTAATATCCTCTGGTTTTCTTCAGTTCTTAGGCGTGGTCAATAACTTTCTGGATATTTTGAACGAAGATCTTGCTTAATTCGTTCTGATGATGTCATTCAGCTCGATCTCACAACATGACGCAGGGATTGAACTCACGACCACTAGGTTGTCTCGTAGACTTCAGTTCGAAATTCCGAAAATGTTACCGAATACAAAAGGATTTTAAAGAAGTATGGATGGTACAACAGTTAAAACAGTGTGTCTATAACAGCCAAGATGAAAACAGTTTAAATAAGTCAGTACATAATAATGATAATTCCTCATCTCAGAAACAGACGAAATGCTGTGACTATAACAACCAAGATGAGGATAACTGTTTGAATACATAATAATTTTCTCCTTTTAGAAATTCAGACAGAAGTTACATGTTAATGTTTGCTTCTTCAACTCTTTTAGGATGGAAGATCTCACACTCTACCTATAGCGCCGAAATTTATATTATTACATGCATACGGAATGACTAAAGATTTGAGTCGGTAGGAAAGTTTTCTGAGATGTTCCAAAAGCCCCTAGATTCCAAGGCATGTGCTTGGTGCATAGATAGAAAGGGTAAAAAGGAGAGTTCGAAGAGGGAAGCAAAATGGAGAGTAAAGTTGACGTGTGAGCTGTTGAGCATAACTACTCTCCAATTAGTAACGATATGAAATCCCTACTGTGTCTATGTACTGATTAGATTGATACAAATATTGCAAGACAGTAAAGAGACATCAAAAGACTGAAAAAGATTGATAAAAGAAAAACTTAGTATAAGCTAAAAGTGGATAGATAAATATAAACTGAAATAAATGCAACAGCATTCCAATCTTCGGCTGAACCTTGTAACAGCTTTCTCAATGCAGTTAAACCTAGTGAGTCTGTCTGTCCGACCGATAGCAAGGAGGTGCCACAAGAACTCTCACAGTAAGTGCAAGAAACACTCACACGAGAATTTGGGATTTTGAAAGGGATAGACCAGTCAATTAGTGGCGAGCAAGTAAGAATCCTAAATTTCAGTGCAAGCGAAATCGCCCCATCCTACATTTGGGCAGACTATAGAATTTATCCACCTTTTTATTCCTCTCTGTTTTTGAGGCCCGGAGGAAAGTTAAAACATACAAATATAGCGAGTGGTATTTTTCTGTTACTACGTGTCTGACTTTTTTTCTTTTCTGTAAATTTGTCATCTTTTCATCTCATCATTGTCCCCAGAAACTTTCCCCGAAAACCTGCAATGAGATGATAGGCCTTACCAGAGATGCCTCAATAGAGATAAATCTCGCAAAAGCTTCACAACTGAGTACCAAGTGCAAACTTGAGCAGCAGCCCATAGATTTAATAAGTGGAAAAAGAGCGACTACTCGATGA
Source organism: Sepioteuthis lessoniana (assembly GCA_963585895.1). Classification (NCBI taxonomy): domain Eukaryota; kingdom Metazoa; phylum Mollusca; class Cephalopoda; order Myopsida; family Loliginidae; genus Sepioteuthis; species Sepioteuthis lessoniana. The sequence goes on from OY757942.1 coordinate 56,003,769, forward strand.
GGCCGTGTTCAGTTCAAATGAGCCTCTGCAATGGAACTATCCTCAACAGGAAGGATTGAGTTCCCTTGTGATGAGACACTATAGACAATGGACCACATCTTCCGTGAGAACTCACTGGGACCTCATAGCTCTCATAAATGAAACAAATGACACTGCTCTCTTTTGAACACGGCAATGGTAGGACAATGATAATAGACACGTAGATCTAAACATCCTTAAATAGATCTGAAAATAGATACATGACACTGTCCTTCAATGGACACAGCAATGGTGCGACAAGATATGATGATAGATACGAAGATAGATATGGAAATGGATGATATAAATAGCCCTAGACAGATTTCTCGTTGTTAAATTTTGCTACAATATTCTGAACAATATGCAGAGTCTGTTTTGTAAAATGTAAGAACAGCAGTAACATTGCAAGACAAGCCAGGAAAAAAAAGTTCGGCATCAAAATGTCATCATTTCAGGAAGGATGGAATGGTTCTACAGAAGGGAGGTTGTACATATATTGCTAAGAAAGGAGTCAGAAAGATGAAAAAAAAAGTTGACTTAAGAAGAAAAAAAAGGCGACATTCGTCTAACAAAGTGAAGAAGATGGGTAAAGAAAGGAAGGAAAAGGTTATGGAGAAAGAAGGGGTTGGTAAAGACACGTGAGTAGGACGGCTGAGACAATTGGGAGGAGGTGAGAGGATTTTATGGGGTGGAGAGGAATGAATGAGGCATCGATTTCAGAGCTCAGACCAGAAACACAAGACAAAGTGAACGGAAAAAGATGGGAAAAAGAAAAGGAATTTCAAGTGACAATAGGAAAGCTGCTCCCTAACACGTTCTTTTTCTTCCGGCAGACCCAGGACAAGCAATCATGACAGGGGCGGGAAGGAAGTGGACTAGGGGTTCCCTCCCATCTTTGCCCAATCCCCAACACTTTCATGCCTTAAAAACAAGGAAAGGATTTTCTTTTCCACAGCATAATGGAGTTTTAGATATTTAATTATATTGTTCCCAATCTTTTTTGTCTTTTCTCTTCCTTTTGGTTAAAAAGAGAGAACACATATTTTTTTTTATCTTATTGGCCCCTGTCAAGGGTAACTAAGAGTGTAACAGCATTTTATTGCTGCATTTTAAACAGGTAAGAGGAGGTATTCTTTCCATGTTCTCACCCACCTACTCTATCAACCATGACAGGTTAATGATTTATTTTTCAAGATATTTGTTGATGGGACAAAACACAGGGAGAAGAGGATTCGTGCCTTTATCAACGATATAGGTATGAGATAAACATATGAAATTTGAATTTTTTTCACTGATACCGATTGATAATAACTTCTAATATAATTGACACCCATCAATTAAAAAAAAACTCAATTTTCAGAAAATGATTACATTAAAAGGATTATTAAAAAAGAGATTTGCTATAAATATTATTTTCCCTTATACAGAAATGGATAACGAAAGAAACATGGCGTATTAAAGGAATAAATGGAACACATATTTCAAAGCAAAATAACTATATTTCTATATAAAGAGAGAAAATAATTTTAGCATAAGATTTGTTTCCAATTATTTTTCGTTTTAATGATAGAATTTTTATAAGAATTGATTAAAATGTTTTATGTAAATTAATTACGTTTTGTTAATGGGGTCAATTTTTGACAAGTGCTTGGTCACACCTACTAGTTTCACATACCGACATCCACACCCCTACCCAAACATAGAACGAGAGAAAGGGGAATTAGAGGGAGAAAGAGAGAGAATAGATAGTGGAAAGAGACAGAGAGAGAGAGAAAAGGAGGAAGTGAAAGAGTAATTAAGTGACAAAGAGTGGTGAGAGTACTAAATGGAATTTTACAACCGGCAGTAGGAGTTGGGGGGGGTAGAGTTAGCGCCGGAGTGATCTGCTGGTCACCGGCACTTTAGGAAAACAAGGAAGTCGGTGATCAGAGAGTGAATGTCTTATTAACATTTTTCACTTCCCGCTTCTCCCAACATTTCCGACATGACTTCTTCGGAGACATAAAAGACACTGTATGTTCTTTGGGAAGGAAACAGGCCATTTGCCAGTACATCTGAGCTGCCCTTACCCACAATATCTGCTGCAGACTACAGCCCCTGTGGCTAAGATAGATATTTAAATACTAATCACTCCGGCAAAGAGGAAAGCTGATAAAAAAAGGGGAAGAGCTGAGATTGATTGATGGTTGCGCAGAAGCGGATAAGAATAGACTGAAACAGATTGACAAGATGAATAGGGATAAATAGATAGATAGATACCTTTAACATCAAGACCTATAACCAGAATTTGAAACAGGTTTGAAAGATGAAGAAATATATATATATCAGTAATATCCAGTCGGTATCCAAAGATTATGGTTGTGGATTATTCATGTTTATAATATATGAAGGATTTCATATCAATCTACGGGAGTCCTCGATGCATGGGTATTGTTATAATTTCTTTCTCAGGTTTTCATTAGAAAACACTCATACAGAGCGTATGCAATGTAACTGGAAGAAAACTCAACCATGATTAAATTTTCATTACAAATTTATTTCGGTGAAGAATATAATCTTCGTCTCTTCACATAACATACACGCTTAATTTGAGGGTGTGTATGTCATCAGAAGATACGAAGTTTTATTCTTGACCGAAATAAATTTGTAATGAAAATTTAATCATGGTTGAGTTTTCTTCTACTTACATTATATATATATATATATATATATATATATATATATATATATATAAAATTTAATCTAAAAACAAAGCTACTAAACTTTTAGTGTTTCACATTTAGTAATATTATAGCAAGTAACACTTTTGAAATAATATTGCATTTTCTTAAGAAGCACCATTTCAGATGTCATTTCATCTTTGAAAATGTTTTCACTTTTTTATCAACTTTAACACCGACCAAGAAGTTATTTGAATCTATCGATTCCTAAAGATAGGGAAAGTATGAACCCTTCAATCCCCCAGCCATTGGTCAAACTGTTTTCTACAATGATGACATTAGTATTGAATAACCTATGAAGGTTGATGTGCCATTAAACAAACTGAAACCATTCCTTATAAATTAACAATTATAACCTTAAGAAAGTTATAAAATCACTTGAGATTTTGAGAAAATTTTTAATACTATTTTCTTAAGACTATTTTTACACACAATAGGAATAAATTGAGAAGTTTTGATTTACAGTTAAAATTGATACAATTTATAAAGTATGTGTGTGTTCAAAATTGTAGGGCAAACTGGACTTTTTAGCTTTAGAAGAATAACAAGAAGGAAAAGAAATTTAAATTCAAAACCAAGAGCAAATTCAGTATTACATTCTGACAAGTCTTAGAATGGCATTAATACCAATTTTTATAGCACCTTGCCCTTTTCTTGTCATGAAGGGAGACTTGCTGCATTGGCAAATGCCAGTCTCCCATATAACCTTGCTCAAGCCTTTACAGAGATCTAGGCATAGATCCATAGCTTTACAAAACTGACAGAAGCAATATATTAGAATAAAGTAAAACCATTTAAATATAGATTCCTATTAAGATAGCGTGAGCAGCTTTCTTTTTTCTTCATACCATCAGATTTCATTCTAAACTTTATATACAGAAAAAGAATAAATTAAACAAAAATGTTTTTGTAGATAATCAACAACCTCTTAAGAAAGATAGATACAGACCTGAAGGAATGAATGTATAACAACATTTGTCTAAAATAGTCAGACGGAAAGACTGGCATGTGTAGCAAAACAAAAACAACTTTAGGGTAAAGAGAATAAAAACAAGAATACTCGTCTGAAGGAGGAGTAAAGTTACGATTGTAACAACACCTTATCCCCAAAATTCAGACAGAAAGAATTTTGGAGAGTGTAGAAAAAGTTGCATCCTGATAAGAATTATAAACTTAGTATAGTCCCCAGTTTGCTGGCACAAACGGACACAGGTCATTTTCCTTTTTTAAGGGTTTATGAAGCATGAAAACTTGTTGGTTGTTGCCACTACAAAAGGGACTAAATCTTTTAATGCTCCTTTTCTTCCTTAAACCTTACCAAAAAGAGTTCCTAACCCAAGGGAAGACAACTCAAAGCAAAGAGAAACAACTCTAATTATTTAAGCAGTTACACATTGTCTGACATCATTGCATTATTGTAGTATGTATCCTAAAAAGAAATGCATCAAGATTGGATACACTTCAGAATAATTAACAGATGTTTTTGTGTGGAGTTATTTAACCCTTTTTTGCAGGCGGAGCAACATTTTTGTCATTTTTGGTAGCTTATATATGAGGCATTTTTCTATTGGCTGTTTGTTGACTTATTCAATATTAATGTATAAAAAGATTGCTTGGAGACCTGACACTGCGGCATACGATTGTGTAAAGGTTGTTTTGCAAAATATCAAAACTGAAAGTGAGTGCTTTATTGTTTTCATGTCAGAGCAAATGAAACAATTGCTGATAAAATTATAAGGTTTTGTTTGGGTTTTTTATGTGATTAATTGACTTGTTTGAACATATCCTCTATTTTCTGAAAATAATTCACTCATTTTACAAGGATTCTGAAAAATTATCTGCTTGCTAAAGGGTTAAAAATATTCTTCAGTTTGTATATTGATTTTTATTTTTTTAAATAGAAAACAAATTTATGGAAGTGAAAACTGAAAGTGAATTAAGGTACTTCAAACAAAAAATAAAGAAATTTTTATGAGTAGATCTAATGATCTATGAACACAAAAATATTTTTCTGATGGAATAATTCTAATAGCAACATGTTTGCAGGAAAATTTTTAGATTGCCTCTTTAAAAGACATGATAATTTTAGATACCTTCTTTAAAGGGCTTCATAGATTTAGGGGGCTTGATAATTTTAGATACCTTCTTTAAAGGGCTTTATAAATTTAGAGGAGCACTGTAGAGGGCTTGATAATTTTAGATACCTTCTTTAAAGGGCTTTATAGATTTAGAGGAGCACTATAGAGGGCTTGATAATTTTAGATACCTCCTTTAAAGATCTGTAAAATTTTAGAAGGCCTCTTTAAATGGCAGTATAATTTTAGAAAGCCTTTTTAAAAGGTTTGATAATTTTAGCAAGCCTATTTAAAGAGCTGTATAATTTTAGGAAGACTCTTTAAAGGGAACAATAATAATTTTAAATGCATATTCTAAAAAGCTGTTTAACTTTTAAAAATTTAATTGTAAAAATAAAGATTAAAGATTTTTTGAAATATAATCCTGGGTTACACTAAGTGATCCAATAAGTGTTTATAAAGTAGATTTGCATACTCATTAACCTGTATGTGACTATAAATAGACACTGCTATATATATATATATATATATATATATATATAGATAGATAGATAGATAGAGAGAGAGAGAGAGAGTCTTGTTTCATCTGGCATGTTGCAATGACGGAGAAAGAAGTGAGGGAGAGAATTCTTGGGAAAACCACTTTCCCATAACTACCACCCATGCAGTAATAACTGTAAAAGCTGCTACTCCCATTTTCAACCTTGACCGGGGGCCAGCATTTTAAATATATATATATATATATATATATATATATATTTCACAAAAGATGAAAGAAATTTTTTTAAAACATACTTGTAGATAATAGTTTATCAGCAAACAAGGGTGGGTGATTTTTGGAAATAAATATTGAAATGTAAACCAAATCAAATTGTTTGTCAATCAAATATTGATTGTCAAGAAGTAGGTTTTTAAAATCTACATACATAGTTTATATATATATATATATATATATATATATATATATATGAAGTTTTCTGTGTGTTTGTGAGTATGTGTGTAAGTTAGTGCTTCCCTTTGTTGCTTAATTTTTTTACCATTTAAAAAGTCTTTCACTTACTGCAGACTGTAATTTTATTTGAAGTTATGAGAAGTGCTTAAGTCTCAATAAACAAAAATATCTAGCCACCCTAAATCCCAGTCAGATTGAACATTGTGGATTTTTCAAGTATATGAAAATACTAACTACAGCCTGCATGGAATTAAAAGTGGTAGTGCAAGATTCTAAATTGGCACCAAACATCTTTACAAGATTAATAATGATTCTACCTCCAAACCCACAGGAGAAAAAAAAAGATACAAAAATTTTCCTTACAATGATTGACATGAAAATTTCTAAGTTTTCAAAATATTGTGTTAGAAGCCATCATCCTCAGACCGTCGATTAGCATTCAAATGCTCTTAAGAGATGTTGTCATCTCACTTCAGCCGTCATCAATTGGCAATAAAATTTTGTAAAATTGTCTAAAGCTGTGTCGTCTCCTCCAAATTGTCAATTTGCCAGGACTTCAAACAGAAAAAGGAGATCAAGATATTGAAGAAATTTGGGGAACCAGAGGAATAAGAATAATTCTTTTAAAAATGACAGGTAGATGGCAATAATCTTCCTGAAGTTTGCCGAATTTTGGTTGAAGAATTTCCTTGATATCAAAGATGGTCCCTCCCCCATGAGTGGGGAGCTAAGTTGGTTGGATGGTTGTCATATGACAATCATGGATGTCAGGTCTTCATTTTTGTATTTATGTCATTACAGTTGTAAAACTAGAGGTGCTAAAATATTTTGTAAAGGGTCTACATGAAACTGATTAAAGGGTCTACATGAAACAGATTATCTTCAGGATAAAACAGAATGCTTTTTCTTTTTTTTTTCCTTTTTTTTTTTACTTTTTCTTGAAATGGCCTCAAATTTGGATTTATTTTTGATTTTTGTTTTTTTTAATTTTTTTTTATATTTTTTTGGTTAAAAATTCAGATAAGTGAACCAAAAATGTATTTTATCAGAAAATGTGTTTTTCTATTCTAGTTTGATTTGCTGTTTTAAAAATGGCTTCAATTTCTGGCAAAAAAATTTTCATTAATAAAAAAGTTTTAAATTGGGAAAGAAGTAGCTTTAAAGTGAGGGCTCAATTCAAAATATAAATATAATTCATAACTAGACAGTGACTTTGTATTCACATTTATGACATGAAATGTTCAACTTAAAATGTAAAACTGTACCCTGATTTTATGTCCATTTATAGAAATATGGCTGCGGCGATAAATTATTCTTTTACAATATAAATTTAATGTAAAACATTGACTTTTTGTCTGTGTTTATGAAAAAAGAAAATTTTATAATTATTTCCAATTGTATCATTCATAATGTTTATACTTTTAAAGTATGGAAGCCAACACCCAGTTTATTTTCTAAAAAAAAAAAATCTATCTGTTCCTATAGATTTTGAAAAGTTGGGTCAGGTCATCCCCAGTCTCATAAACCCGAGGAGGTGTGGGGGTTGTAGAGGCAGAACTGAAAACTCATTGATAAATTACCTACCATCTATTTTGGTCATGAGTTATACTTTGCAAATTGGCAAAAGACAGGAATAGATTAACAAAAAAGCCCTCCCCCTCCCCCCTCCTCCTCCTCCTCCAAAAATAAACAGCAACATAAAGCATAATATTTTGGGTCTGGATTTGCAAAAAAATACAATTCCTTCATTTTTCTTTTTAGCCTCTTATACCTGAATAAAGGTGGACACAAAGTTGAGGTTGAGTTTTGTATTATAATCCTATAGTAAAACAAACCCCCACTTTAAACCTAAATTGCCTTCTACCTTAAAACTTAATTTTTATAGAAAAAAAATGAAAAATTTCCCAAAGAAATAAAAATTCACGTTCAGACAAAGCAAATCAAACTACATCAGAAAAATATTTTTTCCAACAAAATTACAATGGTTCCTTAAGCTGAATTGTAAAACTTTTTTTTTAATCAAACTTTTTTTTTACAAACCTTATTAGTCTTTTTATGGTCAAAGAAATCAAACATGGAACAATCCCAAATTGTAAGAGGAAAATCAGTTTGCGACAGTTCCTATGCGGACTAAAACTATTGAGGAAGTGATTTGCTCATTTCTGTAGGTTTTTTTTTTTTTCTCTTGTGTGATTTCTGTCTATAATCTCTGATCTTGGGAGTGAGAGAATATTGTCATCAGTTTGTTGAGGTGGGAACAAAAAGCAAAGATAGGTTGTTTTGAGCAAAAAAACAAATCTTGCCTTAAATAATCTCTCTATAAATCACATTGTAATCAAACAGGTGCACATGGAATAGAGAGGTGTATTTAGCTGCATGACCTTCTTACCATAAGTAGTACTGTTGAAAGAAGCAATCACTTTTCTTTTTTTTTTTTGTTGGTTGCAAAGCTTTTTAGTCCTATATGATAAGCATTTTTTTTTGTAATTTTGTTTCTTTTTTTTTTTGTTTCTTCTGCCTCCCATATCTTTTGGTGGGGGCAGACACATGTGTTTGCTATCCATGACCTAAGAAAGATAATTTTTACTGAGATAGGAAGATAGGAACCATTTAAATAAACTACTAAGCATTAGTAAAACGGGTTCCTGCCCACTTCCCATCCAGAATCTTTTTCTCTTTCTCTTTTTTTTTTTTTTTAATTTTCTTTCAGATTTGGTGGTTTCAAGTGTTGACAAAAGTTTATTTGATTATTTTTGTAAAGGTTTAACAAGAAATATTAGGCCAGGTAAAAAAAATGCCTTTTAAAAGCAGGCTCCATCCTGATGATGAAGAAGAGGAAGAAGCTTTATCACAGCTGCAATTCAGCCACTGAGGTTTCCAGTATTGCAAATTCTGATACCCTGAGATTGTAACTGCCATCTGAAAAAAGAAAGAAAATAAATAATAATATTAGCACCATCAAATACAATAAATACAAAAAAAATAAACTTTATATATATATATATATATATATATATATATATATATATATATATATGTGTGCGTGTGTGTGAGGGTCAACTGTAACATTCATTGGCTGACAAAGATAATTTTATCGAATATGATCAAATGAAGTTTATTTTTCAATATAGCCCTCCTTGCAGTCTAAACACATCAGTCAATACCATTCCCAGCAATTAGAACCACAAAGCCAATACCATTCCCTGTAATATGCATTACATTGCAAATGCTATCTTTATAAATGACAATACAATCCAACTATGTCTCCTGTATAATAAAGGAAATTACACAGCATGCCTTAAAAATACCGTGTTTCCCTAATCAAATCTCGTTGGTCACAATAGGCAAAAAAAGGTTATAAAATTATTGAAAAATGGTAAGAATATAACAAAAATCTGTTACAAAAAGACAAAAACAGAAATCGAGACTAAAAAATGACTAAAATACTTATAAACCCCGGATACAAAATGTCCAACCTTGAAACAGGGAGGAAAATATTGATGAATCAATTTGATCCCCAATGCAGATAAAGATGTAACTGGCATAGAGAAGTTGCAGAAAGAAAAGATATTCCTTATGAGGGACAGGAATACGTGTAACAGGAAATTCTCATATCGATAGATTTAGGTGGATTTCTTTATTTGAATGGCATATCAACCTTTGTGAGTTATTTAATGCCAAAGCCATCCTTGTAGAAGAACAGAAGTGATACAATTTAACCAATAGTTGCGAGGGGGGGGTTAAAAAGAGTCGATACCTTTTTGAAGTGTATTTTGGTTTGAAAGTAAATATAATAACAAAACTGGAGTTTGAACTTGCTAACTTAGAGGCAACAGTTCAACACGTTAGACATTACATCATAGAAATTCCTCTGTTTAAATATAAACCAAATTAACTTAGCATTCCATCTTCTCTTCTTTTCTTATGAATGCCTCGTCAATAGGGTTTAGAATACACTGATTATAAGCCCCTCAAAAAAAGGGGTCACTAAACTGCATCTGATGGTCAAGTTAGAGATCTGGAGAGAACAGAGTACTCCTTTATTGCCATTACACAGGCCTGATAGGGTCCCATCTATGGGTCAATTAGATTTGTTTAAAAAGTATTCATATTTAATGGGAATACGTGATATCATATAACTGTAAATTATTTGTATTGATAATAGTCAATTGAAGTTAGAATTGTTTACATAAATCTATGAAAGCATGAACAAACAAATAACTCTTACTGAATAGAAATAATTACTTAAAACCATATATTATTTGTATTTGATAGGAATACTCGAAATAACCCTAAACAGTTTTACATTATGTTAAAATCAATCAATCATCTTTCTTTATGAATTGTAAATTTAAAGGAGACTGTAGAATGAATCAGCCAAATTATTTTAGTGACCATAAATTCAACACAAAGAAGGATGTTCAAATTTTTGGTATTTAAAAAAAAAAAAACAGAAATAAAAAGGAATGAGAAAAATTCTTGTGGGGTGGGTGGTGTGTATAAACCTCTGGCTTCCATTCAAAATACATTTCCCAATTTAAATTGAAAAGACGTAAAAGTTTGGGAGAACAATAACTTGATATAAAAGAAATTTAAAGTAACAGCAATAACAACAGCAACAGACCCGTATTGAGTAAATAAATAGTGTCACTGGCCAAGAGTGACATCCTCCAATGGTTCATGGTGTGTGTGTGTGTGTGTGTGTGTGTGTGTGTGCCCCACCTCCAATTGGAGGCGGAGACGAGGAATTAAATAATGAGGATAAATGAAAGGGAGACAAAAGACAAGGTGGTTGCCAAAAAAAAAAACTGTGTGAATTGTTTGGGGATATCTGTCTATCCACCCCACCCAAAAGGAGAAGTTAACTCCGTGTGATAACTATGATGCTTACTCTCTTCACCTGAAAAATAGTTTGGTGTCTGTTGTTCTTTGGCGAACTGGAAACAAGGGTTCAGCATTGACAGTCGGAAAACTCACAAAACCATCAAACTAAGAACATTATGAGTGTGGCAGGAGATGAGGATAGGATTTGGTGTAACAGATTGATTGGTTGGTTGGTTTGGTTTTATGGCATATCAACCTTTGTAGGTAATTTAATGCCAAATCCATTTCTATTTCAAACAATTCAGTTTAGCATAAGAACGCAGTTTAAATGTAAGTACAGTTTAATTGTGAAAAACATTTCTATTTCAAGCTATTCAGTTTAGTCAAGCAGTTCTAATTCAGCTAATTCATTTTAGTATAAGTACAGATTTTATTTACATGCAGTTAAATGTCAAAACAGTTCTATATTAAACTAATCAGTTTAGTGTAAGTACAGTTTCAATGTCAAAAAACAGTTCCATTTCAAATAATTTAGTTTAGCATAAGAAAGCAGTTTAAATGTAAGTATGGTTTGTCAAAAACATTTCTATTTCAAGCCATTCAGTTTAGCATAAGTATGCCGTTAGTTCTATTTAACCCATAGATAGGGCCCTATCAGGTGCTACCACCCCAGGGCAGAGTGGACCTGGAAGTAATGACAATGAAGGGGTGCTCCACATTCCCCAAAGCCCCAGCATTACTGGAATCTCACCATTAGATTGTTTAGTGTCATATCCGGGACTCTCATTGGGGGTGGGGTCCTTGCCTCTCTGCAGAGGTGCAGTCAGCGTATTCTACAGCCCTAACTGACTGGGCAATACACAGAGTTAAATGTCAAAACAACTTTATTTCAGATAATTCAGATTAGCATAAGTACATAGTTTAGATGTCAAAACAGTTCTATTTCGAGCAATTCAGTTTGGCATCAGTATGCAGTTTAAATGTCAAAACAGTTCTATTTTAAACAATCCAGTTTAGCCTAAATACGCAGTTTAAATACAAAAAACAGTAAACTCCAACCACTGTTTAGTTCTATTTAAACCATAGATAGGACCCTTATCAGGTGCTACCATTCCAGGCCAGAGTGGACCTGGAAGTAATGGCAATGAAGGGGAAATTCTATATTCCCCAAAGCTCCAGCATTACTGGAACCTCACCATCAGATTGTTTAGGGTCATATGCAGGACACTCGTTGGGGGAAGTCTTACCCCTCTGCAGAGAAGCAGTCGGTGTATTCTACAGCTCTCACCAATAGGGCAGTGTAACAGATTGAGTGTGATCCTTTCAAAATAAAAACATTTTTTTGTTGATCAAGAATAGCCTACCAATGAATTTACATTAATTGTGTGCTTATATCTATATATATATATATATATATATATAAAATATCCAAAGAAGATGAGTTAGGAATGATTCTATTTGAGAATATATAAGAGGATTCTTATAAATCTCCAGGAGTGCTCAGTGTATGATAATTAATATATAAATTTCTTATAGAGCCAATTTCCATTTAACTGAACCAACTCAAGAAACTGTCATTTGGCTATTATAAATTTATTTCAACTGGAAAAGAAAAACCAGCTTCTTCAGATAGCTATCACACAAAGTGTACCAACTGAAATAAATTCATAATAGGTAGTTAACAATTTGTTGATTTCTTTCAATTATTTGGACTGTGTATATATATATATATATATATATATATATATATATATATATATATATATCAGAATGGGTAGAGTGATCACCAATGGCCTGGGAGACCAGGATTCAATTCCAGGTCGAGTCATACCAAAGACTCAAAAAATGAAACTTGATGCCTCCTTTCTTTACACTCAGCATTATAAGATACCCGATCGAGGGTAAAGTGGAGCAATCCAGGGAAAAGAGTAGCGTGCCCCCCCCCCGACACCTCTATGTAGTAGCGAATGAAAAGAAAGCCTTCGAGTCACCCTTAACTACGGTCACCAAATTTACAGACCCACACATACACGTGTGAGTAGAGATATGATACCAAAATGTAATCATAAAATTAGAATTTCGTTACTGACCACTACTCGACACTTTGGTGATGGGGAAGAAAAAGAACAAAAGGAATATGTCTGATAGCTGAATTGTAGCTAATTGATGACGTAATTTTAAAATAAAACTATTCAGCAAAAAATAAAGGAAATTGCTCAAATTAAACAGAACAATATCATATCTGTCATTTTACACAGGAGTAAAATGCTGACTCTGATTTTTTATTTATAACTTTCAGGTTAAAAGATAATTTTTTAGATTTTTTAAACAAGAAATGAAATAACATTTAATAAGATAAGTCATATTTTTATTTACTTTACTTCAATTTTAATCTCGATTTTATTTATTAAGTTTTCAATATTATATAATTTTTAAAAAAACTTTCAGGTTTAAAAAAAAGTACTTGAATTCAAAAGAAAAAAAAACAAGAAATGAAATATAGCGTGAGGCATTTTTAATAAAATAAATATCTTATATTTTTAATTAGTGTATTTACATTTTAAAACAAAAGTAGAGTAATACATTTCTATTTTTAAAAAAATACCGCGGTTGGCTGAGTTAAGTTTGATCCGGATTTATAAAAAAAAAAAGGTACTTTAGTTAATTCTTACAAATTTGACGATAGAAAACATCAGAATTTCAACACCTGATGAACCTCATTTTAAAAAATCTTCTGAAATTTAAATATTCACAACAACATTTACTTGTACAAATAGTGAATATTATTTGTATACACACACACACACACACATATATATATATATATATATATATATATATACACACATACACCTCACTAATAGCAATGAAACTTTCGAAATATATTTTGAAATAAAATTAAAAAATTCTATCAAGAATTACAAAAATATCTCGTTCATCAATAAAAGGTTTTAGCAAAATAAAAAGTCTGGCGAGAATACTCAGAGGTGCCGTCGTGAATTTAATAAATCAATAAAGAACGAAATTCGATGTAATTTTATAGGTTAGCCTACTTATCTTCTTACACTTTAGACTTATCCTCTAAAACAGTTTGATTATAGGGTCGCTAGTCATGTAGCATGTCTTGGGCAGGAATAACAGGGCGGTGCCCATCCCTCTCCACATATCTTCATCTGCATTAAAAGATATGAGAAAAAGAAGACATAGACAATTGTTTCTCTCCCTCTCTTGTTCATCTACTTTGACAATTCATCGATTCTACATACCCGCATAGATTTCAGGGCACAGCTCCCATGGCCACCACTGCCACTATCATTCATTTACTGCCTTCCGCTATACCCAAGGTTCCTTCGGTAGACCCGGATGTGCAATTGTTCTTTGTCGTTCCTTTTCTTTTGTCCTGTTGATTAGCCAGTGAATTAATCTTGTGTGGTGTCAAGTACGTGTTTTTCAACGCCCCCACATGTTTTCTGGCCCCTTTTTTCTTATGTTTTTTTCTCACTCTTTTTTATTTTCAGCTTCTTTTCTGAAGTGTTATCTATTGTTGGCTTGTTAAAGAAACTGCACAGGTGTACACGACAAGCCTCGCTTTCAAAGCCACACGACCACCTTCATTATACACACGTACATGTGTGCACTGTCTCTTCAAAAAAAAAAAAAAAAAAAAAGTCCGGTAGGAGTCAAGTTTGAGTAACGACCCTTAAAAATAGATGATATACTTCAGTTTAAAAGATTAGATCGACATAGAATATACATAAAATATCAA
>OY757942.1:56023123-56433123 GCA_963585895.1 Sepioteuthis lessoniana
GCCCATGCCTTCGCTAATCGCTTGTTTATGTCTCGGTTGATGAGACACTGCTTCCAAGGTAAATGAACTTGTCCACTAGTTTCAGAGAGCTACCGTTTAATGTGGAAATGTTACCTCTTTGATTAAAGCACATGTATTCCGTCTTGTCTGTGTAAACATTGAGGCTATTCCAGTAGCTGCTCGTTCCAGACTATGCAGCAGGGTTTCGGCTTGGGTGGGTGTATTTTGTCATCGGCGTAGTCCACGTCCGTAATTGTTTGTGGGGGGTATCTTCTGTTTCTTTCTTTTGCCAGCTTGAAACTGTTATTCATTTTATAGGTGCATATATATATATATATATATATATATATATATATATACACACACAAATGCATGTAAGAATATATATGCATATATGTAGGTATGTATAAATATATGAACATACATGTATAAATATATATATAGAAAATAAAGTTGGTGACCATAGTCGTCGGCAACCTATAGGCTCCCTTTTCAATAGATACTACACGGAGGTGCAGGGTTAGGGCGCTACTCCTTTCCCTGGATTACTCCACTTTACTCTAGATCCCTACTTTATAATGGTGTTAAGCCAAGGCGGAATCAATTATCATTTTTTGAGTCTGATATGACTCGACCTGGGATTGAACCCCTGTCTCCAGGGTTATTGGAAAACACTCTACCCACAAGGTAAACATATATATATATATATATATATATATATATATATATATAAAGAAAGAGAGAAATTTATTTGTAGGTATAAATATATAGTCATACAGA
The DNA here is from genome assembly GCA_963585895.1 of Sepioteuthis lessoniana. NCBI lineage: Eukaryota > Metazoa > Mollusca > Cephalopoda > Myopsida > Loliginidae > Sepioteuthis > Sepioteuthis lessoniana. The sequence goes on from OY757942.1 coordinate 56,023,904, forward strand.
AATATATTTAAAGATTCACATGTATATATATATATATATATACCAAGGTAGCAATATCTCATCAACTGAAAGTCATGTTAACATACGCCTAACAAAGGCAAGAGCTGCTACCGATGGGTATCGATGATAGTATCCGATAAAACAAAGCGGGATTTCTTTCTAGTTGTGGCTCTTTTAATGCCATTGTATGGATGTACCGTATGGACGCTAAAAAACGCATCAAGAAAAATGATGCTCTGTGCTATTTTGAATAAATCCTGGAAGCAGCACCCCACAAAATAGCAGCAGTTCAGCTACCTACCATCCATCTGAAAAACTACCCAAGTAAGACGAAGTCATGCGAAACTTTGCTGTAAAAGCAAGGATAAACTCCTAAGTAACATTCTTATATGAACCCCTACACATTGACGCGGCTGTGCTCGCTGCCCCGCAAGAAATTACTTATGTCAGCTATGCGCACACATTAGATATAGCTTGGAAAACCTGCTGTGAGCGATGGGTGATAGCAACAGATGGAGAAAGAGAGAAAGTCAGAATAGTCCTTACTGTCAGCGCGACTAGACGATATATATTGTCTTAAATGTGTGTGTATGTGTGTGTGTATTGGTTGGTTAGGTTTTATGGCACATCAACCTTTGTAGGTTATTTAACGCCAAATCCATTTTTATGTAAAATAATCAGTTCTTTTTAAAACAATTTAGATAAGCATGAGTACACAGTTTAATTGTCAAAAACATTTCTATTTCAAACTATTCAGTTTATTCAAAGAGTTATATATAACAATTCAGTTTAGTGTAAGTACAGTTTCAATGTCAAATACAGTTCAATTTCAAACAATTCAGTTCAGCTCAAGCACGCAGTTTAAATGTAAGAACAGTTTAATTACGATAATCAATTCTATTTCTGGCTATTCAGTTTAGTCAAGCAGTTCTAATTCGGTTAATTCAGTTTAGTATGAGTACAGATTTTGTTTACACATAGTTAAATGTCAAAACAGTTCTATGTTAAACAATTCAGTTTAATGTAAATACAGTTTCAATGTCAAAAAACAGTTTTATTTCAAATAATTCAGTTTAGCATGCAGAATAAATGTAAGTACGGTTTAATTGTCAAAAACATTTTTTTTATTTCAAGTCATTCAGTTTAATCAAACAATTCAGTTAGATTCATATCCAAGACACTCCTAGGAGGAGGGGGGTCTTACTCCTCTGCAGAGGGGCAGTCGGGGTGTATTCTACAGCCCCCAGCCGACAACTTCGGGGATTTGAATTTTATTCTTCAGATGATGATGATGATGATGTAAAATCGATATAGGGATTTTGAGGGGGAAGAGTTAAAGGCACTTGTGAAACCTTGTGCCAAATGAGATGAATCCTGTTAAATATGTAGAACAACATATATATCTTATACCTGTAGGTCCTTCTCTTCTTAGTCAGATCGAGAACTTTTCGGCGCCGCTTCGTGATATATGATAGAAAACACCCATCTATCCAATGATATCTTTTAATATATAAATCGCTACTCTAATTCCCACATTATTTAATGTTTCGGTTTCAACTTCTATCTTATCTAATGCCGAATTAATTCACTCACAATTCTTTTAAATTCCTTCGCTAATAGTCCGGGAGACCGCAGTTCAATCCCAAGTTGAGTCATACCAAAGACTCAAAAAATGGTACTTTATATCTCCTTGCTTAACACTCAGCATTCTGAGATGCGTATCAAGGGTAAAGTGGAGCAATCCAAGGAAAGGAGTAGCGCCCTCCCCGACACCTCGGTGTAGTAGCTATTGAAACGGGAGCTTTCAGGTCGCCCTCGTCTACGGTCGCCAACCTTACTTACTTTTTACTTACAAGTAATTTTCACAGCGGTATATGTGACATAAGCTCAATTTCTAAGCGAAGTTTAACAGGTTTGAAGTGAAAGTTTTTCTTCAAGACCGGTTGCCATAACAAGTTTAAAGATGGCAGTCCTCCCTACTATCTACCCATAGCTAGAAGAAGAAGAATTGGGTTCATACCTTTCCGAAGGGTATCGGCGCTATGTGGAATGCAAACAGCCTCGTCCAGGATTTGAACTCCGGTCAACGTGTCCATTTCCTTAGACATTAACCATTATACTACTAATACCTCCATTGTAGGGTTTCAAGTGTTTAAAAAACCAAGAATTTATAGACAATTAGATACCAAGTTACAATTCCAGTTCTATAATTATTTGTTGAACACACTTATATGGTTTGAACTAAATAATAATCCGTTACGAATAATTATTAGGTCAAGTAACTATTCTTAATACAATTGATTTGTACAGTTATATAATTTCAAGTATTCCTATCAAATACTAATTTTTTTCTTAAATTTAACCCGTACATGAGACACTAACAGGAACTAGCACATCGTACCAGAGTAGACCTGGGAGTAATGGTATTCCCCAGAAGTCCAGAATTGGAACCTTACCGCTGGATGCAATTTAGCGTAATATCTAGGACACTAGACAACAGAGATTTAGTTATATAACAGACGTGTATGTAAATAATAGCATCATATTTACGGGCATTATGCTAGTTAGTTATTATAATTATGATGAAAACAAGTAGAGCTAAAAAAAAAAAAAGAAAAACAAGATTGGTTTGGTTTGCTTTTATGGCATATCAACCATCGTAGGTTATTTAATGCCAAATCCATTTTTATACATATAAACGACTCTATTTCAAACAATTCAGTTTAGCATAAGTACATAGTATAAATGTCAAAAACAGTTCTATTTCAATGCAGTTGAGCATAAGTACACTGTTTAGTTCAATCTAACCCATACATAGGACTCTATCAGGTGCTACCACTCCGGGTCAGAGTGGACCTGGGAATGATGGCAATAAAGGAGTACTCCGCATTCCCCGAAGCTCTAGCATTACTGGAGTCTCGCAATCATATTATTTAGTGTCATATTGTTGTGGGAGCCTTACTCTTCTCACCGTTATTAGTACTGAGAGATTTCGCTACCAGAAGGGCAGATCAATATCGCTGTTATCCGAACAGTACGAGACTTCTTACCTTTTCTATGTAACTATCTTTCTTGTGTAATATAATCTGTAATCTAATATCCGTGTTTTTGTTTTCATTAGTGACCCTTTCCGGGGCCACAACACATATCCAGGACACTCGTTGGGGGAGTCTTACCCTTTTTCAGAGATGCAGTCAGTGTATACAGTAGCCCCATTCAACAGGGCCAAGAAAAACAAGAAATGATAAGTATAAATCAAAGTAGTAAAAATAATAGTGATGATGATGATGACTCTAAGAATATCACAGATAGGACCTTAACAGATATTACCACTCCGGGTCAAAGTGGGCCTGGGAGTAATTTCAATGAAGCAGTAATCTGCCCTTGCCTCCCAGAGTTCCAGAACTGAAGTTTTAACACCGGATGTATTTCAGTGTTATAGCCAGGATCTCCCGTAATATTTTTTGATAACTTAATCTCTACTAATTCCGACATTATTTCAGTTGGACAACTGAAAAATATTAACAAAATGATGAGATTTCTAACTGCAAATTTGATTCTTAAAGAGAGTATCCACTTAAAAGTATAATTCAAATAGTAATTCTTGTAAACGTCTCCCCCATCGAAATACAAGTAGAGGGGATTATTGACCCTTGCTCTTTTCTAGATTTTCTCAATGACGGAAAAAACAGAACACAAATAGGAATAAATACATTAAGAGATGACACAACACTTCCCAATAGATTTGTTAAACTCTTGAGAAAGAAAAGAAAAAAAAAATGTCGTCATACAGAGAAGGGGGAAGGAACAGACTCTTTACGGTAGAAAGTTAATGATTGTATTATGCTACCACCTTCTTCTTTTCCTCCCCCTTTTTTATTCCCCTAACCCTAAACTCAATAAACATCCATGACTATCTTTCTTCAGCCTTCTCCTCATCATTATCATCTCGCTTTTGTTACTCGCCAGGCCGTCACCACCTTTTAATAGTCCCTACGCCCTGACCAAGTGCTTCGCGTCAACACATAGGGGTGAGTGACGAACAGGGACGATAACTTGTTTGAGACACGGACAGCCGGGGCAAACGGGGCGAGACCTCATCTGTCATTTAGTGGTCGGTCGCATCTTGCACTGTGCCTATCTTGAACTATGCCAATACTTGGCAGACAGATCTTCTGCTTGGTATTGTCTTCTTCTTCAATGTTCCCCTATACTGACGGGTCTATCACAGGGTCCTGGGATAAAAATATCCCGCACCATGCTTAAGTGAATACATGTCTTTGCCCTAGGGCAGGGCAACCAAAGGCCATAAATACAGCAAGGATGAGAAGACGAAGAAGAAGAAGAAAAAGTAGTGAAAGAGACATATATATATATATATATATATATATATATATATATATATATATATATATGTGTGTGTGTGTGTGTGTATATATATATATATATATATATAGACACACACATTGAAGAATGGTGAAGGATAAATTAGGAAGGAGAAAAAGAGGAATGAAAAATGTAAAAAGATAGAAAGAGAACGAAAAGGAAGAGAAAGAAAAAAAGAGATAGAATGATACAAAAGAGGTGGGAAAGAGGGTGAGAGAGATATAGGAAAGTTAGGAAGTGAAAATAATTTTTTTTGTAAAGAACAAAACGAGTAATCAAGAACAAGAAAGCAAGAAAAACAAAGTAGAGAGAGGGAGCGAAAAAGAGGAAAGAGAGAAATGAAGAGATGGAACACAGAAAAAGGAAAAGAGAGAGAAAGAAGGAGAAACGATAGATAAGGAAGAGGGAGAGAGAGAGCGATGAAAGAGAAAGAAAAACGAAAGAGCTAGAAGAAAGAGAGAAACGACAATTGAAAGAGCGACAAACGGCAGGTTTAAAAGAGAGAGGGCAAACGAAAGATAGAGGTTAAACAAACATGGAAGAGAGAGAAAAAAATGAAAAAAACTGATGGCGAAAAAAGAGAGAATCAAAGGAAATAAAGAGAGAAGCATAATTGAAAGAAAAAAAGAGAGATAAGAGCAAAAAGAATATGAAAGAAAAAATGAATTGGAAGAAGAAGAGAAATGTTTTGTTAGATTATTGTATTTAATGGCATATCAACTTATGATGGTTATTTAATGCCAAATCCTATTTGCATATGATTTTTAAATGAATAATTTGTAGGTAAATTTTTTAAACGAGCCAATCTTATTTGTTTGCACACAGTCAAATAGTTGTAAACATTGCGAACTAATAAATTCAATTTGATATTAATAACAGGACCGTAACAAATTTTATATATGTATATATATATAGAGAGAGAGAGAAAGAAAGAAAGAAAACGAGGAGGGATTAAAAAAGAAAGTCGAAAGAAGGAAAAATAAGACGAGAAAAAGAAAAATAAAGAAAGAAGCAGAGTGACTAAAAAGAAGAAAAAAATCCGTGTTAGAAGAAAATAGGAAATATACAAAAAAAGGAAGAGAGAGAAAGAGAAAAAGGGAAAGAGGGGAGAAAGATAAAATATAGGGTAAAGAGAAAAGAAAGAGAAGAAAAAAGAAAATAAGAGGAAAAAAGAAAGGAATACAGAAAGTAAAAACAAAGAGAGAGGAATGAGGAAAGAAAAAAATAGAGACAAGAAGAAAGTAAGGGAAAAAGATAGAGATAGAAAGAAAGGAAGCAAAGGAAAAAGAGAGAAGAAAAGACGGGAAAAAAGCAAAACGAAGAAAGAAATGAGAGTGAAGAAAAAAAGGAAAGAATGGAAGGAAAGGAAAAATTACAGAGCAAAGATAGCGAAAAAAAAAAAAGGCAGGAAAAATTTCATAAACGACAAAAATTAATGAAAAAAAAAGAAAAAAGAAAAAAGAAAATGATTTACAGAAAAAGAAACTAAAAAAGGCCGGAGGGTGTCTTTTTTTTAATTAGGAAGAACGACTTTTCGGTTGATAACATATCGCAAAGAATAAAAACCAAAAAATGAAACAATTCAAAAAGAAAGGAAAAAAGACAGATGAATTGAAAGAAAATACGGAAAAAGAAGAAAAAAATAAAAAGTTCTTCATTACAGATTCGATTTTTTCTTCTTTGCACAGATCGAACAAGGAAAAATATAATGACACCAAATGACCACAAAAGAGATCAAAATTTCTTATCTCCTTCACCAAACCCGACTCACTTGTCAATATTAAAATAAAAAAAATACCTTAAATTGTCCAGCAAAGGTAAGTGGGGGATAGGCTTCGACCCCCTTAAGTCAAATTCTGGTCACAGAAAGAACTTAACAATTCTACCCAAGATGATGATACGGGCAGGTTAGTTTATCTGTTGGGCCAGCGGCCGCGGTAAGAGGTTCGAATAGAATAAGACAATAGCAAGATCTTTTTTAAAAAATGTTAAAATTATAGAAGAGACAAGTGTCCAGAACTAGTGTCTTCCAGGCATGGGGGTGGAGAAAAAGTGTCAAGAGAAATGTTGGTCATGTGACTAAAACAATCAGCATACCCGGATTGGAACTCTTTAAAAGAAATAAAATTAAAAATAAAACAGAAATATGGCGTTCGAAGGGTTTAGAGAAGATGAGTTAAACACCTCACAACATCGTTAGTTATTTTTCTCATTATAGACGTTTGCAAAACAAAAATAAAATTTAAAAAAAAAACTTGCTTTATCCAAGATCTCTATTCAACGATCACCTTCCTTACATTCTTTCCAGTTTCTCTGTCATATCTAAGAAACTAATTCCAAATAATTTCAACTTTGAAAGCCACCATCTTGAAAAAAAAATCCAGACACAACATAGAAACTTCCACTGAAAAAGATTTAGAAAAAAAAAAGATAATCTTAAAAGTCGTTGATAATGAGTTCGAACCACAAATATTCTGAGTATGGTGTAATGGTTATCGTCAAAGGAAATCCCGAACGAAGCTGTTTGCATTTCCCATAGCGCTAATACTCATCGGAAGAGTATGGATCTATAATTGTTTTCCACAAGAGCAACTTGAAGAATACGCTTGGAATAATCATATAGGTGCTAGGGTTTGGTATCGCCAGCTGAATGATCGGGTCGGGCCTCTCCGACTTCCCGTCAAGGACAGTAAGGGCCAAAATGTTGTGTTACAAGTCCCGTAACCATTTCGCTTAGTAGATCACGAACTGCTCAGTCACCGGGATCTCGTCCTTAAGCATTACGGGTCGCCATCCACAGCCAACAGGTGACTTCATTAGAGGACTGCTCTTCTGCAGAGGTGCTGTCGGCGTATTCTATGTCCCCAGCCGAAAGAGTAGACTGCACCTAATGGTGAGGCTCTAGTTCTGGAGGTACGAAGTAAACTCAAAGTTGTCATTATTCCAAGGTCAATTTTGATTAAGTGGTAGTACCTGTTAGTATCCTATTCATGGGTTAAACATATCAGCTTGGAAATTATTAGTATTAGATAGGAATACTTGAAACCATATAGCTGTGTACAAATTATTTGTTGTAAGAATAGTTACTTAAAGCTAGAATTGTTTAAGGAGGATTATTATTAATAGTATTAACCATATAACTGGAGGTGTCCGTGGTGTAATGGTTATCATCGTAGGAAATGGACACGGCGACTCGAGTTCAAATCCTGGACAAGACTGATTGCATTTCACATAGCACTAATACCCTTGGGAAAGGTATGAATCCAGTTATTCTCCCTCCAGCTATGGGTAAATAGTAGGACAGACTAGGTTCTCCAGCCTTGGTGAGGTAACTAGTCTAGGAGAAGGAAAACTCTGAATTGAAACCTGTTAAACTCCGCTTAAAAATTGACCTTTTGTCATATCCTGCCCGAGCAGAGGGGTTGGGTAAATAGTATTAACCATATAACTTTATGCAAATTGTTTCAATCAAATACGAATAACTGAGACTATATATCGTTGAGCAAACTATTTGTATTGTAAAAAAATATGTGTCCGGTACCCTTGAAAAACAGAGTTGCAGCGATATGACGTCTCTTATGGTCTTGCAGTACATATCTCAAGGGTGGAGTTGATAGCACACACTGGTCTTAAATTCAGGTGTCCTCCTTCTAGACCTTTTGCTAAAAAGCTCAATCTCTCCTGCTACTCAGCCTGAGATGAAGGGGGAAGAGTGGGATTAATCCAAATGATATGAATTTATAGAAATACCTGAAACCTTTTGCGTGCAAATTAAAATAGTCATTCAATAAATAAAGTGAAGTCTCATTGGCTAGTGAGTAGAGTGTTCGCGTCATACCAAAGACTTTAAAAATGGTACTTGATATCTCCTTGCTTAACACTCAGTAATATAAGGTAAGTATCGAGGGTAAAGTGGAGCAATCCAGGGAAAGGAGTAGCGCCCTCCTTTACACCTCGGTGTAGTAGCTATTGAAAAGGGAGCCTTCTGGTCGTCCTCGACTACGGTCGCCAACTTTACTTTATTGCCTAAGGAGTCGACAATGGAAAGCACTATTTACACTTGCATTATTTTCAAGAAAAACAATTGCAATGGCTCTTTTTATGTCCCAAAAGACTGTCAACATGATTTTTACAGATCGCTGCGCCCGGAAATTTTTTTTTATCGAAGAGTCAATGTTTCCACACCATGGACTGTCTTTTCAGTTCAGGCTCATGATAGAAAGCCATGTTTAACTCATTTGTAAACATTTTTTGACTAAAACGCACTTCTCCATACACATCATACTTTCTTCTGTAAATTCCCCATGATTTGCACTTTCTCAACCACCAAAAATTTTACGACAGATCTCTGTTCAAGCCGAAACCATTCTGATTTATTGCCTGTTGTACACCTCTGAATAATAATTTTAATCAGTCATGAGCGTAAAAAAAATTTCATCAATACCACCATAAGAGGTTTAGGAATGCTTTTCAGTCATCGTGTCTTAAAATGACAAAATATCATACAGACAATCTAACCAAGAATGATGTGTGCCTCATTTAATGGCAACCCCTGCACAACAAACGTGCTACAGTCCCACCAATGTCACTGATGAAACGGATATCACCACCTTCTACGACAGGCTATCTTTCATTGTCCGACACATTCCCAAACACAACGTTCTTATCATCGATAGCAATTTGTCTCAGTAGATGATCTTGCACTTCTTGCAAATACACCTGCCCAAGTCCAATCATTGCTTCATAGCCTGGATAAAGCAGCAGGAGGCATTAGCTTCTACGTGAATGCAAATAAAAGTTCGTACATCTTGGCAGCAATATCTTATCTGCTGAAAGTGATGTCAACATACACCTAGCAAAAGCGTGGATTGCTGTTAACAGGTTATCGATCTTATGGAAATCCGATCTCTCTGACAAAATGAAACGGGATTTCTTCCAAGTTGTGACTGTGTCACTATTACTGTATGAATGCGCCACATGGATGCTAACGAAATGGATTGAGAAAAAGCAATATGGGAACTACACAAAAATGCTACGAGCTGTTTTGAACAAATCCTCGAAACAATAACTCACAAAACAATACCTGTACCCCCTCTTACCTCCTATCTCACAAAGTTAGACGAACAAGACATGCGAGACACTGCTTATGAAGCAAGGGTGAACTCAGAATCGATATTCTACAATAAACTCCTACATATGGACACATCAGTGTGGATCGACCTGCAAAGACTTACATCAGCTATGTGCGGACACTGGATGCAGTCTAGAGGACCAACTAATACCGAATAATGATGGATAGCAAGAGACCCAGAGAAGTCTGTGTTGTCAGTGCTTGATACGGATGTTGATAAATATATGTAAATATAATTTTATATATAAACGTAGATAAATAGACAGAGTGTATGTATAGTTTTATATATATGTATATGTTCGATTATATAATACACGTTTAAAAAAGAAAAATCTGCCTATATATATATATATATATAAATTTCTGAGATGAAGCTTGATGATTTTTTATCCTTTAGAGTATTCTGACTCTTACCTTCATTGTTATATTCACAACGTTTTGGTCAATGCGTTCTTAGGGCTTCAAGTGTTTCATGTTCAACTCAGAAACCTACACAGAACTTGGAACCGAACTCTTTATTTAATCGACGGTGGTTGATTGTTCTAATTCCGTTAATCATAAACAGGTACAAATGTTAAGTTATAACAAATATTCTCGTGATTTATCTGTAATTGGAATTGAACCTGTAACCTCCAGTTGATTTTATTTAGAAGCACTTTTCACCAAATGCCTACATTCATTGTACCATATGTCCTGCAAGATTAAACAAAGGTTCGGTTCGAGTTCCTGTGTGGGTTCCCGAGTTCGGCATAAAACACCTGAAGAAGGCCGAACAATACATTGGCCGAAACATTGTGAAAATAACAAAGATTAAGACAACAGACCGCATACTCTAAATGATAAATATATATATATGTATATATATATATATATATATATATATATAAACTAAGAAAATATAGTTTGGTCCAACCCTCCTTTTGTCAGAAATATCCAGATGATCCGTTTAGGTGAAACTTAGGTAGATTTTTTCGGACTCTGCAGGCACGCATATACAAAACTTACAAAACTATTTATGCATGTGTGTGTGTATATAAGTAGTTATATATAGTTATATCTTACAATATGTAGTTATATATATATATATATATAACTATCAAGATTTAATGAAGCCTAAACTTACAATAATTCAGACTTTTTCTTCAAAAATTATCTCGACAAAATTTTGCTAAGAATATATAACATATAATATAATACAATAATGATTTAATAATATATTTGTCAAAAAGAAAACGGAAAAAAGCAGGGGTCAAATAAAACTTGAGAAAAATTTCAATTGATAAGTTGATAAATTGTTTACAGATCACTTATAATACTATTTATTCCACGATCCTAACGAAAGGTAATTTTTGGGGTGGGGTGGGAGAGAAGTGAAAAAGAAGAAAAACTATTTGGTGTCTTTGATTCTTACGTATGCCCTTCTTTAGCGAGAACCTTAACCTTACCACTCTGCTATCCGAGAATGTTTATTTTCCCTTAAATTTAAACAGGAAAAAACTAATTGTTATTAAGAATTTGCCAACGCATCCATTTTCAATATTTTATACTTTTTGTGAGTAAAATCTCAAACAAAATGAGTTTATATATTTGAAATATATATGTTCGTTTGGCTCTAAAAGATATTTTGGCTAATGTCTGGATCAGGGTTTCTTGAATACTGTAATTGTTCCTAAGCTAGACTCGTAGGCTATTACTAGCGAGTGAGAGTCTCACTGAGTGCCCCATATTTCCGACCTTGTGCAACAACTTAGCAAAAGGTTTGTAAATGACTAATACTCGGATTAGTTTCTAGAAGTGTAGGTAGCAGTACTAAACTCCAAATTGGTCCGATCTGCTGGTAGGACTTCGAATACACTATATCATCCAAATGGGGAGTCGTTGGTATCTGATGGTAAGGTTCCAACTCAAGGGAGAGTAGAATATCTCTTTATTGCTATTGCACCCAGTTATACTCTGACTCGGAGAGGCAGCACCTGTTAAGGTCCCATTTATGGGTGAAAGAAATTTATGTAAAAATTATTAGATACTGTTCAACTGTAAATGATTTGTATTAAGAATTATTATTAGTTAAAATTGTTTACTAGGGATTATTATTAATTACTTGAAGCTAAAATTGTTTCTTAAGGATTGTTATTAGTTACTTGAAAGCATATATACAGGCCAAATAAATGGCTATTATTAAATAGAAATAGTTACTTGAAGTGTATTAATATTAGTATTAGATAGGAATGCTTAAAACCATACAACTGTGCGCAAATTGTATTAGATAGGAATACTTGAAACTATACAACCGTGTGCAAAAAATCCTAAGAAACAACTACACAAGAATGTAAATATAAGAGTTCAATATACACAATTCCCAAATCACTGGGCATAAAATAACCCCAAACGGGTTGACATGCCGTTAAAATCAATGAATCAATCGAAAACTTGAGGTTAATGAACTTATTCAAATTTTCTTTCAGAGAACAATGTGGAAATAAAGAGATGTAAACTAGAAAAGGTGGGGACGAGAGTTTGTACTAGGATGGGGTGATGGGAGAGATGAGAGTTTGTACTGGGACGGGGGGGATGTTGAGACGAGAGTTTGTACTGGGACGAGGGGATGGGGAGACGAGAGTTTGCACTGGGACAAGGGGGATGTTGAGACGAGAGTTTGTACTGGGACGGGGGGATGGGGAGACGAGAGTTTGTACTGGGACGAGGGGATGGGGAGACAAGAGTTTGCACTGGGACGGGGGGATGGGGAGACGAGAGTTTGTACTGGACGGGGGGATGGGGAGACGAGAGTTTGTACTGGACGGGGGGATGGGGAGACAAGAGTTTGCATTGGGACAGGGGGGATGGGGAGACAAGAGTTTGCACTGGAGCGGGGGGATGGGGAGACGAGAGTTTGTACTGGGACGGGGGGGATGGGGAGACGAGAGTTTGTACTGGACGGGGGGATGGGGAGACAAGAGTTTGCATTGGGACAGGGGGGATGGGGAGACAAGAGTTTGCACTGGAACGGGGGGATGGGGAGACGAGAGTTTGTACTGGGACGGGGGGATGGGGAGACGAGAGTTTGTACTGGACGGGGGGATGGGGAGACAAGAGTTTGCATTGGGACAGGGGGGATGGGGAGACAAGAGTTTGCACTGGAACGGGGGGATGGGGAGACGAGAGTTTGTACTGGGACGGGGGGATGGGGAGACGAGAGTTTGTACTGGACGGGGGGATGGGGAGACAAGAGTTTGCATTGGGACAGGGGGGATGGGGAGACAAGAGTTTGCACTGGAACGGGGGGATGGGGAGACGAGAGTTTGTACTGGGACGGGGGGATGGGGAGACGAGAGTTTGTACTGGACGGGGGGATGGGGAGACAAGAGTTTGCATTGGGACAGGGGGGATGGGGAGACAAGAGTTTGCACTGGAACGGGGGGATGGGGAGACGAGAGTTTGTACTGGGACGGGGGGATGGGGAGACGAGAGTTTGTACTGGACGGGGGGATGGGGAGACAAGAGTTTGCATTGGGACAGGGGGGATGGGGAGACAAGAGTTTGCACTGGAACGGGGGGATGGGGAGACGAGAGTTTGCATTGGGACGGGGGGATGGGGAGACGAGAGTTTGCATTGGGACAGGGGGGATGGGGAGACGAGAGTTTGTACTGGGACGGGGGGGATGGGGAGACGAGAGTTTGTACTGGACGGGGGGGATGGGGAGACGATAGTTTGCATTGGGACGGGGGGATGGGGAGACGAGAGTTTGCATTGAGACAGGGGGGATGGGGAGACGAGAGTTTGCATTGGGACAGGGGGGATGGGGAGACGAGAGTTTGTACTGGGACGGGGGGGATGGGGAGACGAGAGTTTGCATTGAGACAGGGGGGATGGGGAGACGAGAGTTTGCATTGAGACAGGGGGGATGGGGAGACGAGAGTTTGCATTGAGACAGGGGGGATGGGGAGACGAGAGTTTGTACTGGGACGGGGGGATGGGGAGACGAGAGTTTGCATTGGGACAGGGGGGATGGGGAGACGAGAGTTTGCATTGGGACAGGGGGGATGGGGAGACGAGAGTTTGCATTGGGACAGGGGGGATGGGGAGACAAGAGTTTGCACTGGAACGGGGGGATGGGGAGACGAGAGTTTGTACTGGGACGGGGGGATGGGGAGACGAGAGTTTGTACTGGACGGGGGGATGGGGAGACAAGAGTTTGCATTGGGACAGGGGGGATGGGGAGACAAGAGTTTGCACTGGAACGGGGGGATGGGGAGACGAGAGTTTGTACTGGGACGGGGGGATGGGGAGACGAGAGTTTGTACTGGACGGGGGGATGGGGAGACAAGAGTTTGCATTGGGACAGGGGGGATGGGGAGACGAGAGTTTGTACTGGGACGGGGGGGATGGGGAGACGAGAGTTTGCATTGAGACAGGGGGGATGGGGAGACGAGAGTTTGCATTGAGACAGGGGGGATGGGGAGACGAGAGTTTGCATTGAGACAGGGGGGATGGGGAGACGAGAGTTTGTACTGGGACGGGGGGGATGGGGAGACGAGAGTTTGCATTGGGACAGGGGGGATGGGGAGACGAGAGTTTGCATTGAGACAGGGGGGATGGGGAGACGAGAGTTTGCATTGGGACAGGGGGGATGGGGAGACAAGAGTTTGCACTGGAACGGGGGGATGGGGAGACGAGAGTTTGTACTGGGACGGGGGGATGGGGAGACGAGAGTTTGTACTGGACGGGGGGATGGGGAGACAAGAGTTTGCATTGGGACAGGGGGGATGGGGAGACAAGAGTTTGCACTGGAACGGGGGGATGGGGAGACGAGAGTTTGTACTGGACGGGGGGATGGGGAGACAAGAGTTTGCATTGGGACAGGGGGGATGGGGAGACAAGAGTTTGCACTGGAACGGGGGGATGGGGAGACGAGAGTTTGCATTGGGACGGGGGGATGGGGAGACGAGAGTTTGCATTGGGACAGGGGGGATGGGGAGACGAGAGTTTGTACTGGGACGGGGGGGATGGGGAGACGAGAGTTTGTACTGGACGGGGGGGATGGGGAGACGAGAGTTTGCATTGGGACGGGGGGATGGGGAGACGAGAGTTTGCATTGAGACAGGGGGGATGGGGAGACGAGAGTTTGCATTGGGACAGGGGGGATGGGGAGACGAGAGTTTGTACTGGGACGGGGGGGATGGGGAGACGAGAGTTTGTACTGGGACGGGGGGGATGGGGAGACGAGAGTTTGTACTGGACGGGGGGGATGGGGAGACGAGAGTTTGCATTGGGACGGGGGGATGGGGAGACGAGAGTTTGCATTGAGACAGGGGGGATGGGGAGACGAGAGTTTGCATTGGGACAGGGGGGATGGGGAGACGAGAGTTTGTACTGGGACGGGGGGGATGGGGAGACGAGAGTTTGCATTGAGACAGGGGGGATGGGGAGACGAGAGTTTGCATTGAGACAGGGGGGATGGGGAGACGAGAGTTTGCATTGAGACAGGGGGGATGGGGAGACGAGAGTTTGCATTGAGACAGGGGGGATGGGGAGACGAGAGTTTGCATTGAGACAGGGGGGATGGGGAGACGAGAGTTTGCATTGGGACAGGGGGGATGGGGAGACGAGAGTTTGCATTTGGATATAAAGCGAAGAAATAATGAACGGAATGATGAGAGCTGAGAGAGAAAAGAAACAAAGGAAGGAAAAGTAAAATACGTTCAAATTAAGGATTGATTGATTGCATATCATCTGTCTAGGGTTATTTTATGCCTAGTGGTTTGGGAATCGTGTTCATTATATAGTTATTTACACTTTTGTTTAGTTTCTCAAGAGTTTTTTTTTTCCAGTTATATATCGAGTATTCCAGACAATAACAAATCATTAAACAGATCTATTTAACCCCTCCCCACCATAGATAAGATTATAACAGAGACTACCAATCCAGGTCAGAGTGAATCTGGATGAAATGTCAACGGAAGGGATAATCCACACTCGTAAGGTGTCCATAACCGGAGCCTCACCATCAGATGCAGTTTAGTATCATACGAAGGATACTGGTTTTTATAAGAGCCTCCCCACGGGTGATACAGTCAACATATTCTAAGCTTCACCGATAGTGTGGTGTGAAAGAAAGAAAGGATAGCCGACATCGGTTAAAGAGTTGGATCTTAACGGAGAGCTCTTTTATATTGGCCTTGTACATGACTAAGCAAAGCTAAGTAAACGAGGGGGGAACAATAAAAGAGAAAAACAAAAGATAAAGAGAAAAGAAGAAAAGAAATTAGCAAGAAGAAAATAGAAATACCTCCCCTTCGAAAAAGTTTCTTTAAAAAATGGCTCAGAGGCAAAAGGCATAAAACACCCTCCCCCGACACACCTCCATATTATCATCTCCCTCTCATTTTTTATCCGAACAGTTTCCAAATCTCTGGAAGATGATAAAAGAGAAAGTCATTGCGTCGTTTTTCATCAAAATGCACCGTCGACCGCTTCAAAGACACACGTCATATTTTGCGTGTGCGACAAGGGTGTCTAATGTGAGAGTTTAGATAAATGTTCAGAGATCTACATAGCGGGAGGGGGGAGTAAGATAGTTGAAATGTGGACCTAGTCTGGGGGTCGGGCGCAAGAATGCCAAAACTAGAAGTAAGAAAAGTATATATATATATATATATAAGGATGACTCATAATGAATGGCAGGGTCAGATAAACGATAAGTTAGGATACAGGTGAGTGGAAACGTTAAGACAACTCAACAAAACACATTAATTAAATATAGATAGGTAGGTATAGTTGATTTGAGGGTAGGGGGGTCGGGAATAGTTAGGTAGATTTAGTTGATTTGAGGGTAGGGGGGTCGGGAATAGTTAGGTAGGCATAGCTGATTTGAGGGTAGGGGGTGTCGGGAATAGTTAGGTAGGTATAGTTGATTTGAGGGTAGGGGGGTCGGGAATAGTTAGGTAGGTATAGTTGATTTGAGGGTAGGGGGGTCGGGAATAGTTAGGTAGATTTAGTTGATTTGAGGAAGCGAGTTGGGGGGAATTTAAGTAGGTATGGTTGATTTTGGGGTGCGAGGATGGAAATAGGTAGATTTAGTTTATTTGAGGATGCGAGTTGGGAGTTAAGTAGTATGACTTATTTGGTGGTGCGAGGTGTGGGACAGGTAAGTATTATTGATTTGGGGGTGCGAAGTGAAGATACTAAGTTAGGTATAGCTGATTTGGGGGGTAATATAGGGGACCCTTAGGTAAAAATGACGGATTAAGGGACGCAAGATAGGAGGAACAGAAAGATAGGGGTGATTGAATAGAGGGGCGAGGGAAATACAGTTAGGTAGGTCAGATTTATTTGGGGATATTTACAAATGCAAGGTGGGGGACACTTACTTAGGGATGGTTGATTTTGGGGGGTAACGTGAGAAACAGGTAGATCTAGCCGATTTGAGGATGCGAGTTGAGAGGGACACTGAAGTACGAATAATCTAGGGGTACGAGGTGTAATAGTTTGGTAGGTGTGGTTGATTTGGGCGTGTGAGGCTGATCTACCTGATTTGAGGAAACAAGTTAGGGGGTACTTATGACTGATTTGGAGTGAGAGGGTGGGGAGAACAGTTATCTGCACAGAAACAAAACCTATTGCAAATTTCGCTTTAAATCTACTTATATTCCCCCTTACCACTAATACTCTTACGAAAGGCATGAAACCACTTTTTCCGGTGTTTTAACTATGAACAAGCTATCTAAACAAAAATGTATTGTCACTGGTATGCGGATTACGGAACAGTCATAGCTATGGAATATTAATCCCAGTAACAAATTAATTGAGAAAAAATAATTTAATCACGAAATAACCACGTCGCAATAAAGCCGGAAACTTACTCTTATTATTACGAAATCCAAATAGTATTTTTTCTACATCATCTTTTTTTGTTGCTTTTTAAATCGGAAGTAATTTAGGGGATTATCTCTACGACATAAACGTGTCCTGGTGTAGACCCTTCCAAAAAGAGGTGGTGCTGGGTATGAAACTAAACTGAATCTGATGGTGAGGCTGTAGTTCTGACGAAGGTGGAGTAACCCTTAGTTACTGCTACTGCCAGGTCCACTCTAACTCGGAGATGATGTAACTGTTAGAGTCCTTTAAATGGTTCAATTAGGTTTGTTTAAAAATTATTCATTTTCGATATGACAGTCTGTAAAAAAAAAAATCTTGAACAACAACTACACAAAAAATGTAAATATTAACGTACAATTAACGCAATTCCCTAACCTTTAGGCTTAAAATAATCCCCGACGAATTGACATGCCGTTTAAACCAATCAATCTACAAAAGAAACATATCGAGTATAGCAATATAGGATAAGATCCTCGGTGATCAAAAAAGAATTAAGTACAGAAAAACTAAAGCTAACTTGTTCTATATGATGTTAACATCATATAGAACAAGTTAACTTTTCAGCTGGAGTGGGGCTGGAGAATAGGCCTACTGCATTTCTGCACCCCCACACAATGAATGCCCTGGTTATGACACTAAAATGCATCTAATAGTGAGGCTCTAGTCTTGGAGATTTGGGGAGTGTGGAGTAGCCCTTTATTATCATTACTCTCAGGTCTACTCAAGCCTGCAGTGGTAATACTTGTTGGAGTCACATCTATGGATCAAATAAAAATATTCAATCATTTACTAGAAACCATTTAACTGGGTCCAAACGAACGAGTAATATTGAATAGAATTACTAGTGTTAGATAGCAATACTTGAAACCATGTAGACTGATATTAAACTGCATCTAATGGTGAGGCTCCAGTCTTGGGGTTTGGAGAATATGGATTACCACTTCATTACTGTTACACTTAGGTCCACTCTGACCCGGAGTGGTAGCAACTGTTGAGGTTCCATCTATGGGTCAAACACAACTGTTTAATCTTTTGCTAGGGATTGTAATTAATTGCTTGAAGCCATACAGCTGTATACAAGTTGTTTGTATTTAATAGGAATACTTGATAAATACAACAATTAATGTTAAATAGCAACACTTGAAACTATTTGTGTACAAACAAACGAGCACTAATTCGTTTAAGAATAAAGTTACCAACAATTATCTTATAAATCACATATATATATATATAAACAGAAATTGACATTAAATAACCATCAAAGGTTGATATTCCATTAAACCAAATAACCAAATTAATTTTAGCTCAGTCGGCTGGGTCTGTAAAATACACTGACTGCATCTCTGCGGAGAGGTAAGACTCACCCCCACCCCAACGAGTGACCTGAACATGACACTAAACAATCTGACAATGAGGCTCCAGTGATGTTGGTGTTAGGGGAATGTGGAGTACCCCTTCATTGCCATCGCTCTCAGGTCCAATCTGTCCGGAGTGGTAACAACTGATAGTGTCCTCATACTAAGTTGAATTGTTTGAAAAAGAACTGTTCGATCATTTTATTGTGTGTAAACAAATAACTGATGTCTGATTGAATAGTTAATGATAGACAGCAATACTTGGAACTATTTAACTGTGTACAAATAAATGAGTAATGCTGAACAGAATAATTAGTGTTAAATAGCAATACTTGTAACCACTTCACTGTCTCCAAACAAATGATTAATATTGAATAGAATTATAAGTATTAGATAGAATTGAAACCATTTAACTGTGTGCAAACAAATTAGTTATAACTCATTTAAAAACGAAATTACCAACAAATTATTCACTAACAAATTATATATGCATATCCATTTAACTGTGTGCAAACAAATGATTGATGATACATTGTTACTGTTATAGAGAAATACTTGAAACCATTTAACTGTGTGCAAACAAATGCTTAATAGTAAATAGAATTATTCGTGTTAGATAGAAATACTTGAAACTATTTAACCGTGTGCAAAAGAATGAGCTGAGACTCGTTTAAAAATGTATCTATAAAATGAGTTTATAAATCATATATATTTAATATATATGTGTGAAAAAAGGATTTAGCATTGAATAACCAACAACGGTCGATATGCCATAAAACACAAACCCTACATAACTTTACATAGAAATACTTGATAAATAGAATTATCAGAGTTAGATAGCAATATTTGAAACCAGTTAACAATGCGCAAACAAATGAGCTCTAACAATTGGTTTGGTTTCAATGTTTAATGGCATATCTAACTTCATGGGTTATTTAATGCCAAAGCCATCCTTGTAAAAGAACAGTAGTGGTGTTATTTAACTCATACCTGGGGAAGTGTAAGGAGGTTCATACAACCTTTCTTCAGGGTATTAGTCCGAAAGTGAACGTAACTACGCCACAGGGACTCCTCTCTAAACAAAGTGGATTTGGTTTGCCAACACATACTCCATAAGATATCAAAAGTATACGAAAAAATATGGCGTGGAACAGGTTCAAATAGCCTGTTAAAATTTAGTACTATGAATAAAGACGTAGAAGTCGACGTTTTAAGCCTGAAAAAAGTCTCTAAAAAGCGAAGGATTGACGGCAAGGCTAAAATTCAAACCTTTACCAGTCAACTAGGGAAATTGTACTCCTAACAATTGATAGACTATCACAAACATTTCCATATCAGATAAATTAATTCAGAGATTAATATAAAATAATAAACTTTCAATACAAATTAAGTATAAAATAAACGCAATATCACACGCTGTTTTCAACATCTGATGCACTGACAGTAAAGCATTAATAGGAACATCACAGCAGCCATTCAGACAACTACAGTATATCATTTATCAGAACAATTTCATGATAGCACAATAGATTGTATATTCATATAGGTTCTAATTCGTAAGATTAGCATGCTTTATATATGAATGCTCATTGGCCAAGAGGGTAGAGTGTTCGCCAATAGTCCGGGAGACCTGGGTTCAATCCCAGGTCGAGTCATACCAAAGACTTTAAAAATGGTACTTGATACCTCCTTGCTTAACACTCAGCAATATAAGGTACGTATCAAGAATAAAGTGGAGCAATCCTGGGAAAGAAGTAGCGCCCTCCCCTACACCACGGTGTAGTAGCTATCGAAAAGGGAGCCTTCTGGTCGCCTTTGACTATGGTCACCAACTTTACTTTTACTTTTATATATGAATGATGTATTTCTGACTTCAGAGACAAATTACGTACATCATACATTACTGGAATAATATCAGTTGAAGAAAACATTCTAGTAATTTATTGAATGTACACACATTGATATTATTATTACTGTACTTATATAACACAACATTTGAAATAAAAGTTACTTAAATGTTATTTTACTGACAATTAAAACCTTCATTTACCCATACACATTTATTAAGTTAACTCCAATAAACGTATTACGTGCTTTTGCTACAGATAATCATAACCGACCCTCAGTTAGACTAATCCACTAAGATTTGGCCAACCAGGAGTCTACTGCATGTTTTTTATGAGTGGGTGGGGGGTATTCGACCTATACAGCTGGCAGAGGTCTGACCCAGAATTTTGAGCTAAAAATCTTGAGGTCTACTTATATGCCTGATAGAATTGTATGCAGCAATTTACGGAAGTTATTTTAGCGAATTTTTGTTCTCAGCTTCGAGAGACACAAGTTATAAAATGACTCTATAAATAGTTTCTTCTTTTTTTTTCAGTCATGTGAAATTTTTCTATTCCATAACGGCCATACATAAAACATTAATTCTAATTATAATACAAATAATTTATCTACAATTATGAATGGGAATAATTTTCAAACAGTTCTATTGGATCCAGAGTTCCATTGATGGGAGCCTAACTAATACAAAAATTCTGCATCAGAATCAAACTGATAGTAAGAACAATGAAGGCGTAGTCCACACTCTCCAGAGTTGGAGCCTCACCATCCGATGCAATTTTGTGTCATACAAATTAACAGCCTTATTTTTTTAGGGGTCTTACCCGTTGACAAAGGATACAGTCAGCTCTAATGAACAAATCGAGAGAGAGAGAGATCGAAATAAATATAAATAGGCCAGGATAGATTTAAAGAGAGAAAAAACAGATAAATGAGCCAGGATATATATATATATATATATATATATATATATATATCCTGGCTTATTTATCAGTTTCTCTCTCTCTCTCTATATATATATATATATATGAGAGAGAGAGAGAGAAAGAGAAATAAGCCAAGATAGACTGAGAGAGAGAGAGAGAGAGAGAAATGAGCCAGGAGAGATTGCAGGAGAGAGATATATATACAGGTTGAGAATCTGAGAAAGATGAACAAGATCAACAAAAATAAAAGATGAATGGATCAGAAGATAAAAAAATGTCCTTGGCAATAAACCAATACTTAAAGAGAACTGAGATGGAAGGGGGAGGGGGAGTTGAAATTTCCAATCAGTGTGAAGACGACAGACCAAAGGTTGCACTAATAATTTTAAATATGGCCAAAAAGGAATGAACAAAATTTGTCTCCATTGTTTTCGGTTCGTTAGACATATGCGCCATTTCCTCCCACCATACTTTTTTTTTAAATCATTATTTTTGTCTTACCGTCTGATTTGGTTTCCTTTTAGTTTGGTACTTTTTGTCTTCTTCTTCGATTATCGATTAGATACGATTAAGTTGGTTGGTTTATCCTACTGTCTGCTGCTCTACCAACTGAGCTATCGTGAAACGACAGGTACGATTAAGAGAGAAAGCCAAAAATATTATAGACACACATCTTCTCACTTTAGCTTACGGTGCATCTGGGCTTTTTTCGGCAAAAGAATGAAAATATTTAAATAACGATTTTCTTAAAATTACACTTATAAGAAATAATTCGATGAAAGTTGGTATAATGTACACAGTGATCGAACTCTTAACACATGATAGATAGATAGATAGATAGATAGATAGAAGAATGAAATAGATATGAGCAGACAGATAGATATAAAAATACGAGATACTTCTTGGTGTTTTATGGCATGTCAACCCCCGTGGATTATTTGATGCCAAATCCTATATATATATATATATAGAGAGAGAGAGAGAGAGAGAGAGTGTGTGTGTGTGAGAGAGAGAGTGAGAGAGACGAGGAGTTCTCATGGTATAGTGGTTAATGCGCTAGACTGTAACCGCTTAAACTCCAGCTGCGTTATTCTGTTTGCTTTTGGACTAATATCTTTGGAAAAGGTTTTAACATCTTAATTCCCCATTTATGAATTAAATTATACCACTACTATTTTTCTATGAGGATAACTGCGGAATCAAACAACCCACGAAGTTTGATGTACCATTAAACAAAAAAAAAACAAACAGATATACGCATACTTATATAATATACACACATACACATATATATGCGGACACACACATACATATATATGTATATATATCTGCATACATACATGTAGATATATATATATATATATATATATATATATATACACACACACACATTTTGAATATCGTGGTTGTGCGGCTTAGATATATCGTGTCAACTAATCAAAAGGGACTTTACCGCACATGTGTAACCACTAATTCTTGCGGTTACTCGGTCGTCAGTGAGATATGACACAGATTGTGATGTGTGAGCGTCGCATTTTTTTATCATGTATATTTGCAAAACACTAGAGATCTGTCATTCCCCCTAACTATAGTCCACTGTCCCCAGCAATTTAGGTTTTATCAAAAGCTAAAAGGGGGAGGGGTTCAAACCGAGGACGAGTTTAAAGTGAACGCAAAAGAAGACTTTAAATATCAACACATAAATTATGAATGACTCTATGGATAAATAAACTCTAAAAGATATAATTTGATATATGTGTGGTGTCCTCCCTTGACTTTACTGCTAGGTTCACTCCATGCAGTAACAGTGAGGGTCACATCTATGGATCAAATAGATTCAATTCAGATATTATTTTTATTTCTATATAGACAGGTTCGAAATCATATAAGCGTATACAAAGAAAATGTTATTATTATTATTATTATTATTATTATTATTATTATTAACGAGGATCAGCAGTGCCATCATGGCAACATGTGGCCGAGCATTGTCATCCTGGCATCATGTGGCCGAGCATTGTGATCATGGCATCATGTGGCCGAGCATTGTCATCCTGGTATCATGTGACCGAGCATTGTCATCCTGGCATCATGTGGCCGAGCATTGTCATCCTGGCATCATGTGGCCGAGAATTACCATCCTGGTATCATGTGGCCGAGTATTGTCATCATGGCAACATGTGGCAGAGCATTATCATTCTGGCATCATGTGGCCGAGCATTGTCATCCTGGCATCATGTGGCCGAGCATTGTCATCCTGGCATCATGTGGCTGAGCATTGTCATCCTGGCATCATGTGGCCGAGCATTGTTATCCTGGCATCATGTGACCGAGAATTGTAATCCTGGCATCATGTGGCCGAGCATTGTCATAAACCAAATTTATGACCAAGTTTAAACAAATGCAATAAAAGTAAACGCATCACTTCTTTTTTCAGGGCCATGATAAGAGACATGTGACCCTCAAAATCAAATTCTAAAAGTAATTAATAATTTATTTATTAGGCGGGAAAAGCTTAGAAATAATGTAATGCATACGTGTGAAGCATGTTGATATAAAGAATGCTGGTTGGTCATAGTTGAATGCCATATCAACTGTTGTGGGTTATTTAATGTCAAGTTTATATATATATATATATATGGAAGTAAATATGGAAATAAATCCGACAGTATGAAGAGAGTAGAAAAAACAAAATCATCCAAGAAAAAAAAACGTATCTAAAGAGACTCATAATGGAACATTCAGCGTTCATCCATACACAAGAGAAAAGAAATAGGAGAAAAGAAAATGTATATGAAGAAAGACTCATAATATTTTCTTTTCTCCTATTTCAACAAACATCCATCGCTGCACAATTAACATTTCTTATGATATCAAAGTCGTGATGAAGGTTGTTAAAACCGAAACGTTTAACGTTGACTTTACATCAATAATAAATTCATCAAATTTGTATTATTTTGGTTTGTTTCAACTTCATATATAAGTAAAGGGGGTGACCAGAAGGCTCTCTTTTCAATAGCTACTACACCGAGGTGTAAGAGAGGGCGCTACTCCTTTCCCTGGATTGTTCCACTTTACCCTTGATACCTACCTTATATTGCTGAGTGTTAAGCAACGAAGTATCAAGTACCATTTTTAAAGTCTTTGGTATGACGCGACCTGGGATTGAATCCAGGTCTCCCAGACCATTGGCAAACACTCTACCCACTAGGCCAATGAGCCGGTAATTTGCTGTAAATATATTTTTTAGAATAATTGATAATGCCCTAGACGAAGGTTAGTTGATAAATTTAAATTCGTAGGAGGATACTTTGTAGATATCCTCGTTTCGTTTATATGTATGAACAGATACTAACCTATGGGTAACAATATGCAGTCAGATACCATTAACTGTGCTAGTGAACTGTGTGACTGTTTCATAAGAATTGATATCCAGTATAATTTTTTTTTTTTTGACAAAACAATGGATCATCCAAGTCTGTCATCTAGTCAAGATGTTGCTCTGTGATTTATAAATTTTTGCTAAAGCTTTTAAATTTCTAAAGAAAGAAATAAGATTTCAAGACTAGGGAGGAGATTAAGGAGATTAAGATAAGGCAACTGAGAACTTTACAAACTCTTTTTTTTTAAGAAAAAGGACGCTAGAATATGAGTAAGATCCCAAAGTAGGTATTTAGAAGAGGACTAAGGCACAATTTTCCTAGGTAGACTTTTTTCAATACAAACCTCGTATAAGGGAATAATCTCACAGTCCTCTTTAAGTGCAGAGGAGAAAATATATCTTCATTTATATTTTTATGGCATATAAATCTGTTTAGGGTTATTTCATGCAATAAGGATTAGGAAATCTCGTTCATCGTACCATAATTTTAGATTATTTGTGTAATTGTTTAAAAGTTTTTTGTACACGATTATATATCAAGTATATAATACAAATAATTTGCACACAGTTGTATGGATTCAAGTATTCCTGTCAAATACAAATAATCTGTATAGTTTCAAGTATCCCTATATAATACTAATAATCATGGTTTTAAGTAATTATCTTTATCTAATAATAGTCATTTGTTTGCACATAGTTATCTGGTTTCAAATAACTAATAATAATCTTTAGTAAACAATTATAATTTCAAGTAACTCTTCTTAGCATGAATAATTTACAATTATATGATATCATGTATTCCAATCAAATACAAAAATGTTTACATAAATTTGATCCGTTATCGATACTGCTATATGGATGCACTACTTGGACGCTAACAAAACGGCTGGAGAAGAAGCTTGACGGCAATTACACAAGAATGTTGCGAGAAATATTGAACAAGTCCTGGCGGCAACACCCCCACAAGGCACCAACTATACGGCCACTTGCCTCCCATCACGAAAACTATTCAAGTTAGACGAACCAGACATGCAGGACACTGCTGGGGAAGCAAGGACGACCAGCTCGAACATACATACAGCAGCTATGTGAGGATACGGGATGTAGCCCTGAAGATCTGCTAGATAGGGAGAAGTGGCGAGAGAGGGTCAGGGATATCCGTGCTAGCGGCACGACATCATGATGATGGGAATCTAAGAGATATTAACATTGCGGGACAGAGTGAATCTGAGAATAGATTAAAAGTTACTCCATACTCTCCAGACCTTAAGAACATGAGCCTCACCATCAGATGATAGTGTCATACTTAGAATAGCTCCTTGGGTGGGGGGGGGTCTCCTAGCATCTCTGCAGGGGATACAGTCAACGTATCCTAAGCCCCACCGACACGACAGAATATTGCCTGAGTCATGTTCCACGATGCTCAAGATGAAGATTTCGAATTGAAATGTCCTGAAAAACTTTTTTTTCTTTCTTTTTTTTTTTTGTTGTTTTTTCGCTTTTTTTTTATTGTTTTGAGATATTTTCTTTTATTTATTAATTTATTTGATTGATTGTTTCTTTTTTTTCCCAGCAGCAAAGATAGTTTTTGGGATGATAACAATTCTCTCTCTCTCTCTCTCCTAAACACATATCGAGAAGTTAGGACTTAAGATTGTTTTTTTTTTAAGTTTTGAAATGTTTTATTTATCTATTTATTTATTTATTTATTTCATTGTTTGTTTCTTTTTATTCCAGCAACAAAGATATTTTTCGGACAATAACAACCTCCCTCCCTCCCTCTCTCTCTCTCTCTCTCACACACACACACACACACACACACACACGGAAGTTAGGTTTTGGCGATTGATTTCGATTTGGAATCGGAAATGTTGTGGGAATGGGTGGATTGTTAGAACAAGATAAGGAATAGTTGTGTAGGGGGCAAGTCGTTAGGACAAGGCTCACTGATGATGATGGGATTTTGTCAAATATAAAGCGGCAAACGTTTGGTTAGGGAGATGAAAAATTTCTTATCTAAGTAATTAAAAAAATAAAAATGAAAAATAATACTTGCAGTGAATTATAAATCAGAAGATCTGTAATGATTTCAGACACACCTCCTCCAACTTCATCCCTACCATGGAAACATGTCACCATCAGAATCAACCAATCATCATTTCTATGACCCAACCTCAAACATCAACAGAGAAATTCAAAAGTTGAAATAAACTACAAATACAACTTTACGCGATGAATCCGTCCCAATATTTTGAATGACAGAAAAAATGAGTCTTAGCTCAAACAGTGACCCTAGAAAATTATTAAGTTGCAAAGAGGACAGGAAATTGCTTTATTCTCTAACTTAAAGC
This sequence comes from Sepioteuthis lessoniana, assembly GCA_963585895.1. NCBI lineage: Eukaryota > Metazoa > Mollusca > Cephalopoda > Myopsida > Loliginidae > Sepioteuthis > Sepioteuthis lessoniana. The sequence continues at coordinate 56,051,159 of OY757942.1, forward strand.
GTTTTAATTGTGATGGTTCTATTAAAAATCTCGCTACAATGTACGATTCCCTACAGACAAGAATTTTAGTATATATATATCTCATCATTTTGTCGTGCCAGCAGCACGGATATCCCTGACCCTCTCTCGCCACCCGTCCTTGTCGTTCATCGCTTCCGGGAGGTCTTCAGGGTCACACCCCGTATCTATACATAGCTGCTGTACGAAGGTTCGAGCTGGTCGTCCTGCTTTTGCTCGTCCATGGGAAGGGGTCCGCAGGAGTACATCAATTATGAGCTTGTCCCTACTTCTCCAGCAGTGTCCCGCATGTCTGGTTCGTCTAATTTTGATAGTTTTCGTGATGGGTGGTAAGCGGTCGTATAGCTGCTACCAAAACTTGTTCAATATTGCTCGCAGTATTCTTGTGTAGTTGCCGTCAAGCTTTTTCACCATTCGTTTAGTTAGTGACCATGTGGTGCATCCATATAGCAGTATCGACACGACTGCTGCTGGGAAGAAACTGCGTTTCATTTTATCAGGTCTGAATTCCATATGACCGATAGCCTATGGATAGCAGTCCATGCCTTTGCTAGTCGCGTGTCGATGCCTGTCTCGGTTGGTGAGACACTGCTTCCTAGGTAGGTGAACTTGTCAACTAGTTTCAGAAAGCTACTGTTTAGTGTGGAGATGTCACCTGTTTGATTAAAGCAAATCTATCCCGTCTTGTGTGCATTGATATGGAGGCTAATGCCAGCAGCGGCTCATTCCAGACTATGTAGTAAGGTTTCAGCTTGAGCGGGTGCATTTGCCAGAAGCGTTATGTCATCGGCGTAGTCGGCGTCGGTAATTGTTTTTGCGGGGTTTGGTTTGATTCGTTGGGTTTTATGGCATATCAACCTTTGTAGGTTATTTAACGCCAAATTCATCTTTATGTAAATAATCTGTTCTATTTAAAACAATTCAGTTTAGCATAAGTACACAGTTTAATTATCAAAAACATTTCTATTTCAAACTATTCTAGCAGTTACATGTAACAATTCAGTTATGTGAAAATACAGTTTTAATGTCGAAAAACAGTTCTATTTCAAATAATTCAGTTAAGCATAAGCACGCAGTTTAATTGTCAAAAACATTTCTATTTCAAGCTATTCAGTGTTTTTGCGGGGTATCTTCTGCTTCTTATATATATATATATATATAAAAGTTGTTGTTTTTTAAATAATTCAAAATAGGATGAATTTATAATGAAAATCAACGTTGAACGTTTCGGTTGTAATAACCTTTTTCAGGACTTTAAATTCATGAAAAATATTAAAATAGCAATGGATGTTTGATGAAATTGAAGAAAAGAAAGTATATACGTTATTTCATCAAACATCCATCGCTATTTTAACATTTTTAATGAATTTAAAGTTCTGAGAAAGGTTCTCACCACCGAAACGTTCAACGTCGACTTTCATAATAAATTCATCATATTTTGGATTATTTGTTTTTTCAACTTTTCTTAATACTGTCGGATTTATTTACTTATTTACTTCCATATATATATATATATATATATATATATACACACACACACACCACATTCACCAAAAAAGAATACAGACTTCAGGAAAGAAAAACTTTATACAGATATTTTGATTCCAAATTTATTCAATCATCACATGATTAAGGGAAATTGCCTTTAGACTCTACAATTACAAGAGGAGCTTAAAGTAGTGGCCATTAGTTTCTAGCCATTTATGTGTACAGCGAACTGTTGCTTGGGCGACATTGGTCAGAGTGTCCAGTGGGATCGCTGCACAAGCATTTTCAATTTCTTTTCTTGGTTTCGCTAATGTAGTCGATTTTCTGTGATATCCGATACCCTTTAGTGTCACCCCCCCCCTCACACACCATTGATAAAATTTTGCAGGTATGAAATCAGAAAAACATGAGAACTCGACCGAACCTCTTTGTTCTAGCCATTCTCCGAGCAAATTCTATTTGAGATTAGCTCATTGGTCTTAGTGGTTGATAAAACATCGAAAGAGTTACTTATATTTACGGAGATACGAGGTGCATACGATAAGTTTCCAGACTTTTTTCGTATGGGCATTTAAAATTGTCGTAGATCCTTGAAAATTCACTATGTTTTTGCTATACATCTTATAATATGACTGACCAATTTATACGATTTCAGGTTCAAATCAACAGCTACAGCAGCAATTAGAATACACCCTACTAAAGCCTGATTGTCACAGCTGGTGAATTTCAAAAATGCAATCTGACACTTTAGAAGAACGATAAGCAATAAAATTCTGTTTTAATGTTGGAAAAAATGCCACAGAAACGTATGGAATGCTTCAGATTGCTTTTGGAGCATCTTGCATGAATCGAGCATCAGTTTTTGAGTGGCATAGGAGATTCAAGGAAGGCACGGTCTGTGAGGGATGATGAGAGGTGTGGGAGGAGTAAGGAAGTCAATACACCTGAGCTGATTGGCCAAAGGGTTAGGCTTAGAGTTACTATGTTGAGCTTTTAAGCGAGTTCAGGAAGAGATTCCGTCGGAAGAAGCCAGCACTCTTCAAATCGGGTCAGTGGCATTTCCAGCAGGACAATGCACCAGTCTACAACTCCATCCTTGTCACAGTCTATTTGACCAAGATGGGTATCCAGACAGTTCCTCAGCCTCCCTATAGTCCAGACATTGCTCCCAGCGACTTTTGCTTATTCCCTAAGCTCAGAAGCTGTTGTTATGAGACAATTGAGGAGATGAAAGAGGCTGTGACGAAGGCCATTGACACGCTCACTCAAGAGGACTTCCATGGGGCCTTCGAGAAGTTGTTGGAACGGTACAACAAGTGCATTGCAACCGGAGGAGATTACTTCGAAGTGGACTTGAGTTTAATGTGTTTACTATCAATAAAAGTGCCCATACGAAAAAAAGTCTGGAAACTTATCGTATGCACCTCGTACTTATACAAGTTGAATATTTTTATTTTATACAGATTTTTCCTTTTCTTTCCCAATGAAATTCATTAGCAATACACAAGCATCAACAGAACAAAAATAACCAGGAAACAAAATATGAAGAAAAACAACTGTATGGATATTTCAAGCGACAATCAAGCGAAATTTCACACGAAAAGACTTGGATATGGCTAAGAAAGGGAAACTTAAAAGAGAAATTTAATCTCTTTTGATGGCAGCACAAACTATGTCATAGCAAGAATAGACAAAACGCAACAAAACAGCAAATGTAGATTATGTGGGGACAGAGACAAAACGATCAATTTCATTTTGATAGAATGCAGCAAATTAGCGCAAAGAGAGTAAAAAAAACTAGACAAGACTGCGTGGGGAAGGTGATCCACTTGGAATTGTGCAAGAAGTTTAAATTAAACCATACGAACACATGGCATATGCATAACCCAGAATCCGTCTTAGAAAATGAGACGCACATACTTCTCTGGGATTTTGAGATACAAATGGGTTATCTAATCTCGGCCAGGCGACCAGACCTAGTGATAGTAAAAAAAATAGCAACAAAAAAAATGAGAAAACCTGCTGAAGAATAGACTTTGCCTTTCTGGTTGACCACAGGGTAAAACTGAAGTAAAGCGAAAAGAGAGCTAAGTACCAAAACCTTACAAGACAACTGAAAAAACTATGGATCGTAACGGTAACGGTGATACCAATTGTAATTGGTGGACTCGGTATAGTTACCAAAGGACTGGCACCGGGACTGGAGGATTCAGAAATAAGGAGCCAAACTACAGAATTCCTGAGATTGGCCAGAATACTGTGAAGAGTCCTGGAGACTTGAGGAGACTTCCTATCACTCAGACTCCAATGGAAAACCATCAGCAAACGGTGCTATGAAAAACTCTCAAATGAGTAAAAAAAATAATATTAGTCCTTAGTAAACAATTATAGCTTCAAATAACTATTCTATAAACAAAAAATCTGCACACAACTATATGGTATCAAGTTTTCCTATCGAATACTAGTAATTTTTAAACCCGAACCCTAACTGGCTCATTGGTCTAGTAGGTAGAGTGTTCGCTAATGGTCCGGGAGATTTGGGTTCAATCCCAGGTCGCGTCATACCAAAGACTTTTAAAATGGTACTTGATACCTTCTTGCTTAACACTCAGCATTATAAAGTACGTATCAAGGGTAAAGTGGAGCAATCCAGGGAAAGGAGTAGCGCCCTCATCAGTGTAGTAGCTATTGAAAAGGGAACCTTCTGGTTGCCCTCAATTAAAGGGAGACAACTTATTTTACTTTAACCCATAGATGGGATCCTAATCGATACAACAATTCTGGGTTAGAATGGCGGAATAGGAAGATAATTGTGATATCAATTGTAGATGAAGGGCTAGGAACAGTTCCTAAGGGCCTGTAAAAGATCTGAATAAATTAGAAGAGGAAGAATTGAGAGCATACAGATCAGAGCATGGTTAAGATCGGCTAGAATAATCAGAACACCGGAAGAAACTTGCTATCACTCAGACTCCAATGAAAGACCACCAGTTCACACCTGTGTGGAAAAAACTCGCTAGGAGTGAAATAAAGAAATAAAAAAGAATACCTGAGACAAACGAGAAAACTTCTCGAAATCAAGCTCAGTAGTAGAAATCTCATCAAAGAAATAAACACCTGGGCTGTCCCTCTTAGAAAATACTCGAGACCATTCCTAAAATGAACAAAGGAATAACTCACACGGATGGATCATAGGACAAGAAAGTTTATAACGATGCACAAGGCCTTACTTACATCTGAGAGATGATATAGACAGACTATATGAATCAAGAAAAGAAAGAGTATTTATCAGTATTGAAGATAGCGTAGATGCATCGATACAATGAATTAAAAACTACATTAAAAAGAGCACAAAAAAAAGACTAATTATAGCGGCCAATAATAAAACAATCAATATACATATTTACCCAACCCCTCCTCTCGGCCAGGATATGACACAAGGTCATTTTTTAAGTGGAGTTTAACAGGTTTGAATTCTGAGTTTTCCTTCGCCTAGACTAGTTGCCTCACCAAGGCTGAAGAACATAGTCTGTCCTACTATTTACCCATAGCTAGAGGGAGAATAATCGGATTCATACATTTCCCAAGGGTATTAGTGCTATGTGAAATGCAAAACAGTCAATATAAGGACAAACAGAAGAATAATAACTGGAAAACAGAAATGGGAAGAAAAACAACTGTATGGATATTTCAAGCGGCAAACTGGCGAAATCTCACACAAAAAGACCTGGACATGATTCTAAAAGAAAGACCTGGACATGATTCTAAAAGAAAGACCTTAAGAGAGAAACCGAATTTCTTGTAATAACAGCACAAAACAACGCAATAAGAACCAATTAAATCAAAAGCAAAAATCGATTATACACAATAGAATAGCTAGTGTAGATTATGGTGTGATAGAGACGAAACAATTGATCACATAATAAGCGAATGTAGAAAACTAATGCAAAGAGAGTATAAGACAAGACCCGACTGGGTAGGAACGATGATCCAATGGTTGGTTGGGTTCTATGGCATATCAACCTTTGGAGGTTATTTAACGCCAAATCCATTTTATGTAAATAATCTGATCCATTTCAAACAATTCAGTTTAGCATGAGTACACAGTTTTATTCTCAAAAACATTTCTATTTCAGGCTATTCAGTTTAGTCAAACAGTTCTATTTCAAAAAATTCACTTAGGGTGATCCAGTGGGAATTGTGTAAAAAATTGAAATTTGACCCTGCTACAAAATGGTACACGCACAAAACAGAATCCACCCGGGAGAATGAGACGGATAGAATTCTTTGAGATTTTGAGATACAAACAAATTTCTCAGTCCCAACAAAAAGGCCAGACCTAGACATCATTAACAAAAAAAGTTGACTTTGCCGTTCAGCGGACCGCAGTGAAAATAAAACAAAGCGGAAAAAGAGGCAAGTATTTGGACTTTGCCAGAGAACTAAGAAAGCAGTAGAACATGAGAGTGACGGTGATACCAATTGTAATTGGTGCACTCGGAACAGTCTCCAAATACTTGGAATAAAGGCTGGAAGAGTTGGAAATCGGAAGACGAATTGAGACCATCCTAACTAGAGAAATGTTGAGATTGGCAAGAATACTGAGAATATTCCAAGAGACATGAGGAGACTTGCAGTCACTTAGACTCCAATGAAAGATCACCAGCAAACGCAGGTGTGAAAAACTCGCAGGAAGTAAAATAGTTATGTTATAACGAAGAGTGAAAATAAAAGAAAGGGAAATGCTAAACAAAGGCTAAGACATTGGCTAAGAACTGAAAAATTTGTACAACATGAAAGTGACGGTGATAGAGATAGTACTACTGTTAAAATGTTATTACAGACATTGTCAATCTTGACAGAGTCCAACATTCTAGCAAGTGTACATAGTAGGTCAAACCGTCGTCATCCCAATTGACTAGTAACTAACCCATTTTAGTAACTAGTAACTAAGAAAATAACAATCAAAGGTCCTGTGTAAGGACCGGTTGTTGATGTTGTTGATGTTGATTAGCTTCTGAAAACAAGATCATCACCTGTAAACAGTAGTGGGCAATTCAACACAAGAAAGACAATTCATTGTGCAACGGTTATCGCCATAAAATTTTGGCACAGATTTGACTGAGTAGTTTAACTAATCTTATTAAATATCAATAACGCCTGTAAAAAAATATAGGGACTTTCTTTTTAGTTTTAAAACGCTCAGAGTTGTCTGACACTAAATAACAGTCCTCAATGGAGTTTACAGCGAGGACCTGGTTAAAAGAAGAATCAGAAGCAAAATGTAACCACGAAAAGAAATAAAACGAATAAAAATGACAAGAACAGATACCATAGTTCTACTGATATAATCAATGTGAATAATAATGATGAAAAAAAAAAAAACAGTACGGTTTAAGAATAAACATAATAAAAGTCAGTCCTACCCTCTGTTGCCCTAACACACGCTGGCAAAACCACGAATACCCTTACCCAACCTAACGGTCATCTCTCAACTGCAATGTGTTCGGACGCTATCAGCAGTTCCCCCTTAAACAGTCCGGTTCAAAATCCAGCCTGAGTTTGCTCGTCTATCTGGTCCGATCTCAGGGATATCGCCTTGTTGTCTTTGAGAGTGTTCACACTTGCCAGCTATGTGTCAGCCCCGATTTATGGGGCTCAAAACGTTGAAAACAAAATATGCAATATTTGTACGATGGCGGAGCCATTTTCCCTCATCTCCCCTCATCCACCTCAAGTCGCTGCTACTGATGATCAAGCGTGTTTACGTTCATCCAATATTTCAATTACAAACTCCATTAAGTCAGGGTCGAGAGAAAAATCCGAAACGAGAGGAAAAGGAAGAGTGTGACGAAACGAACTGGAGGCGGTCGCAAACTAGACGCAAGTTTTGACCTATCGTAATATTTTGTGTTCTTTTCAATTTTCCATTAATTTTCCCAGAGCATTGATGATAAATTAAAATAGAAGAAGAGAAAAGATGCGATGGGTTTTGAGTGAGCGGCCATCGCCGGGCGCATCTCTGATCTATGCTTGACAGTTAGTCTAATGAATATCCTGGCGAGCTGTCAACATGGGTGACAGCCGTCTTGTGCTGAGGTCGACAGGGCAACAAAGGCCGATAGTGTTTATGTTATACCATCACAATGTAATAATATCACATGGTTTGCTATGGTTATATATATATATATATATATATATATATATATATATATATATATATGATGTGAGGCATGGTACGATCATTCACGCGTTGAATGAGTGGGTGAGTCGAACAATACTGAAAGACCAAAGATTTTATTCTTTATTCCGTCGAATTTTCTATTTTCTTTCTTTCCATGTGTTCATTTTTAGTATTCTCTCATTCCTCTTCATCCTTTTTCCCTCAGATCTTCTTTATTTCTTCATTTTACTTTCTTCTTCACGACATTTTTTCCTTCTTTTTTTTTTCATTCAATTTTTTCTACTTCTTCATTTCAGTCTCTTTTTTAAATTCTTTTTATTCCCAAGACGTTTTTAAGAATTCAATTTTTTCGTTCTCTTTCTTCCTTCAATCTGATTCATTCAGAGATTGTCTATTCCTTCATATTAGTTTCTTTTTCACTACATTTTCTTTCTTTCTCACCCCCTTTTTTTTGGGGGGGGGAGTTCATTTTAAGTGTTCGTTAATTTTTTTTTCGATTTATTCTTCTTTTCTTTTTCTTTCAATTGCTTCTTCAAATACTCATTCTTTCTGACTTTCCTCTTCCATTTTCTTAATCGACTTTTTTTCTCTTCCTTATTCAATTATCCGTGTAAGGCAATGTGCCGAAACAGTTTATGAATATCAACCGAGACTGCATGAAACGGCATATAAACTCCTTATTGGATGGTTTAGTTGGGTTTTATGGCATATCAAACAGTGTAGGTTAATAAATGCCAAATCCTCTTTATACATATATATGAAATGTTTGGTTTGGTTGGGTTGGGTTTTATGTTATATCAACCATTGTAGATTATATAATGCCAAATTATATATATATATATATATATATATATATATATATCAAATGTAAGATTTGTAAACATTTTGCTGATAACAATTTTAAAACGTGTCTTGGCTCATTTTTTGCACCCAGTTAAATGGTTTCAAATATTTCTATCTAACACAGATAATTCTATTTATTGTTAATCATTTTTTGACAAAAATAAATGGTTTCAAGTATTGCTATGTAACAGTAACGATTGTACATTAGTCATTTGTTTGTACACATTTAAATGGATATAAATACGATTTCGTAGTTTGCAGGTAACTTCATTTTAAAATAAGTTGCAATTCATTTGCACACTGGTATTGCTATTGTTTCTACACAGTTAAATGATTGCAATGATGCAATCTAACATAATAATTCTATTCAATATAAATCATTTGTTTTCAAACAGTGAAGTGGTTACAAGTATTGCTATTTAACACTAATTATTCTAGTGAATATCATTCATCTGCACACAGTCAACTGTTTCCAAGGATTGCTATGTATGACCAACAATTCAATTAAACATCAATCATTTGTTAACACACAGTTAATTGGTCTAACAGTTATTTTTTACCAATTCAATTTAGTATCAGTCATTTGTTTGCTCTCAGTTTAAATGTCAAACAGTTCTATTTGACCCGTAGATAGGACTCTATCAGGTGTTTCCACTCCGGGTCAAAGTGGACCTGGAAGTAATGGCAATGAAGAGCTACTCCACCTTCCACAGAACTCCAGGATTGAAGCCTTACTATAAGACTGTTTCGCATCATATCCAGAATACTCGCTTGGTGAGTCTTACCCGTGTACAGGGGTGCAATTGATGTATTCTATAGCCCCACTGACTGGGCTGGCCTTACTGGAGGGAGTCCTCGTTGCTAAGTGTATTCGAAGTTCAATCCTGGCATGACGTTCACTTTAGGACTAATGCCCTAGGGAAAGTTATGAAATCCCTTATCTCCTCAGCTATGGGTTAATTTCTGTTCTACAAAAATAGCTTTGGCATTAACAAGATGAGGGTTGCCGTATCATTAAGAAACGAAATTTCTTATTGGTTATTCAATGCAATTGGTTTCATTTGTAAATCTAATCAGAATTATATTTTAAAGTTCCACTGCATATTTATTACATTTTTTATTTGTCCAAAATATTTCTCCCCCACCCTCTTAACACATTCAACATTAAATAAGAATCCTTTTTTTTTATCGCAGTGTTTTTTTTTATTTGTCTATGATAATATTTGTTTGCACATAGTTATATGGTATCAACTATTCTTATCTAATGCTAATAAGTTACACACAATTATATAGTTTCACCTGTTCCGATCTAATTCTAATAATTCATGCACAATTATATAATTTCAGCTATTCATATTTAATAATAAGTATCTGATTGCAGACAGTTTTATGGTCTACAAGAATTCCTATCCAATACCAAATGATCTTCAAACTGATCTATTTGACTTGAAGATGGAATCCGAATAAATACAACTATTTGGCGTCAGAGTGGACTTTGGAATAAAAGCTACGAAGAGATTCTTCCCAAAGCTCCAAAACCGGAGGTTCACCATCTGACACAAATTAGGGCCATATCCAGGACACCAAACAGCAGAAATTTAGTTATATAACAGATCTATAAGTAAATAATACCATCATTTTTATGGGTACTATGCAAGAACATCATCATGATTAGGATGAAAGTCGTAGTAGTAGTAGTATTTAATGATGATAATAAAAATAATAATCTTGAAATTTTGAGATACAAACAGATCACCCGATCCCGGCCAGACGACCAGACGGAGTGTTAAGTAATAAGAAAAAAGAGAACTTGTTATCCAGTGGATTTTGCCGTCTCAACGGAGCATTGAGTAACAATGGAAAGAAAGCAAAAAGATAGACAAATACTTGGGTCTTTTGCCAAAGAGCTGTAAAACTGTGGAACATGAAGGTGACAGTGATACCAATTGTAGTCAACGTACTTGAAATAGTATCCCCAGTGACTGAAAAAAGGGATTTGAGGGATCGGAAATTAAAGCAAGGATCAAAACCATCCAGACCACAACACTCTTAAGATCATCTAAGATAACCAGAAGAATTCTACGAGACTTGCTGTCACTCAGTCTCCATTGAAAGACCATTAACTAACGCTGACGTGAAAAACTCGCAAAGAAGAAATAAGAGAAATAATCCAAGAGGTAAAAATAATAATACTGACGATGACGAGCGTAAGAATATCTCGGATGTAATTGAAAAATATTTTCAGTTCTCTATGACATAAAGTTGACATTAAGTTGAAACCTGATTAAGAAAATAGGGGGTGTGGGTGGTTATTGTAGGGAGTGCAGTGACATGTGACAAGCATTGTGCCATGTCATTTGTTAAGGGGTTGCAGGAATGATGACACCGGATAGGAAGAAGAGCTAGAAAGAAAGAAAAGAACCTTTTTTGTTGTTCTTTTAATAATATTTTTTAAATTAAAAAAAAATGTATCAAGCAGGAAAGATCCTTTCGATTTGTCAAGTGAAGCAATTCCTAATCAAAACAGAAAAATTACTGCGATACTAACAAGTCGAATAATTAGTACACATACAATAATAATAGTTGATTATAATTTGCTAACGTAAAAACTATCAAAGTTATGAATATATAAAATTATTCCTCTATTCTCTCCCATTCTTGTGTCTGGGGCATGACACTAAATTACAACTAGTGATAAACCTCCAGTTCAGAAGCTCAGGGTGGGGGAATGTAGACCCTAAACTATGGATCAATCAGATCCGTTTCAGATAATGTTTAAAATAATTTTGAAATACATTTTATATAGAAAATAAGTATGAAGTGTTGACCTGTTTAAAATGATAGAAGTTGCATTTTTGTACCATAACCATTAAACTGACTGGCAAACAATAACCCAACAAGGGTTGACGTGCCGTAACATCAAGCAAGTAAGGCACCTTAATTTTCGCCATACAATACGCAAATGATTGACTGTTTCTAAAGGCATATCAATCTGTAAAAGTTAATTTTTGCCAAGAGGTTTGGGAATCGCATTCAATGTACTTTTAGAACATCATTATTTGTGTAGCTGTTCCATAAGATTTTTTGCACACAGATAAATGATATAAATTATTCCAGTCTAACACAAATAATTTTCACACGGTGAAATGGTTTCATGTATTCCTATCTCAAATTAATAATTACATGGTTTCAAATAATTATTTCTATTCAAAAATAGGCATTTGTTTGCATGTAGTTATACATAGTTTCTTGTTGAAACTGCTGTTATGTAGGGTTTTATTATACGGCTCTTTGTTATAGTCAAATATTCTTTTTAACGGTGAGAGTTTATTCATTTTTTACAGCTGTAGGAATCTGTTTCATAATAATACATCGAGGGTGGTTAGAATTGTTTTCAATATATGAAGGTATGTCATTATTTTTATTGACGGGTTTATAGAAATTATTGTTTAAATCAAATGTTATATCTAGAAAGTTGGCTTTCGCCAATGGTCTGGGAGACCTGGGTTCAATCCCAGGTCGCGTCATACCAAAGACTTTTAAAATGGTACTTGATACCTCTTTGCTTAACACTCAGCAATATAAGGTAGGTATCAAGGGTAAAGTGGAGCAATTCAAGGAAAGGAGTAACACCCTCCCCTACACCTCGGTGTAGTAGCTATTGAAAATGGAGCCTTCGGGTCGCCCCCCCCTCGACTGGGGGGTCACCAAACAACAAATTAGAGGAGATCTCAATTTTAAATCCTGAATATTTAAATGCTCTAATAATTTTCTTTTGTGGATTAGAAGTTTTGGGGCCATTACTATTTGATATATATATATATATATATACCGTATGGAAGTTTGTACCAATTGTGTTTTAAGTTTCAATATCAATTCTCTCTCTCTCTCTCTATATATATATATATATATGTATGTATGTATGTGTGTGTGTGTGTGTGTGTTAATTTACTAAGCTTTTTGCTTAGATGTAGCACAAGGCCGCATGAATGGGGCACCCAATGAGAATCGAACTCACTTGTGTAGGTTTGCTAGTCTAACATGCCAACCATTACACCACCCGAGGTGCCCTGTGTGTGTGTGTGTGTGTGTAAGGATAATACAGACAGTCAATAATTCTTGGTCTGATGATCACGTGAGCAAGAAACTGACAGTTCCCACGCGCCGTGGTCTATGTTACTTTAACTTAGATTTTATATATATATATATATTATTGGATTTTACGGCATATCAACCCTTGTAGGTTATTTAATGTCAAATCCTATATATATATATATATAACTTGTAAACACATTTTGTTGATAACATTTTTTAACACAAAATCGTTTCAAGCATTTCTATTTAACATAAATAATTCAATATACTATTAATCATTTTTTGTGCACATTTAAATGGATATACATTTATGATTTGTAAGTAGTTTTATGGATAACTTCATTTTTAAATGAGTTCGAACCAATTTGTTTATACACTACTATTTTTATTGCTTCTCCATAGTTAAATGGTTTCAATTATTGCAATCTAAAACTTATTGTTTTATTCAATATTAATCATTTGTTTGTTGTCAGTGAAGTGGCTACAAGTATTTCTATTTAACACAAATATTTCTTTTCAACATTACTCATTCATTTGCATACAGTTAAATGACTAAGTATTGTTATGTATCACTAACAATTCAATTAAACATCAGTCATTTGTTTACTTAAATGATCTAACAATTCAGATAAGCATAAGTCATTTGTTTGCACATAGTTTAAATTTCAAATAGTTCTATTTGTCCGTAGATAGGATCAATTAGTTGATGCTGTTCCGGGAGTAATGGCAATGAAGGGATACTCCACATTCATCAAAGCTGTGACACTGGAGCCTCACCATCATATAGTTTAATGTCATATATCAGGATACTCGTTGCGGTGGGGAGAGTCTTACCCCTCTGCAGAGATGGAGTTGTATTCTACAGTCCCGCCCGACCGGGCTCATATATTATATTATATTATATTATATTATATTATATTATAGCGAAAAATGCTAAATTGTTCTTTCGTAACTTGCAATAAGAATTGTCTGACTTGGCTGGGATCCTTATCTTGAAAGGCTACGAAATAAACCATACATGATGAATTGAATAGAAAAGAAGTAATTCATCTGCTTTCCAATTTTTATTTAAGTGACTTTAAAAATTACAATATTTTCTTTAAAACGAAAATTACGACAGTATTCAAAAGTCGCATTATATAAAAGGATAAAGTTCATCACTGATTTTTAGCAACCAAAAACGAAAGGTGAGTCACATATAACTGAGATTACGTCGTACTCAAGTAAACACAAGGGATAAATAGAAGGTGGTTTGGTTTGGTTTCTTTGTTTAATGACATATCAACTCTTTGTAGGTTATTTAATGCCAAAGCCATTCTCCTAGAAGAACAGTAGTGGTACTATTTAACCCATAGCTCAGAGGATAAGGGGGTTCATATCTTTCCCAAGGGTATTTGCCCGTAAGTGAACGTAATAGCGCGACTGGAGTACGAACTCGCTTATTACGATTCCACAGTCCAGCGCTTTAACCATTACACCACGAGGACACCCCCATAGAAAGTGGTTGAATATATTAAAACAAGGACTTGCCCGTGGTGTAATGGTTATCGTAGTTGGAAATGGACACGGCGACACGAGTTCAAATCCTGGATCAGGCTAATTGCATTTTACATAGCACTAATACCCTTGGGAAAGGTATGAATCCAATTATTCTCCCTCCAGCTATGGGTAAATAGGGTAGACTGGTTTTTTCAGCCTTGGTGAGGCAACTAGTCTAAGAGAAGGAAAACTCTGAATTCAAACCTGTTAAACTCCGCTTAAAAATTGACCATAATTCATATACAGTTATATAGTTTCAGGACCTGCCGGAAGCGATAGACGATAGGGAGGGGTGGCGAGAGAGGGTCAGGGATATCCGTGCTGATGCCGTGACACGATGATGATGATGATATAGTTTCAACTATTTTATTTTGATTATAATCATCATTTATGTACACACAGATGAATGGTATAAACTAATCCTGTATGATAAATATAATTTGCAGTTATATGGTTTCAAGCAACCCTATTCAATAGTAGAATTTTTAAACAGATCTTTTTATCCATAGATGGGTCCCTGACTCCAGATCAGAGTGGACCTGGGAGTAATGGCAATAAATCAGTGACTTCACACTGCCCAGAGCTTCCGTACTGGCGCCTCACAGCCCAATATAGACACTCTTTCTTTGAGTGGGTCTTATCCCACAGTAAAGAAGACAGTTGACCATTTCTAGGACCCACCAACGAGACGCTTTTAAAAAATGGGAGATAACATTGAATATAAACATACTAATAATTGATATCGAAAGAAATAGCAACTTTTCAAAATTTAGATGGTATTAAAGATAGAAACTAGCAACAGCCGTGCGAAATCCTAGGGTGGGAAAAAAGTTTTACAGTATCTTCTTGTGTGCAAGTTTGCAGCACATATATCACGTGACCGAAGCAGTTAAAGCTGTGGTAAGTAACCGTTGGTTGGTTGGGCCTTGTGGCATATCAACTTTTGTATGTTATTTAACGCCAAATCCATTATTATGTAAATAATCAGTTCTATTTAAAACAATTCAGTTTAGCATAAGTACACAGTTTGTTAAAACATTTCTACTTCAAACTATTCAAGCAGTTATATGTAACAATTCAGTTAAGCGTAAATACAGTTTTAATGTCGAAAAAGAGTTCTATTTTAAATAATTCACTTTAGTATGAGTAAACAGTTTAATTGTCAAAAACATTTCTATTTCAAACTATTCAGATTATTCAAACAGTTCCAATTCAGCTACTTCAGTTTAGCGTAAGTACAGATTTTGTTTACACAGTAAAATGTCAAAATAGTTCTATGTTAAACAAATCAGTTTTGCGTAAGTACAGTTTCAATGTCAAAAAACAGTTCCATTTCAAATAATTCAGTTTAGCATAAGCACGCAGTTTAAATGTAGGTACGGTTTAATTGACAAAAACATCTCTCTATTTCAAGCTATTCAGTTAAGACAAACAATTCAGTTTAGCATAAGTATGCCGTTAGTTCTATTTAACCCATGGATAGGACCCTATCAGGTGCTACCATTTCAAGCCAGAGTGGACCTGGGAGCAATGGCAATGAAGGGGTGTTCCGCATTCCCCAAAGCCCTAGCATTACTGAAATCTCACCATCATACTGTTTAGCGATGGAGGTGCCCGTGGTGTAATGGTTATTGTCGCAGGATATGGATACGGTGACACGAGTTCAAATCCTGGACCTGACTGATTGCATTTTACATAACACTAATACCCTTGGGAAAGGTATGAATCCAATTATTCTCCCTCCAGCTATGGGTAAATAGTAGGGCAGACTAGGTTCTTCAGCCTTGGTGAGGCAACTAGTCTAGGAGAAGGAAAACTCTAAATTCAAACCTGTTAAACTCCGCTTAAAAATTGACCTTGTGTCATATCCTGCCCGAGTGGAGGGGTTGGTAAATATGATCATACTGTTTAGTGTCATATCCAGGACACTCATTGGTGGGGTCTTACCCCTCTGCAGAGGTGCAGTCAGTGTATTCTACAGCCTCAGCCGACAAGACAAGTACGTACCCGTGGTAGTTGGCGCGTTGACACATCGTGCATTGTTCAGTGTGAAAGCCGGAAAAATTCATATGCAAAATGTCGTCTAATTGGAGAAATTAGGTTTTACGAGTTCGAAATGGGCCATAATCCCGAGAAAAAAAAATATTTGTTGTCTGGAAGATGGAGATAGAGTTGATCACAATACAACAACCAGATGAGTGAAGAAATACCACTCAGCTTGCAAGAACCTCGACGATTAGGCAAGGTCAGGTAGGTCTAAAACCGAGGATTCCGAGGCCGTGTCCCAAGCCTTAAAAGCAAATCCAGCGAGTAGCAGGTGGAGAGTATCAGGCGAGCTCCGTATATCACAGTCCAGCGTAGTTTTTTACTTTCACGATCTCAGCAAAAGCATCTGTAGTTTTCTGAATTGTGATTCACATTAGCAAAATATTGCAAAACTTTTGACTCGCCCAAGTATCAATATGGTTAAGTGAACGTTTTAAGCTTGAAAAATCTCAACAAAACCAGGGGTCAATTTATACAGCAGGATTAAATTCAAACCTTTACTACAAAGTGATCAACCAGTGGTAAAGGTTTGGATTTTAGCCGAGTCGTGGAAGTCGATCCAAAATTTTGAGGAGATTTTTAGGCTCAAATGGTCAACTAATACACCGCAACTTTCAGTAATCGGTTTTTGAAAAAAATTATATCTATCTCTGAAATTCTTATTATGCTTTATATAAATATACGTGTTGGGGAAGATTTCTGTCTGATAATTGTGTAAATTAAATGGAAATTTAAATCTTTATAATTACTATAAATTGCGGCGTACAAGTCGACCTTTTATTTCTGAAAAAAATCTCAAAAAAACTAGGAGTAGACTTATAGGGCAGGGCTAAAATCCAAATCTTTACCACAGTGATCAACCTATGTTAAAGCCCGGCCGTGGAAGTCGACACAAAGTTTTGTCGAGATTTTTCCAGGCTTAAAAGGTCGCCTCCAACGGTAAATAAAAAAGAAGTGAAAGTAAGGAAGGCAGAAAATAGCAACAAATATACAATCAAAGCATCAATGTGGTTAGGCTAGGTTAGGTTAGTTTATTTGATTTAATGGCACATCAACCTTTGTTAGCTATTTAATGATAAATCCTGTTTGTTGAGATACACACACGTAAGTATATATATATATATATATGATTCTTAAGTGTATGATTTCTTGGTAACATTTTTAGACAAGACAGAGCTCATTTGTTTGTACACGATTAATGTTTTCAAGTATGGTAAATGATTAAACAGTTCTATTTGACCCATAGATGGAACACTAACAGGTACTACCACTCTGGGTCAAAGTTGACCTGGGAGTAATGGCAATGAAGGGGTACACTCTATTTCCCAAAGCTCCAGGATAGAGCCTCACCATCAGATGCAGTCGGTGTATTCTACAGCACCAGCCGATGTGGATGGTTTGTTTGGTTTTATGGCATATCAACCTTTGTAGGTTTTTTTAACGCCAAATCCATTTTTATGTAAATAATCTGTTCTATTTAAAACAATTCAGTTTAGCATAAGTACACAGTTTAATGGTCAAAAACATTTCCATTTCCAACTATTCAAGCAGTTGTATGTAACAATTCAGTTAAGTGTAAATACAGTTTTAATGTCGAAAAACAGTTCTATTTGAAATAATTCAGTTAAGCATAAGCACGCAGTTTAAATGTAATTACGGTATAAATGTAAAAGTCATTTCTATTTCAAACTATTCAGTTTTACTCAAACAATTGATTTTAGCATAAGTATGCTGTTAATTCTATTTAACCCATAGATAGGACCCTTATCAAGTGCTACCACTCCGGGCCAGAGTGGAGCTGAGAGCAATGGCAATGAAGGGGTAATCCGCATTCCCCAAAGCTCCAGCATTGCTGGAACCACACCATCAGATTGTTTAGTGTCATATTCAGGACACTCGTTAGGGGGGGGTCTTACCCCTTTGCAGAGGTGCAGTCAGTGTATTCTACAGCCCCAGCTGACTGGGCAATACACAGAGTTAAATGTCAAACAGTTTTATTTCAGATAATTCAGTTCAGCATAAGTACACAGTTTAAATGTCAAAACAGTTCTATTTTAAACAATTCAGTTTAGCATAAATAAGCAGTTTAAATGCAAAAATCAGTATAGTGAAAGAAGCACGGTTTTGTTCTATTTAACCCATAGATAGGACCCTTATCAGGTGCTACCACTCCGGGCCAGAGTGGACCTGGGAGCAATGGCAATGAAGGGGTACTCCGCATTCCCCAAAGCTCCAGCATTGCAGGAACCTCACCATCAGATTGTTTAGTGTCATATCAGGACACTCGTTGGGAGGGGTCTTACCCCTCTGCAGAGAAGCAGTCGGTGTATTCTACAGCCCCAGCCGACTGGGCAAAGCCGATGTGGAGAAAACTGAAGAGAACAGAGTCAGTGAAAAGATAGACTATACTGGAAATGCCTAGAAAATAAAGGTAATTAAAACGATGACCAAAACAACGTTGCACAGAGAAAAGGAAAAGATTTTTTTACCTTACTCCGAGGGTCATGCAAAACTCTGAGGGCCATGGGAGGCACTAGAACCGTGGGTATAATCATCTTTCCCTAAACTCAACTTTCGTTCAAATTCGAGTGCTTCCTCTTCAGCTTTTTCTTTCAGTGCCATTTGGTAGGCGATCTCAAACGCCTGTCCTAAGGTGAGGATGATGTTTCGAGCCAGATCCTGATGAAGAGAAAGAAAAAAATATCAACAACAGTGGTTCAGTTGGCATATCAACTTACATGAATTATTTAATACCAAAGCCAAAAAGCACAGAAATGCTACTATTTAACCTATAGTTGACGAGATAAGAGAGTTCATGCCTTTCCCAAGGGCATTAATCCAAAAGTGGACGTAATAACGTGACTGGAGTTCGAACTCGCTAACTACGATGTCGTTGTTCAACACGTTAACCACTACATCACTATATTTTGGGAGTTACTTTAAATACAACACCTGTTTTGTTTGTTTTTGTTTTTTAACTACATTTTAAACGCTTAAATTCTCATTATTAAATTTCATTTTTAAAATAATAAAAAGTTTTAAAAATTCATCGTCGAAAAATATTTTTCCATAATTCATATTTTTTTTTTTTGATCGAATCAGCGAAAAAAAAAGTAAAATAATTTTTGAATTTCTAAAATATTTTCAAGAACAACCACTGATTTTTTCAGCGAATGATGGCCTAAAACTGAAACTAGTTGAGATTAATACATTTATAAAATTTATGTCCCTGATGTTTATATGGCTATATTTTAGCTTACGTTGATGTCGTGTCTCTCTCTCTCAGTAAGTTATATATATATATATATATATATAGTTACTACCAATAAGATTGGCGCAGTTTTAATTAATTGTGCTCAATATCAAAGAAGAAAATTAGTATTCTATTATCTTATTAAAATACTATATATACGTGTGTGTCTGTGTGTGTGTGTGAGTGAGAGAGAGAGAGAGAGAGTGAGAGAGAGAGTATGGAAAATTAAATTTACATAATTTGCTGTAGACATAAAGTCATCAGAATTTGCTGAAATCTACCCACAACGAGAGAAAAGTGTGGATTTTTTTTAAACTTCTATTTTACGTTTTCTTCTCAATATAATAATGTTTCAGTTAATCCTTATATTTATTAATTCATTTTTTGCAGTCTCTCCCTTGTTACGTTAGAATTTCGTTTTTCGCATCTTAATAGATTCATTTTGATGATGCAATCTGTATAGTGAAAAATGTCAATCTGATTTTCTATATTGTCTTCCTTTTTATCTCATGCCATCGGATTTCATCCCAAACCTTACACACACACACACACACATAAGGATAATTCAATAAAGGGAAAGAAACTTTTTTCAGAATTTTTTTCAACGAATGTAAACTCTAAATTGTTTGGAATAGGTTTCTAGCAAAAATTTCGATCTCGCAAAATATTTGTTTTGAGACTATTCATATGGTAACGAATCAAACAGAGTGCTCCAAGCTTAGACAGAGGACGGTCGTCAATTTTTTGGTGGCTAAGAAGTGCAGACTATATGAAATTTACAAAAGAATGAGTAATGTGTATGGAAAAGCATGTTTTAGTGAAAAAAAAAATTTACAAGGGCTAAAAATTAATTTTCCTTCAAGAGCCTGAGTAAAAAGACAATCCATAAAGTAGAAACACAATAACTCTCTGGCAAAAAAGTTCCGGGCGCAGCGGTCAGTAAGAAAGGTCACGCTGACAGTATTCTGGACCTATGACTATTGATTTCCTTGAGAAGAGTGCAGCTTTAAACAATAGGTCCTGTTGTCAATTCCTTGGCTAAAATTCACCCTATTTATTGAATGACCGCTGCATGTGTATGTGTGAGAGAGAGAGAGAGAGGAAGACAGTAGGGAAAAGCTAAGCGATGTGATTCGCTATAGAGATAGCGTTATCAAAATGAACTACACACAATAAGAGAGAAGGACGTCCGAATTCATTCAATTTTCTTCACTTTATTTATATAATGTATTCATTGATCCTTATTTGTGTTTTTTCCTTGTCCCGTTTTTCGTGGAATAATATATACATTTTGATGATGCTATCCTTACAGTGAATGTTGTTAATCTGACTTTCCATTTTTATCATAACGTCGAATTTCAATCAAAAACCTTGAGTGTATCTGTTGAGTGTTCCCAGGAGAATGAATATACGAGGAAATTTTGAGAACGTTAGATGTGTTGATGGGTATTACTTTCTCACAGATGCACTTGGTTTTTTATAGAATGTGCCGAGACCAGTAAATTTTTTTATATTTTCAAATCATTTTAAATTCATTCGCCCAAATGAAGGTTTTTTAAACCGAAACGTTTAACGCTGGCAAATACTTCCAACTATAAATAAAAACATTTTCCAAAGGCCTTGTGTTTTTTCATATTCGTACATTTTTCCTCGTGGTGTAATGGTTAAAGCGCTGGACAACGGAATCGTAGTAAGCGAGTTCGAACTCCAGTCGCGCTATTTCGTTCACTTTCGGACAAATAACCTTGAGGAAGGAATGAACCCCCTTATCCCCCCAGCAAGGGGTTAAATAGAGCCACTACTGTTCTTCTGGAATAGATTTGGCATTTAATAACCCAAGAAGGTTGATATGCCATTAAACAACAAAAGAAACAAACAAAATGATCCGAAAATACAAAAAATCCACTGATGTCCGTACATTCTATGAAAAACAGGAAAATCTTTTAAACTAATTGCATCTATGAGAAAGTTATTCCTATCAGCACAGCTAACGTTCTCATATCTTCCCACCAGATTTTCCTGGAATACACACACACACACATATAATAGGATCATTAAATAAGTTTCCAGACTTTTTCGTATGGGCAATTTTATTGATAGTAAACACATGAAACTCTAGTCCCCTTCGACGTAATCTCCTCCAGCTGCAATGCACTTGTTGTACCGTTCCAACAACTCCTCGAAGGCCACATGGAAGTCCTCTTGTGTGAGCATGCCAATGACTTTCGTCACAGCCTCTTTCATCTCCTCAATTGTCTCATAACGACAGCCTCTGAACTTAGGGAATAATCTAAAGTCACAGGAACCAAGGTCTGGACTAAAGGAGGTGCTGAGGAACTGTCTTGATGCCCATCTTGGTCGAATAGTCTTTGACAAGGATGGAGTTGTGAACTGGTGTATTGTCCTGGTGGAAATGCCACTGACCCGATTTGAAGAGTGCTGGCCTCTTCCCTAGGAATCTCTTCCTGAACTCCCTTAAAACCTCAACATAGTAACCCTAACCCTTTGGCCAATCAACTCTGCTGTATTGACTTCCTTACTCCTCGCACACCTCTCATCATCCCTCGTAGACTCCCTGCCTTGAATCTCTTATGCCACTCAAAAACTGATGCTCGATTCCTGCAAGATGCTCCTAAAGCAGTCTGAAGCATCCCATACGTTTCTGTGTGATTTTTTCCAAGTTTAAAACAGAATTTTATAGCATATCGTTCTTCCTCACGTCCAGATTGCATTTTTGAAATTGACCAGCTGTGACAATCAGGTTTTTGCAGGGTGTATTCCAATTGCTGCTGTAGCTGTTCATTTGAAGCTGAAATCATAAAAATTGGTCAGTCATCTCATAAGATGTATTGTAATAACATACTTAATTTTCAAGAGTCTATGACAATTTTAAATGCCTGTACAAAAAAATCTGGAAACTTATTGAAGGCACCACGTATATTATATACATATACACATGAGAACGTCATACCCATCAGTATATCTAACATTCTTATATCTTCCAACTATATATTCATGGAACACACACACACACATATATATATACACATGGAACAAATACACACACACAAACACATATATATACACATGGAACAAACACACACATATATATACACATGGAACAAACACACACACATATATATATATATATATATATATACATTGAACAAATACACACACATATATACAAATTATATACATTTACACGTGAGAAAGTCATAGCCATCAGAACATCTAACGTTCTTAGATCTTCCCACTACATTTTCCTGAAATACATAAGCAATTTCTTAGAATCTCCCATTGAAAGTTTTAATTTTTCAGAAGAATGGACAATCGAAAAAAAAAACATACTGCATTTAGTCTGCCACAAACCCACGAAGTGAGAGAGTGACAACTAACACTGTTGTTATTATATATATATATATATATATATATATATATATATATATATATATATATATTAGTTTACACGTGCCGTAAAAAAAACTTGATAAAAACCAGTCTGATCAACTCGTAGAAATAAAGCCAATTTTTCGTTATATAATCATCACCAGTTTCCCGTAATGAATGTATCAAGAACATTTTGGGCTCCAAAGAGTTTTAAGTTTTATGTTGTTGATATGGGAAAAGGTGAAAATGTGAGGGTTTTGTAATCTTTCTCAGAAAGCCATCATCACATACTCCGAAGCTTAATAACACCTGGTTTCATTCAGACTAGAAACTGTCCCGAGGATTGTGGGTAATGGAAAAGAAAAAGTATCGGCAAAAGGGTTTGTGTTGGGACACTTCATCATATTGACTTAGGGAAAAGGGAAAAGATGAAGATAGAAATAAAAGGAAAGAGAAAGAAATTAATATAAAGAAATGTACAAAAGAGAAGAATAAAGAAAAAGAGAAAGAAATGAATAATTGAGGAATGAAACAGAAAGAAATGGACCAAAAAGAAAAGAAATGAATTAAAGTAGAAAGAGAAAGAAAGAAAAGAAATAGACGAAAAAAGAAAGCAAAAAGAAATGAAGGAATAAAAAGAAAAGAAATAGTCAAAAGAGAAAAGAAATGAAAGAAAAGAGAGGAGAAGAGGAAAGAAGAAAGAAAGAGAAAATATATGATTTAAAAAATAGATGCAAAGAAATGAAAGAAATGGAGGAAATAGAAAAGAAATGAAGGGAAGAAGAAAGAGAAAAGAAATGAAGGGAAGAAGAAAGAGAAAAGAAATAAAAGGAAGAAGAAAGAGAAAAGAAATGAAGAGAAGAAGAGAAAAGAAATAAAGGGAAGAAGAAAGAGAAAAGAAATGAAGGGAAGAAGAAAGAGAAAAGAAATAAAGGGAAGAAGAAAGAGAAAAGAAATGAAGAGAAGAAGAAAGAGAAAAGAAATAAAAGGAAGAAGAAAGAGAAAAGAAATGAAGAGAAGAAGAGAAAAGAAATAAAGGGAAGAAGAAAGAGAAAAGAAATGAAGGGAAGAAGAAAGAGAAAAGAAATAAAGGGAAGAAGAAAGAGAAAAGAAATGAAGGGAAGAAGAAAGAGAAAAGAAATAAAAGGAAGAAGAAAGAGAAAAGAAATGAAGGGAAGAAGAAAGAGAAAAGAAATAAAGGGAAGAAGAAAGAGAAAAGAAATGAAGAGAAGAAGAAAGAGAAAAGAAATAAAGGGAAGAAGAAAGAGAAAAGAAATTAAGGGAAAAAGAAAGAGAAAAGAAATTAAGGGAAAAAGAAAGAGAAAAGAAATGAAGGGAAGAAGAAAGAGAAAAGAAATAAAGGGAAGAAGAAAGAGAAAAGAAATGAAGAGAAGAAGAAAGAGAAAAGAAATAAAGGGAAGAAAAGAAATTAAGGGAAAAAGAAAGAGAAAAGAAATTAAGGGAAAAAGAAAGAGAAAAGAAATGAAGGGACGAAGAAAGAGAAAAGAAATAAAGGGAAGAAGAAAGAGAAAATGAATAAAGGGAAGAAGAAATGAAGAAAGACGAACCAATAGCAAAAATGTACAAGAAACCAAAAAAAAAAAAAATGAAAGAAAAAACAGGAATTGAAAGAATAAAAAATAAAAGAAGGAATAAAACAAAGACTGAAATTAGCGAACAGAATGTCGAAAATTAAAGATTCAGAAAAAGAACTAAAAATATAAAATAAAATATCAAATTACAAAAAGGAAGAAAAACTTGAAAAAAAAATAAAGAAGTAAAAGGTAAAAAAAAATTGATGAAAATTTAAAGCAAGACAAATAGGAATGAAAACAATTAATGAAGGAAGGAAGGAAAAGGAAAGAAGCAAAAAGAAAAAGGAAGAACGAAATACAAAGTTGGTTGGGATGACAGGTGATATATGGCTTGCGAATGGATAAGAATTGTAGTTAGAAAATAACGAACATAGACAGTGGCGTACGGTGGTCAAGAAGTTCTGTTTCCATGGCCAGTGTGTAATCTTAAGATATAATTCGCTTTTTATTATTAATATTATCCTTATTGTTGTTGTTGTTACCCTTATTGTTGCTGTGGTCATAATCATCATCATCACCATCATCATCACTGAGTTTTCGGAAGAAGCGCTTGATGGCAGTCGAGAGATAAGGCGAGAAAAGCGAATCGGCTTTCAAAGTAGATCCGGCATGAGATCCTATTTTGCAGAGCACGGACCGATAAACCTTGTATTTAGCATGGGAGCCCATCACCTCAACCCTTGCGCTCACTCATTCACAACTCTGGCCCTGTTTCAGAGCCACTATCAAATCATATCAGAAGCAATGACAAGACCTCAAAACTCCAGGGGGGCCTCCACAACCCTTTACCAACGATACGTCATTTTCCAGCTCTTAACTGAGGTCATAGAGGTCAGAATTTTTACAGAATATAAATCAACTACTCTATCGGCCGGTCAAAATTAACACCGGCGTGAGATCCATCATAATGATTCTTTGGCGTTTGCTGCATTTGTCATAAGGAGAGAATGAAGTTAAAAAGGTGAAGAATGGTGTAGGGGAGAAGAGGAAAGAAACTAGAGGGACCAAGAAAAGAAAGAAATATGTTGGATGAGAAAAAAGAAAGAAAGGTCAAATAGAGGAAAAAGAAAGAAATTTGAACAGAAAAAGAAAAAAATGACTCTAAGAATAAGACAAAAAAAGGAAAGACAGATCAAATACAGAAAGAAGGAAAGAAAAAAAGAAGTAATCAAAACAACAAGAATAAAGATACGAGACCGAATAATGTAAGCAATAAAGGAAACGAGATGTTTAACAAATGATGAATAAGAAGATGACCAAAGAAGAAAAAAACAGAGAGGGAAAGAGAACATCAGAAGAAAAGTGGCTAATTAAAAGAGGAAGGATGAAATTTAAGTAGAAAAAGGGCGAAGGAAGAAAGGAAAGAAATAAAAAGGGCGAAGAAAGGAAAGAAATAAAAAGGGCGAAGAAAGAAAAGAAAGAAAGAAAAAGGGGAAAGAAAAAAGGAAAGAAAGAAAAAGGGGGAAGGAAGAAAGGAAAGAAAGAAAAAGAGTGAAGGAAGGAAGAAAGGAAAGAAAGAAAAAGGATGAAGGAAGAAAGGAAAGAAAGAAAAGGGGTAAAGGAAAGAAGAAAGGAAAGAAAGAAAAAGGGTGAAGAAAGAAACTTGACAGGGAAAAAACGGAAAATAAAGATGAAAAAACACGAAAGACATAGAAGAATTCTCGGGAAGAAAAATGAGCCAAAGAGTAAAAGAAAGAAATATAATCTTACAATGCAGTAAAAACTGGCTTAGTATTAAAGTGTGGAAAAAATCGAAGAGGAAAAGAAATCAAATTGTTTCTATAAAATATTGATACGTGCGAAAAAACGAAAAAGTAAAGACAAGCTGATAATTTAGGAAAAAAGAAAAATAATAAAAGGAAAGAAAAAAGAAGGAAAAAACGAAAGAAAAATGGAAAAGGAACTTTAGGAAGAAAAAGAAAATAATGGAGTAAAATATAAAGAAAGAAATAAAGAAAGGTTGTTTGGGTTTTACGGCATATCAACCTTTGTAGGTTATTTAACACCAACTCCATTTTATGAAAATAGTTCTATTTCAAATAAGTACACAGTTTAAATGTAAGTACAGTTTAATTGTCAAAAACATTTCTATTTCAAGCTATTCAGTTTAGTCAAGCGGTTCTAATTAAGCTACTTCAGATTAATATAAGTATAGATTTTGTTTACACACAGTTAAATGTCAAAACAGATCTACATTAAACAAATTAGTTTAGTGTAAGTACAATTTCCAAGTTAAAAAAAACAGTTCCATTTCAAATAATTCAGTTTAGCATAAGCACGCAGTTTAAATGTAAGTACAGTTTAATTGTCAGAAACATTTCTATTTCAAGCTATTCCGTTTAGTTAAACAATTCAGTTTAGCATAGGTATGCCGTTAGTTCTATTTAACCCATAGATAGGGCCCTATCAGGTGCTACCATTATGGGCCAGAGAGCACCTGGGAGCAATGGCAATGAAGGGGTGCTCCGCATTCCCCAAAGCCTCAGCATCACCGGAACCTCACCATCAGATTGTTTAGTGTCATATCCAGGACTCTCATTGGGGGGGTCTTACCCCTCTGCAGAGGTGGAGTCAGTGTATTCTACAGCCCCAGCCGACTGGGCAATACACAGAGTTAAATGTCAGTTTTATTTCAGATCAATCAGTTTAGCATAAGTACACAGTTTAGACATTAAAACAGTTCTATTTCTAGCAATTTAGTTTAGCATAAGTACGCAGTTTAAATGTCAAAATAGTTCTATCGTAAACAATTCAGTTTAGCATAAATACGCAGTTTAAATGCAAAAGTCAGTATAGTGAAGGAAGACCAGTTTAGTTCTATTTAACCTATAGATAGGACCCTTATCAGGTGCTACCACTCCGGGCCATAGTGGACCTGGAAGCGATGGCAATGAAGGGGTACTCCGCATTCCCCAAAGCTCCAACATTACTCTAACCTCACCATCAGATCGTTTAGTGTCATATTCAGGACACTCGTTTGGGGGGGGGGGTACCCGTCTGCAGAGATGCAGTCGATATATTCTGCAGCCCCGAAAGAAAGAAAGGGTATGAGAAAAAGAAACTTAGGAAAGAAATTAGAATATAAAAAGGGAAAAAGAAAGAAAACAAAAATAATATTTTAAAAAATAAAACATCTCACATCTTCTTTATCTGTTTCCAATTCGAATAAATATTTTAGAAATTAAAAACTATCAAAATGCAAAACATAACAGACTTAAGACTTTTAAGGGTTTTTTTTTTTTCAGGAATACTGGATTGAGAAAAGTAAAAAGGTCAAAATATTGCGTCATTACAATCTTATCTTTCCAAGTTCACTGTTGTTAACATACTTCTAAAATCCCGGAAACAAAGAGGCAAATAACTAAAACATTGAAGAGACAATGTTTATTTATCATTTTCAGAGAATCCAGAAAATATAAGTCATTAAAAAAATGAAAATTTCCCTGTGAAATGGGCATTTAAAGACCAATGTCAAAAACAAAGAGGAAGCAGAACATTAAGACTAAAGACAGAAGAAAACGAAAATACCAACCAAAAATTTAAAAAAAAAAAGCTTTTATATAAAATCAAACACGTGCACTTAAAACGAAACGAACACATTCTTGTCGACTATGAAAAAAAAAAAGACTGACATGTGTTTATGGAAAAGGCAGAAACGAAAAAACTATAAAAGAAATACAACCCGCTTAAAATAAAATTACGCATAGTGTAAAAAAAAAAGGACGAACAATAAAAATATAAACGGTCAGTAAAGAAAAAAGTATATATATATATATATATATATATACAGATAAGACGATGGAGTATATAAACATATATATGTATACACTTATTTTTGTATTTGGCCTTGCATATATAAGTATGCATATACTTATGTTTCAATATATATGTATCAAGAGACTGACAGGCAGGCACGTTGCGATGTACAGACGGACGCGTGTATTTAAGTCCATTCATTTTGACATATATTTGTATATATTCAGTCTATAAGTATGTCTACACACACACACACGAGATTATAAAATGTATGATTGTATATGCATATATTTTACTCTCTCATACATATTCATACACTATATATCTTGCTTTTTCTTGAAACACACTATATATATATATATATATATATATATATATATATATATATATATATATATATATATATACTATATTTAGCTTTCTCTCCATACACACACTATGTTTATGTATGTGTGTGTCAAATATATACATATGCAGTTATACACACACACACACACACATAATAAATACATGTATACACAATTCTATATATATATATATATATATGAGAGAGAGAAGGGAAGAGATTGATAAAATCACTTCCTTACAAAAGCACAAATATCTTTCTATCGTAAAATGCCAATAAGGTCTAAAGTTTGAGCCCCATCCCTACCAACCGTAAAACTTATCAAATTCTAAAGGTTTTATAGCTTGACAGTTTGATCTCAGCAAAACAATACGAACGGCAACTGTTCCCCTCATAAAAAGATAGTACCGTTTCCACACGGTCATAGAGAAACACTTAACGAAGCTTCAACTCTCAGAAAGCAAACTACTAGTTTGGAGATTTTTATAGTTAGGAAGCATGTAGTTCCATATAGGAAAATTGAAGAATGTGAGAGAGAGAGAGAGAGATTATTTCAAAAGTTTAAAAGACAGTTTTCAGAGAGAGGAAGAAAATCAGATCGTGTCGTTTAAGTGTTGAGGCGCGAAAGAGTTCTCTTGCATAGCAACGAGTATCAGAGACGAAGCGTTTAAATAACACGAAACGACATCGAGCAACAAATACCAAAGAATGCACTTGTGTTTTCGGACTCTGCCGAAAGTCGGTTAGAGAAGGGAAGCGACGACTGAGAATTCAGAGGTACTATCATCTTACGATAATTTAACAAATATCTTTTTTTTCATTTTTTCCCCTCATAGAGAACGAGTGTTCAGCTAATAATCCTTAGATTGATAAAAATTCTACCATAAGTCTCAAAATAAATAAGATTACCACAACTTTATGATTATAGGATATTATATCTCCTTGGTTGCTTGATTTTATGGCATGACAACCTCTGATGTGTTATTTTATGCGAAAGTCGGTTTTAAAAATTAGGTCTCTGATAGCATACAGCATAAAATCATTGCATTAATATAGTTAAATATCATTTCAAACAAATCTTTTTAGCCATAAATGAAGCCCTAGCAGGTACTATCTCTCCGAATCAAAGTGGACGTGGGAGTAATGGCAAAGAAAGGCTGACTCTATACTTTCCAGAGTTCCAAAAATGGAGACTCACCCAGTTCTGTATCATATTCAGGACACCTCTGGGTTGAGGAGGCGATTTACACCTCTGGAGGGAATACCATCGGTGCATTTTAGGCCCGAGCGACAAGATGTTGACTTTTGATACATCCACGACACAAAACCAAAAACTATGAGCAGGGAGTGGCGAAAGATTGTGTTGTACAGATCTTCGAAATAAGGAGGGGACCGTTCTACGTTTTAAAAAAAATCAATATTTAAACTCCCGACTTTTACCTCGGATCGAAAGCCAACCAGTGTTACCAGAAAAGAAAGACGCATCTAGTGGCCCAACCCTCACCTAATACTCACAAGGGTGAAACGTGACCCAAGATCGAGTTTAAATTGGAGACCTTCACACGAACGTGTGGGTAGAAAGAAAAAAATTGTCCAGTTGTCATGCCAATAGCTTTTTGGCATGTCAAAAATATCTGACCCAGAGCCAACTCTCTTTTAGTGCAATGGGGAAGTACAGTATGAAGGAATGGGTTTCCTGGTACAAGATATTCGCTTCTTTTTTCGTATGACTAAAAAGCCATCAGCTGGCGTATATATATATATATATATATATATATATATATATATATATATATATATATATATATATACCCTGCCTGACTGAATGGTTTGGCCGATAATTCCAGCTCATATCTTCACACGCCTCCTTGTTGCCTTCAGTTAGCCAAAGGAACGACTGAATTCGATAAAATCCATCCTTTGGCCCATCCGTCAGATCCATCAAGTGTCACTAGAGATTCTTTAATGAAAATTACTAGAGAAAAATTAATTTTTGTCTATTTCTTGACCCAAATTTGACGCTTTAAAATATTTGCTTTAGAGAGAGGAACTTATCCAGGAGATTTTTTTACAGATGCCAATCCACAAAATATTCTCCACGTTTTGTCCTCCTTGACCTCTTCAATTTCAGCTTTTTCAAAGATCTGAATGCTGGTCAACAGCAGTTTTACTATGACTCATTTGACTTTATGTTCATCGCAAGTCAGAAAGTTTTTAAAGTTTTTTCCTTTGTTTCAAATTCTTAACTCAGATTTTCAACAACCTTCTTTATTGTTCAATGATCTCTGCAAAGCTTTTTTTCATATCTCCAAAAATTCCATTCCTCTCACTCAATGACTTTATTATTTTCTGCTTTTCAGCAGTTGTAAGGCCTTTCTCTTCACCAATGTTTCAACAAATATAATGTAAAAAAAAAAAAGAAAAGAATTTTTATAAGATTTCAGAGGTCTTAAGCTAATATTAGTTTAATCTGCATATTAACTTCTGTCTGTCTTTTTTCGTTAATTCCAAATATCCCATAATCGAAGCATTAAAAATAGCAGAAAATTTAGTTAAATATCTTACCAAGTATGAAAATGGAAGAGTTTAAATTTGACAAATATTGGTTCTGAACTCTTTGATTTATTGGGGTTTATATTTGATTCGAATAAAATCTTCAGACAGACTCTGTGTGTGTGTGTGTGTGTGTGTGTGTGTGTGTGTGTGTGTGTGTGTGTGTGTGTGTATTTGTCAGATGAAAATACATGTTTGTGTATCGGAGTATATGACACTATATATGCGAAATGGTGGGGATTTCCAAAGTGCAGTTGTTAATTAAAAGGAAGCAAAATGTTAAAGAAAGCCTAAATGAAATTCGAAGGAAATAAAGAAAAGTAACAAGTAAAAAAAGGTCTAAAAGAAAACGGAAGGAGACAGGAAAGTTAAAAGAAAAAAAGGAAAAAGATAAAGGAAGGAAAGAAAGAAAAAAAGGATAAGTAACAGGTAAAAAAGATGAAAAACGAAAAAATAAGCAAAAAAAAAGAAAAAGACAGAAAAGAAGAAAAAATGCAGAGCCCAATCTTCTTTTTTTCATTCCATATTCAAGTTAATGACTTCAACTTGTTGTTTGATAGGGCAATCAAATTTTTTCAAGAGGTTAATCAACTACAAAGTCAAACAAAATACGCCCTCATCTTCTTCCACATCCCAACAACTCCTATTTTTGATAGGCTCTCCCTCCTTCTCATATCGTTTCTTCCCACCGCACGATTCCAACCCATCACTATTTCCCACTCCTCGTCCATCTTTATTCCAGTTGTCAACGCCCTAATAAACAATATAAAACAAACAAACACTTTTTAATATTAGTTGTCATCTCATAAGCCATAATTTCCAGTGAGCGCCCTCTGTTGACTGCTTAACATAAAATCCTAATGACTTGATGCGAATAGAAGAAAACGCCGTGTTAAGGAATCTTGATCAAAGAGAAAAAAAAAAACAGTTTCTGTCAGCCTCAGAGCCGGGAGAACGAAATAGTTAAGTATTTCTCATCAATGCTAGAAGCCAGTGTTCGAATTTATATAAAGGCAATGATTTTGCATGCTAACTTTCTTAGGACAAAACCTTGAGAGTCCAGCAAGGCGAAGAAATATACATACAAATTATGACGACATACATTGAGTCTAGTTTAGCACAAGGTAAAAAGTCTAGAGCACCTAAAAAGAACACATATATATATTTATAAAAGTTGGCGACCATAGGCAAGGGTGACCCGTAGGCTTCCATTTCAATAGCTACTCCACCGAGGTGTAGGGGAGGGCGCTACTCCATTCCCAGGATTGCTCCACTTTTCCCTTGATCTTCACCTTTTAGTGCTGAGAGCTTAGCAAGGCGGCATCAACTACCATTTTTTGAGTCTTTGGTATGACTTGACCTTGGATTGAACCTCGGTCTCCCGAACCATTGGCGAACACTCTACTCAATAAGTAAATGGCTCGGTACAATATATATATATATATATATACCAACTCCTCCGCTCGGCCAATTTTTAAGCGGACTTTAACAGGTTTGAATTCAGAGTTTTCCTTCGCTTAGACTAGTTGCCTTCACCAAGACTGAAAAATCAGTCTGCCCTACTATTCACCCATAGCTGGAGGGAAAATAATTGGATTCATACCTTTCCCAGGGGTATTAGTGCTATGTGAAATGCAATCAGTCTCGTCCAGGATTTGAACTCGTGTCACCGTGTCCATTTCCTACGACGATAACCATTACACCACGGGCACCTCCTATATATATATATATATACACACAATATATTCCAAGTATAAAATAAAAAAGGATAAAACTCGCGCCTTAGATTTTCGTCAACATGAGGTAGAATACTAGCTCACCTGAAGATCAACATCGTGAAGCTCTAAGTCGTGAGTTTTTATCTTGTTTTATTATTCTCTTATTCTATATTTGAAATTATTTGGTTTCTTTGTTTTAACCCATAGGTGAAGGAATAAAGAAATTCATTCATTTCCCAAGGGTATTAGTCCAAAATTGGACTTAACAGCGCGCGACTGCAGTTAGAACCCGCTTACTACGATGTCGCAGACTAGCATGTCACAGAGACTCCACAATCCATACTTGAAATATACTGTGATATTGCTCTACATTTTCGTGCATAGAGCACTGTAAATATTATACGAGTTAGAAATGAATTTAGTCTTAATCATACGAATAATTATGAGCGTGTGCATATATATATATATATATATATATATATATATACACACACACGATTATAAAATACTATTTACTCGTGTGATGGTCGGTTGGCTTTTTCGGCATATCAACACTTCGAAGTTATTTAATACCAAATTCTGTTTATGCGGATATATTAAATATACATGTTTAGTAAACAAATAGTTTGTAGGTAACAATTTTAAAACGAACTGGAAGTGTTTGCACACAGTTAATAAATATGAACGCTGAATTGATATCAAAGTGTCAACTTCTGAAAAGATTTATTTTGCGAAATTCACCCCCACTCCCCGATAAAGCCTAATAAATATAATGCTTAAATAAGTAAATTGAATAATTATTTACATGGTCAACAGAAAAGAAAATCATGTTTTTCTCAGTCGCGTGAATACAGATTAAGTCACGAGATCAATTTTCCCAAATAAATACTAAAGTCAAATCACTTATACTTGATTTTCCGTTTGATCATTGCAGCATCATGTAAAAATAAGAATAACGGAATATATATATATATATATATATATATATATATATATATATATATATATATATATATCCACGTGGACAGAGAGTTCAATAATGGCCTGGGAGATCGAGGTTCAATCCCAGGTCAAGTCACTCCAAAAATGGTACTTGATGCCGCTTTACTTAACAGCGTTATAAGGTACATATCAAGGGTAAAGTGCAGCAATCAAGGGAAATGAGTAGCGCCCACCCAACACCTCGGTGTAGTAGCTATTGAAAAGGGAGTTTCCTGGCCGCTCTCGACTATGCTCGCCAACTTTACTTTTTTTACTTATACACATACATAAACATATATATATATATATATATATATATATATATTATTTCAAGAAAAACCAATATTCGGTGACATTAGGATAATAAATTTATTTCAATCATGTTAAGGTTTTATTTTCCTATAGGATCTGATAAAGTCCTGTTAAAAATTATTTTAGAGTCTTTGATTCATATCAATGCTCTTAATAGGATGGAAATAAATTTATTATCCAAATGTGATCGAAAATTGGTTTTTTCTTGAAATGATATTATTTGTTCTGAGAATTTATTTACATTGAGCTCTTTACCAGGAATATTCAAATATTTGAAATTTGAATCATTTATTTGTCCTGACGGAATTGTTCCCTACTGGATTGAAGAATACCTTATATATATATATATATATATATATAGTAGTCCGATGATAAGCAGACTTATTTTGATCCACACTAACCTTTGCCTTGTGCTAGACTAAGCTTGAGTGAGTAAATATATTTGGCTATAAACATATTTACAGCTCCCAAGCGGGAGAAAAATTACACATATATATATATATATATATATTTCTTAAACAGTAAAAAAAAGTCCACTTATGTTCTATGACAGCTGTTATGATTTATATAGGAAATGTATATGCAAATGTAACAACTATTATGAAACAGAAAGGTGCCACGCGTAGGGTAATGGTTAAAGAGCTAAGCTAACAGATCATTGATGGTGAGTTCGTTTCCCACGAGGTGCCTCATAGGTCAGACCTTGTGCGAAATTAAGTAAAGCTTAAAAAATGATAACAAAGTGAGATAGAGGGCACTTCACGTCGTTTAAGAGTTAGCAAGTTAGATTAACAGACTGGTAAAGAGTTCAATTCTCACTGGTTGCCATTTCTAGTCTTGTGTCACAGCTAACTTTAGTAAAAGATTATCATAAGATAGAGAGTACCTTACGTTGTGTAATGGTTAACTAGTTAGATCAGCAGACAATTGAGCTGGATACTCCTGACCTTGTGCCACAACTATAAATCAAAGATAAGCAAATGAATATTATAAGATAGAAGTAGTACTAAAAAAAATCCTTTGAAATATCTGTAAAAGTATAGTTTTCGTAAAATCCGATTTCGAGGAAAATAATGTGTCTAACAAGCAAAATAGCCATATTTCTCTCCTCCTCTTACCTGGATGTGTATCTCTCCGTGACAAGCTCCCTCGCCCCGACACACACACCTAACCTGACTTTTGATAACATTGAATCTTGGTATTATTTTATCACCAGACAATAAAGAGTTTGTTCTGTGGCCAACGCTAACCCTGACCGTAACGTATCGGTCAGTGGCCAAAGATTTGTAGATGGAAGGCCAAAGTTGCAGGAGATTGTTAAGTTAGAAACGCCACAAAACAGAGTCCTTAACCTGACACGGGCTGACCGCCAGGGTACAAATCAAGCAGGCACAGAAGGCTGGCCTCGGATGGTTAATTTGGTCGTCACAGAAAACGTCGGTCACTGAGTGAACGTGCTCCAAGATGAGGACAGAAAAATCAGCCAAGCGGACAAGACATGTGAAGTGTGCTGAGGCTGCCCGATAGCGTTCATGTTGTCTTTCAGTGACCACCACCACGCCAGCTGACCACTTCGCCGCGCCGGCAAGAAACGCGGGTGGGCCAACTCATCATAGAGCTGCGGCCATCTTAATCAAGAGGTCACTCCATCAATATGCTTGTTCGTTTCGGCCATGCATCTCTCTCTCTCTCTCTCTCTCTCTCTCTCTCTCTCTCTCTTTTCCTTTTCCATATACAGCTACACGTTTAAGCCGTTATGTTATTTACTGTTTATTTTTATTGCGAACCATTACATAAATACGATAGTTCCAATCATAAATAGTGGTATTATATACGTATGAATTGGTGTTTCTGCTTCTCTGTAGCTTTCGAGATACGAGTGATTGATTTTAATGGTATGTCAACCCATGAAGGATTATTTTATGCCAAGAGTCAAAAGAATCACATACATTGTAGATTTATATGTACATTTTTTGTATAGTGGATTGTCATTTTTTTTTTTTTTTTTTGCACACAGTTCTATGATATCGAGTATTTCTAATACAAATAATTTGCTTACAGTTGTATGGTTTCAAGTATTCCTATCTAATACTAATAATTATATGGCTTCAAGTAACAACTAATAATCCTTAATAAACAATAATAACTTCAGGTAACTATTCTTAATGAAATAATTGACAGTCATATGATATCAAGTGTTCCTATTGAATATGAATAATTTTTACATAGATTAATTTGACTCATTATGAAACCCAAATAGGTACTACCACTCCAGGTCAGAGTCGACCTGGAAGTAATGGCAATGAAAGGTTAAAACAAACTCTCCAGAACTGGAAAATCACCATCAGATGCAGTTTACTGTCTTACTCGAGACATATTTTATGAGTTCTTACCCCCTACAACAGGGGATACAATCAGTGTTTTTCATTCCTACTGACAAGGTGCTCGTTCGACTTCTGTGCCAAACACAACAAAACGACTTCATCTATCAATAGATTATCGTATTCTATATATATATATATATATATATAAATAAACGTAGACTAGCAAAAATTGTATATCGTACCGAGGTTTTTATTAGAACAATACACTTAAAATGTTCCCATTTAGGAAATAAAGTAATTTCCTGTTCAATTTGCAAATGAATTATAATTATACGGAATTCAGTACTCGCACAGAACGGCATGTTTGATCCTCAAAATTATCGATTACAATAAAATCTCGATTATCATCATGAACTGCATTTAAAACGGAAACGCAACCGGATCACGAGTCTTCTTGTTACAAACATCAAATAGGAGCCAAAGATGCATTCTATAAACTATCAGGTTTTCGGAGTTCTACCGAGTATTTACCATTCATTGTATCTCTAAAGGCAACTGGTTTACTTGTTAGTTTCCTTATTCCCCAATCCAAGTAATATGCGACAGGTTTTATTAAGTTACATGGTATCAGTAGTAAGGAACAATCCTTAACATGGTCTTTTAGAGAACGTCGAAAATTAAGTGACTTAACAAGAATAAAAAGCTTCAATTGTCCTGCTATTTATTTTTATCTAGGGAAAAGTGGATTCATGAGTTTCCCAAGAACTTTAGTGCGAAGTAAATGCCAGCTGTCCGAGACAGAGTTTGAACTCGGTTCGTTGATTTCAATCTCCCTGTAGTTAATCGTTAGCCCCACTTCTCTCAACACACCCAAACCCAAACACTAACAACTAGAGACCGACTGACTTCCTAATCAACAACAGGCGATTATGCCAAAAATAATCATTCTTCATGTAAGGCTTGAAAAATCTCACGCCAAAACAACACAACTCTCTCTCTCTCTCTCTCTCTCTCTCTCTCTCTCTCTCTCTCTCCCCCCTCTCTCTCTTTCTCCATCTATCTTATTGTCTTATTAGTCTTATCTCTATCTTTAAAATTATTTTTCCACTCCACTTTACTCTTCCCTTCGTTCTTTATCTATTTTTATCGATGTCTATCACTAATTCCCTTACTCCTTGAGTCTTTATTCACCTCTCTCCATCTTCTCTCTAACATTTCTGTCTCTATCTACTCCTGTGCACCTCCTCTCTTTTTTACTATCTCATCTCTTACTCTATCCAATTCTGTCCCTCTTTCAAATTATTTACTTCTTTTTCTTCAACTCCCAATTTATCATTCTCTATCCCATTCATCTCTTATCGATACTCTTTCTCTATCTCTCCAGAATATACACTCTATTAATATCTCTCTCTCTCTCTCTCTCTCTTTTTTTATCTCTCTCTCTCTCCCTTTATCTCTGTCAATATTTTTCTCTCCCCTCCTCAATTTCACTCTTTCATCCTTAATTCCTCACTCTCTCTTCCTCCTATTTCTTTCTCTCTTATTCTCTGTTCATTTATCTCTTTCTTTTTCATGTTAACTTTATTCTATTTCTTTCTCCCTCTCTTTATATATATATATATATATATATGTGTGTGTGTGTGTGTGTGTGTGTATTTAATTCTCTCTTCATCCCCATTTATATATATATATATATCTTTCGACCTCTCATCATTCTCTCTTTCTATATATTCCACCATTTCTTCTCCTTCTCCCCTCTCTCTCTTTCTTTCTCTCTCTATATGTATATATCTTTCTTCATCTCTCTCTCTCTATATATATATATATATATATAGATATGATTCCATCCATCGCCACCACCCTTCTTTCTCTCTCTCATCTCCTTTTTCTTCTTTCTTGTTGATTGTCAAGAAAAGAGAAATAATCGACAAGAAGAAGCGAACCAACAAAATGAACATCTAATTGAAAATTCCAGAGGCTCTCGGGACAAACAAAGTCTCAATAGAGAGAAGGAGTCAAATTTGAACTCGGACTCGACCGGTAACTGGCATCGGACAAAGAGGGGGATGAGATAGAGGAAGAGGAGGGGTTGTTTTCACGCATCACTGGGCGCGAAAACTGGACCTGCCTAACATCGACGGAGGCAGTCGAGAAGAGTCGTTCGTCTCATTAGGGTGACAGTTAAACATAATTTTATTAGAACAAACATTGAAGGGTAATAATCAAGAATTACCGAGAAATAGGAAACAGAAGCCAAGAAAGAAAAGTGAACGAATGAAAGTGAGGAAAGAAAGAAAAGAAAATTTAAAGAAAAGTGATTAATAATGATCGAAAGAAAAAGATTGGTAGAAAAAAGTGATAGATAAGAAAGATGAATGAAAGAGAAAGAAAAAAATAGAGAAAAATGAATGAAAGAAAATGAGAAAGAAAGAGAGAAAAATGAATGAAAGAAAATGAGAAAGAAAGAGAGAGAGAAAAATGAATGAAAGAAAAGGAGAAAGAAAAACACAAAGAAAATAAAGGATGAATAAGAAAAAAGAGAAATAGACAAAAAGCAAAAGAAAATGAAAAAGATAGAAAGAATAAAAGAGGTGATGAAAGAAACTAAAAGAAAGAAAAATAGAAAAAACTATTTGAAAAAGAGAAGAAGAATGAATAAAAGAACAAGAGAATGAAGGAAAGAGCAAAAGAAAGAACGAAAAGCGAGATGAAAGAAACAAAGAAAGCAAAAGAAAGGAAGGGAGAACGAAAGAGAGACATGGAAACTAAAATAATAATTTTTAGAAAAGTAATCTTTGAGAGAAAAATAAAAGAAAGGAGACAAAATGAACGAAGGAATAAGAGAATGAA
Source organism: Sepioteuthis lessoniana (assembly GCA_963585895.1). Taxonomy (NCBI): domain Eukaryota; kingdom Metazoa; phylum Mollusca; class Cephalopoda; order Myopsida; family Loliginidae; genus Sepioteuthis; species Sepioteuthis lessoniana. The sequence goes on from OY757942.1 coordinate 56,090,450, forward strand.
AAATGAAAATAAATAAAATGAAGTGAATAAAAAACGAAAAGATAGAAACGACAAAGAAGAAAAGGCGAATAAAGACGAAAGAAATATTGGCAAAAAAAATAAAGAGAGGAATAAAATCGAGTAAGTAAAAAAAAAGAATTTTTTTTTAAAGAAAGGAATGAAACTAGATAGGGAGACGAAAGAAGATTAAAAAAGAATGAAAGAAAAATAAAAGGGAAAAGAAGAGACGATGAAGGAGAGAAAGAGAGTAAATGAAATGAAACCAGTCTAAACGAAGAAAAAGGTGTTCGATTAATTACTATTAGTTTTATGTTGCTCACGAAACAATCAAAATATTTGTACCTCGAAAGACAACAAAATTAGCAACATTTTTCTTTAACGACAGCGGATCGTTAGAGAAAAGAAATTCTTTGAAATATGGTACTGTTCTTTTAGCTGTGTGATGTACCACTCTAAAGACTAAATTAGGTATCAGACAGTAATGTTATTCCTTCAACTCTAAGCCATCATTTCTAACGAATTATTAGTTAATTTTTCATCAGATTTCACAGACTTAGAGCTGTCGTTTCTCATTCCTCTTAAGCCAATAGAATCAGTGGAATGTGCTTAGACGAATTTTTGTATGTCTTTTAGGTGAACCAACTTGAAGGTCAAATGAATTGTCTGGTTAAGACCGAGAAATTCTAGCGCATATTTATAATGAACTCTTAGAACTACGTTTTTTTTTATTAAATTATTCCTTGAACTTTTCATTAAATGTCCCAAAACAGAGATTACAAGAATATTGGCCGGTTTCGTGAAGAAAGTAGTCGCGTCTTTCTTACGAGAAGGCCGTGTTCGATCCCTGATAAAAGCCAGAGTTTCAAATCTACGATTTACGAAAATACAACAAAACGTACTTCAAAGCGTAAACAACTATAATTTAATTATATATTAATTACGAAGTGATATATATATATATATATATATATATATATATATATATATATATGTATGTATGTATGTATGATGACTGCTACATCTTGACAGATGGTAGATGTCCTTACCACCAAAACCAGAACTCAAACGTCCTGATTGATAATATTCAACTTGAGCAAAATATACAAGATGCGCAAGATGTTAAGGAAGTATGACATTTGAACGTCGACTGATTATAATGATATATGCCTGTACGACACTTAGACGACACTCTGGGTGTACGTAGCTCCAGCCCATTAACAAGCGAAGAAAGATAACTCGTGACTATGCAAACAGCAGGTTTTATTTCAGAATACTTTCTCTTAGCCAGCAGAGGTTTCATACTCGGGCTTCTTTCTCCAGTTTTGATTTGGGTGTTAACTTCTCCTAGAAGAATTGCTTTCACCACGGCTTTGTCATTAAACTGGAGCTCCTGCAGTCCAACACTTTAGTCATGTCACCACGGGGATATGGCTAAAGTGCTGGACTGAAGCTTGGAAGTAAGCGAGTTCGAATTCCAGTCGCGCTATTACGTTCACTTTCGGATTAATCCTCTTGGGAAAAGTATGAACCGCCTTTATCCTCCCAGCAACATTGAGTTTAATAGTATCACTGCTGTTCTTCTACAAGGAAAGGCATGAACCTCCTTAATCCTCCAGCTTAGTTAAATAGTATCACTGCTGATGTTCTACAAGGATGGCTTTGGTATTAAATGACCCACAAAATTTGGTATGCAATTAACCAATGAAACCAACTATGCCCTTTTCCTACGATGATAACTATGACACCACGAACACCTTCTCTGTGTGTGTGTGTGTGTGTGTATGAAGAAATAGTAAATTGGAAAAATCCGTCGAGATGTGAAAAAATAAATAGAAAAGTAGATAGACTGAAAAACAAACAACGGATTCAAATTAATATTTCGTCTTTATTTTATTAAAGACTTCTTCAGAATAGAAACGACATATTAATATGAATCCTTTGTGTTTTGGTTTATCCGCTTTTCAATTTTTTCACACATACACACACATTTATATATATATATATATATATATATATATACACACACACACTTGTGCATATATATATATATAGACACGCACTGTGTTTCAATGCCGTAAGGTTTGGTAATAAATAACACCTCATAATATCCGTTTTGGTTTCAAAATGTTCATCAAAAATGATAAAATAATATCTTTGGTTTAATTTTTTTTAATTGTTAAAGGTGTACTTATTTATGGGCTATACTGTACAGAAAAAAAATCCTCACAACAATAAAAACAACGCTGTAAAATCGCAAAGAAGTGAATGTTATTTATATTATGAATAAAAAAAAGTCTTAAATAAGAATAAAGACTAAGATCAAAAATAATAATTACAAGATTCCGAGCTCTTTTCCTCTTTTTGTTAATGTGTGATTGAGGCTATTTTTGTCAAGTGTTTTCTATAAGGAAAAGAAAATGGAAGAAAGCAGACGACCCAACAAAAGATTTGCAAAACAAAATGAAAAGGAAACAAAAATTAGACAAAAGAAGAAAAGATGAAGAAAATCAAGCGACCCATCACAAAAGAGAAGAGACCAACAACAAGGAGGAGAAGAGAGAGAAGACTGGGGAGAATAAACACTTAATTGTTTTGTTCATCTCTGAAGTATGGAAGAGGCGGTATGTGTCAATCGACCAATGCGTTCCTGCTTCTTCCGAGGACTTGTGGAAGATCAAATAAGACTGGGGTTTGATCAGGGCGGACCATGGGAGATGATAAGTGGTTTGATGAGCCAAAGTACAGGAAAGGGAGAAGGTGGTCCTGACCAAGTGACTGGTTGACCAGTACTGCCAAGTGGTTGGTTGGTCGGCGGTGAAAATGAGTTGATCGTGTGTGCACAGTGGGAGAGGAACTGGTTGCGTTGTTGAGGGCTAAAGATTAGAAGGAGAGAGAAAGATTTCTTATTGTCCACGATGTAATTACCACTACTGCTGCCTCTAGCATCACTTGAAGGCTTAGCTTAATGGTTACAACGACGCTTTGACGTCAGAGACGTACAGTGCGCCTAAGTGGAATTAACTAGAATCGGCCAGGAGATGAAAAACGGATTTCAAAACAAGACAAACAGTATTTTATCCTCCTTCAAGGCGGTCAGTCTATGGCTAGTAAAAACCAGGATACCTCAATGAGGCAGCAAAGTACAGTGAAACAGAGACAAGCCAACTAAATAAGGGACTGTCCGGCGGTTTCATAGCAGAAATTGTCTGTGGTCAGAAAAATCAAATCATTAACAATCATTTCTTAGAGACTCCATTTTGCTTCTTTCTTCAACCGTTCTTTCAAAGAAACGTGGAAAAGGGAAATACAGGTCACTTAAAATAAAGGAATAAGCTTATACTTGCTTTCGAGATTTCGTTATTGCTATGAGCTTCTTCGTTGGTTAATTGGTTTTAACGGCAAGTCAATCCATCAAGGGCTATTTTATGCCTGAATGTTTAGGAATTGCGTTTCTTGTCTGTTTTTGTTTACATGTTTTGCGTTGTTGCTTCTTAAGTTTTTTTCATCCAGTAAAATGGTTTCAAGTATTCCTACCTAAAACGAATAATTTTCATACAATTGTAAGGTTTCAAGTATTCCTATCTAATACAAATAACTTGCATACAATTGTATGGTTTCAAGTATACCTATCTAATACAAATAACTTGCATACAATAGTATGGTTTCAAGTATTCCTAGCTAATACGAATAATTTGCATAAAATTATAAGGTTTCAAGTATACCTATCTAATGAAAATAATTTGCATACAATTGTATGGTTTCAAGTATTCCTATCTAATACAAATAATCATATGGTTTCAAGTGATTATTTCTGTTTAATGATAATCATTTCTTTGCTCACAGTTATATGGTTTTAAGTAACTAATAATAATAATAATCCTTAGTAAACAATTATAACTTCAACTAACTATTCTTAATAAAAATAATTTACAGTTATATAGTTTCAAGTATTCCAATCGAATGGGAATAATTTCTAAACAAATCTATATGACCTATATATCTATATGACCTATAATAAACGAGACCCCAACTACTCTGGGTTAGAGTGTACAAGGAAATAATGGTAAACCAGCAGTACTCGAGACTGCCCAGATCTCCAAGACTGAGACCTCACCATTAGATGAAGTCTAGCATAATACCAAAGAAACATTTTTTGGAAGGGTTTTACTCCTCTGCCGTTGGGATACAGTCAGTTTATTCTATTTTGACTTTTTTTTTTTTTTATCGCCACAGGGTTTGTACTTCGCGCCGAGGAAGAACGCAGATCGGAAACAAAAATAAAGAATAAAACCCCTCAAAGATTCAAACTTATGTTTTCTACTTCAGAGAAGGGACGACCTAAGTGAGTTGCGTTGTTCATTTGTTTAGAATTGAGGAGCCTCTGAGATTTTAATGGCTAACGTGTTGGACTGTGACATCGTAAGTAAGCAAGTTCGAACTCCAGTCGCACTTTTATGTTCACTTCTGGACTCTTGCGAAAAGTAGAAATCGCCTTTTCTCCCCAGCTACGGGCGGGGTTAATAGGACCACTGCTGTTGTTCTACAAAGATGGCTTTGGCATTAAATAACCCATGAAGGTTGATATGCCATTAAACTAAAAAGTAAACCTAAGCTTCGAATTAATTCATGATCGTCATTTATTCTCTATTTTTATTGATAAAATAAACAACAGTTACTTCGTTATTTTGTTGTGAGGATTTTTTTTTTCTGAATGCTATAGCTCATAAATAAGTACACCCCAAACAATTCCTTTATTAAACTAAATATATTATTTTATCATTTCGAGTAGAACATTATAAAAGCAAAACAAATATTATTAGACGTCATCTATTATCAAACTCTAAAGCATTAAAATTGTAAAAAAAATTAAAACTACCAAGAGATGAGTATTTATTTTTGGACTGCTTCTTTTTCACATTTTCGGTTAAAGCGTTTTAATGTTTGGCAATCATTTGTGGTGGTGGTGGTGGTGGTGGTGATAAGAATTGTAGTAGTCCAAAGTGAACTCAAATTGCCCCACATGGAGTTTTGAATACAGCTCGCTGATTCCATTCTCCGTACCATTGACCGTTAAGCCACCCGTATTTCCATTTAACCTACATAACTAAACAAAGTACTATTTACAAATGCAACTAATATATTGCGTGTGTGTGTGTGTGTTATCAATATATGTCCTTCTGTTTCTGAATCAAAGATTAACAGTAGAAACCTTCACCCTAACTCAAAACCAACAAAACACACGTTTATTTTTTTTTTTTTTGATGACCGGGATCGAGCATAAATTATTCCACTTCATTTAAATATTATTTCCCGATACAGAGAAAAATGTATTTTATCTCAGATGAAATTTTATTAAACAACAGTTAATCAAGACTACAAAAGTCGTTTCAAGTCAGAAAAAAACATGGCGACGTTTGATAAAAACACAACAGACAAAGCGCAGGTTCATAAACTTTGCTGACGTAAGAAAAATAATATTTGTCTGGTTCTTATCGATAAAGCTTGTCCGGAAAATTGTACATAAGTCAAATACCTGATTTTTTTTAACATGGAAAAACACTATATATATATATATATATATATATATATATATATATATATATATATATATATATATACACACACACACACACACACACACAAAGCGAGAGAGAGAGAGAGAGAGAAAGGAATGAATGATGGAATTCTATACAGATAAAAACCTGTTCACAAAAATAAAATAAGACATTGACAAGATAGAAAATTGGCATATACATACATAGCAATTTTCTACCACACACACACACATATATATATATATATAGTGACCTAGAAATGTACACACACTTTGATCAGTGATTGCATTTTTTTTTAAAAAAAGAGAATAATCCATTTACAAGCAACATTGATAAATCCTGGTAAGTTTACTTGGTGTTTAACTGTAACAGACGGATTTTGAGGTGCCCTGTGGTCTTAATTGTTGTACTCAATTGAGTCGTTTAACTTTATAACACAAAACCTGCCACAATCAATGAATTTATAGCAGCAAATGAAATAAAATGCATCGAAATACAAGTTGAAACGATTTGAAAAGTTTGCAATTTCATTTGCAGTGCCTTAAGCAGAATGGTCATCAGTTTGAACACCTGCGATAAATCAGTAATGTTTGCAATTCTGTCTGTTGTCGTTATCAGAAGTGCCTGCACAAAGAACAATTATCTGTTCAAACACCTGTGTTAGCTTAAGAATTTCTGTAATTGTCTTCTTTAAATTTGATTATAAAACTTAAATATATATCTGAATAAGCATCTTATTTATAATAAATCAAAGAGTATATATACATTTACTAACCTACTGTCTACCAGCATTCACGGTTACCAGGCAAAAAAAAAAAACGCCAGGAACAAGAGATAAAAATATCTCGAATGACCGCCCGAGGGAAAAAAGAAAAAATATCATAGGACAAAAAAAAAAAGAAAAGGCCAACTTCGTCTCACCTGTTGAAAAAAAATCAAGAGATATGCAGTCAGTTGGTCAAAAGAAAAATAAAACCCACCGTAAAATGCCGCAATGCTACAATTACAAAAGTGCTCAATACGAGTAGAGCCAATTACAAAAATTAACTTAAATCGCGAGTCGGAATTTTCCTACTAAATTCCGACTCACGATTTAAGTTAATTTTTATATATATATATATATATATATCTTATTGTCATTTCACCCGGACTTAATTCTACATAAAACAGTTTTGGGAAAACAACCTCTTTTCTTCTCAAACAAGATTCTGAATGTTTCGATATTTGACAAACTTTCCGTTTCTTTCTAATTTGCAGATTTTACTCTTAAAAACCTGCTTTTACGAAAATAAAAGAAAAAAGGTTATAAGAAAAAATAAAATTATAAACTAATAATAATGTTTTGTTATTGCCTTTCAACCTTTTTTCCCCTTTCTAATAATCTATTTCTATAAGTGATTTTTTTATCCTCTAGAATAATTTTCCACAATAACAATCGTCTTCGGGTAATTATTTTTTTAGCGGGAAGATGTGTGTTTTTATTTTGTTTGGGTACTTTGTTTTGTTGCAAGGTTTTATGATTAATGATAGTGCTTTGGTTAGTATATTAGTTGTTGAAGATGTTTAATACTTTGTGCCGGTATTGAATGCTATTTATTTATGTTTAGTTATTAATTTTGAATACTGATGGCTTTCAACAAAATAAATTTCTCATCCAAACAAAAACAAACAATACCTACATATTAATAATAATCCTCAGGCCCGAAGAAAATCAATGCATATGACCGAAAGCGCTTGAAAGTAGAACTTTGCGCAACTCTTTTATCAAATGGACCCTGATACAAAGAAACTAGCAACACAGCTAAAGAAAATAAACAAAATCAGATTATGAGAAAAGAAAAGTTCCCCATGGTCTTTAACCAAACTTGTCTAAATAGTTTCATTGCTGGCAAAATATATTCTCTCTCTTTCTCTCTCTATGTGCTATTTTGAGTTTTATTTCATTTATTTATATTCCACACATGTTTCGGACTTCGTGGTCCTCTTTGTGAGACTAATTATGTCTAGGATCATCTATGCTTCTAGCTTTTCCAGATATATATATATATATATATATATATATATATATATATATATATATATGCGTGTGTGTGTGTGAGAGAGAGAGAGAGAGAGAGAAAGAAATATTTTGGATCCAACAAAATGGGAAGTAAAATTAGCCAAGAAAACGAAGTTAATGTTAAAATGTTATTTAATCCAAAGTGAAACATTTTATTCACAATCAGAATATTTTCAAACACAAAATGAACACATTAGGAAAGATATTATTGTTCAGTTGAAAAGAAACTTCTAAAAAAAGATAGCCATCACCAGTTGCCATGATAACAGCAAAAATATCTTGCCAAGCAAATTCATCTGTTGTTTAAAAAGTGAGTGAAACATTACAATTAAAATTAACAAATATCTACGTAGTTTTTTTTCCGGTATATATAGTGATCGAACGAGTGTTCGCCAATACCCGGCTTTTGTGCTTGTGAAAACCTGGATGTAGTTGTTTCTTGGGACCGTCTAAGTAATTCTCATGGGACGTGCAGCTTAATTTGAACTTCCGGCCTTTGAATAGTTTTCTCTATGTAGTCATTATCACAATGATATTGGATATTTATATAATATCATGCTTTGTGGAAGTACAGGTAAGACATCTTTTTAGGAAGATGAAAAGGCAGATCTAGTGATGAAGATGGTTCTTACCTTAACCGAGCTAAAATAGCATATAGACGACCTAGAGATTTTCTCTCTCTCTCTCTCTCTCTCTCTCTATATATATATATATATATATATGTCAACGCATATAAGGGTAATTCAAGAAAAGAAGGAGAGTCTCTGTGGCGTAATTGCATAAGTGTTGGACTGCAGTCTCGAAGTAACCGAGTTCGATCTCCAGCCGAGCTATGACGTTCACTTTTGGAATAATAACCTTGGGAAAGGTACGAACCTTTTTATCCACCCCCCACCAGCTATGGGTATAATACTACTCCTACTGTTCTTCTAAAATGATTGCTTTGGCATTAAATAACCCACCAGAGTTGATATGCCATTAAACAAAGAAACCAATAAAGGGATTTTTCTTTTGAAAAAAAAGCAAAATAATTTTTTTCCCTAGATGCATTGTTTAAAATTGTTTTATAGCAAAAAAAATATTCAAATCTTGTAAAAATATTTGTTTCGAGGCTGTTTGAAATAGCGACAAATCAGAGTGCTCCAGGCTTGAACAGAGGTCTGTCATCAAAATTTCGCTGGCTGACCAGTGTAAACCATATGAAATTCACAGAAGAATGTGTGATGTATACAGAGAAGAAGCATTTTTTAATCAAGAAATCTTTACAAATAAATATGGGTTTGCCACTAGGAACCCGAGTCAAAAAGCAGTCGATGGAGACAAAACACATCTTTCTGGCAAAGAAAAAGTTCGACGCACAGCAGTCGGTAAATAAGGTCACGCTGACAGTCTTCTGGAACATAAAAAAACATCAAAATTGATTTCCTTGTAAACAGTACTTCCTATAGCCAAGTCCTTAAGCAATATTTCAACTTATTCATTGAATGACCCCCGTACATACGAAGTCGCAAACCGCAGTAGATAGGCTACAAATATCCTGTAGATGGTGAAATCCGCGGATAAGATCAAACCATTTAAGCCTGTCCAAAATTTCTCGCAGGAAAATCAACAACCTATTTTTAAAACGGGATTATTGTTATGTTATTTTTGATATTCCGTTATTTTATTCAAATCAAACTAAAAGTCGGCACAGCAATATGGCGCCCAGATTAAGCGCTGTTTTACTAAAGCCTAAAAAAAATGTAAGTGAAGTTGGCGACCTTAATCGAGGGTGACACAAAGACTCCCTTTTCAATAGCTTTTACAACGAGGGTGTAAGGGAGGGCGCAAGTCCATTCCACTTTACCCTTGATCCTTACCTAATAATGCTGTATGTTAAGCAAGGCAAGTACCATTTTTTGAGTCTTTGGTATGACTCGACACGGGATTGAACCCCGGTCTCCCGGACCATTGGCGAACACTCTACTCATTAGACCAATGGCTCGGATAACTTCACTTACTTTTTAATTGTAAACCTACTCGAGGATAAATAAAATGCAACTTACCCATCACAAAGAAATATATTTGAATTTCACAGCAAACAAATTACAAAATTAGTCTAAAATATTTCAATATGAATTGTAAACACATTTTGAGCTCTCTCTTCTTTTTTTGGGTGGGGGCACACATTTAAATGGTTTCAAGTATTCCTATATAACAATGATAATTTAACATCAGTCATTTATTTGCACACATTTAAATGAATATACATATATAATTTGAATATTTCAATAGACTATGAACAAAACTTTTATTAACTCTAAAGTTTAGGGATATTTAAACTATTCATTTTTCTTTTCAAAATATCATTTTTACCTATATATGTAATATCTACGTCTACTTGGTATATTTGATACTCGTTTGAAATATAATTTTGCAATGTATTTTATATGAGTTGTAAAATGGGAAACATGATTTTACGTAATATTTAACGACTGAAATCAAATAAAACAAATATAAAACTTAGACGCCTTTTGACAGACACTTCATCAAAAGTCAATCGTCCCTATTTACTAATGAAGAGATTAAGATTTTTAAAAAGAAATTAAAATTGCGAGGAAACAAAGTGAAAAAATTCATTGTGCTCCAGATCAAGGCAATGACTTCTCAAATAGTTCTCATTTGCGGTGTGGATGTTAATCACAAAAGCTTCAAAGATATATATATTGGCCTAGCGGTTAGAGTGTTCGCTAATGGCCCGGGAGACCTGGGTTCAATCCTTGGTCGAGTCATACCAAAGACTTTAAAAATAGTACTTGATGCCCCCTTGCTTAACACTCAGCATTATAAGGTACGAATCAAGGGTAAAGTGGAGCAATCCAGGGAAAGGAGTAGCGCCCTCCCCTACACCTTGGTGTAGTAGCTATCGAAAAAGGAGCATTCGGGTCACCCTCGACTATGGTCGCCAACTATATTTATATATATCAGTATTTTTTTTATATTCAAACTATAAATAAAATTCTTAAATAAATTGCGGCGATTTCTATTTTTATCTTAAAACTGCTAAATTAGATTTACCAACCAAAAATAAACTATAAGTTTATGATGTCTTAACGAATCAGCGACAAATCTTAGTACTTTTTTAGCAGCGGTATTTGACGAAAAACAGGATTGTGTGAGTGCAGTATCCTTCCTTTCTACCCACCAAGTCGAACTCCGTGCGACTATTTTTGTTTCGCAAATCAAAAAATAACTTCAAGTGTAAGATTTGAGGACAGGGAGGACTTAAAAAAAAGAAAAGATGAAACAGCTGCACATCATATCAAAAGAGAAGTTTCAGAGATGCTTTGAATAGAAATCTCGCTGGAATTATTGTGTCAAATGCTTAATGGACTAATTTAAAGAAAACTAATGTATCATTTACTGTCTCGTTTCTCTCTTGGTAAATAAAGCTTCAGTTTGGATACTTTTTTGAACAAACCTCATAAGAAAACAAAAGAATATTACTTATCTTCTCGCGCTCTCTCTCTCTCTCTCTCTCTCTCTCTCTCTCTCTCTCTCTCTCTCTCTCTCTCTCTCTCTCTCTCTCATCTTCCTGATTTTTTTATGGGAGGTTGCTATTGTCTTCCATTTTTCATTTCTTCCTTTCGCTATCCATGTTTTTTTTTTCATTCTTTTTCTTTCCTTTCTATTACTTCTTTAAATCTAAATTTTCTTCACTCCACCATTATTCCTTCATTCTTTACCCTTATTCTTCTTTAGTCACTTTCATTCTTATTTTTCTTCCTCCTATTTCTTCTCTGTCTCAACTTTGACTTTTTTTTTTCACTTTTCTGTTCTTACAGAATAATTCTTTTCTTTCTTTATCTACTTCTTATATTATGTTCTTTCCTTTCTGATTTCTTTCGATTTTTTTTTAATTCTTTCTTCTTACCACATTTGCTTTTTTTTCTGCTATTTATTCTTCTCAATTTTACAAGTTATCATCTTTCATTCCAATCCGGCTTTCTGGTCCTATTTTTCATTCATTCTCTCCCTAATTTTTCCTTCTTTTCTCGATTGACTCTTTATTCATTCATATTTCTTTTATTCCTTGATTCTTTTTATTCTTTCTTTTTTTCTGGATTTTACTTTTTTATTCTTAAAACTAAATTTTGCTTCCTACGTTTGAAGGAAACATTGGAAGCAAAATTCAGAGTTAAGAACATTTTTCTTTTTCATTCTTCGTATTGTATTTTCATTCTTACATTTTCTGTCTCCAAACCTTCCCTTTCTTTTTCACCATCTGTTCTTCCTACTTTCTTCTTCTTATCCATTTCTTTTTCATTCTTTCATATTCTCCTTTTCCCACATTTTTTCATTTTCTTTTTTCAAATATTCGATATATTTTTTTAACTCCTCCGTCTCAATCTAATATTTTCCTTCTTTTTTTTTTTGCTTTATTTTCTTCCGAATTAATTTAAAACAAAATGGAAAATATTCTTGTTGGAATTCACTTCAAAGTGAAAAGAAACCAATCATTTCAATTTACCGCCATTTTCAACAAACGAGAAAAAAATGAAAATCTTTTTAGATCTGCTTGAAGGTGAATTTACGTTTAGCTTTGTCGAAAAAATACCACCTGGCTAACAAACCATGGCCAAATAATGCGACAAAGTCAAATCAGAATTATTATCATCACCCAGTTTATTTGATTTTTTTTCTTTCTTCTCAAGAAATGCCAAGAAGTTGCCATCCAATGGTAAATGGATGGTCCACTGGCAAAAGTATTTTTCTTGACACAAGCAAATTGACGGAAAGAGAAAGACTAAAATAAAGAGTGGCTAAGAGATTCGAAAGGACGATTTAGAGGGAGAGAGATTGAGATAAAAACAGAGAAACTGGCAGAGAGAGAGAGAGAGAGAGAGAAAAGGTAAAGTGAGATTCAAAGTGACAGACAGAGAAAGAGAGAGATTTAGATAAAGACAGAAAGATAGGAAGAAAGAGACAAACAGAGAGAAATGAAATGTTTCCAATTTCAAGATTTGATTTTGATATTTTACAATTCAGCCATAACAGAAACGCGAATCCTAACGAAAGTAACAGAAAAACAAATTTCCGATGAAAAAAAATGAAACTTGATTTTTTTTCCTTCAGCTTCTTTTTCTTTTCTTCTTTATTTTTATTCCTTGAAAGAAGAAAAAAACGTGAAAGACGGAGATTTCATTTTTAATTTAAAATTCAAAGTAAAAATTATTCTTCAACCTTAAGAGAAAAAAAAAACAAAACAAAAACTTAATATAACGATGTAGTCATTCTTCCTTTTTTATTTCGCCCTCGAAACCACGGATTCCTCGGAGATTTTCTACAGAAAAAAAGTTTCTTTTAATTTAAAATTAATTATCTACTGATTAAGTTTTCAAGTTGAGAATTTTCTGATGCACGAACGAAACTATGGTCAATACCCCCACTTCCTACTTCAGACCCCCAGCCGTTAAAGTTATGTACGACACAGTTATTCTTTTTTCTTTTGCAAATATGTCAAATCCACATATAGAATCAGACTGGATTTCTATAGGGCACTTTCAATAATCCTATAATGTTTTCATGTTATCCTGAAGCAATATGACATTAACAATTCGATAGTCCCCTAACCTTTTGCAGATCTCCGAGACACCCTATTCAATAAATTCCTCTTCCTAATATCTCTCAGGGAACTTTTTTTTGGATGTAAGGATGACTTGATGGTTCCCATCTTTTTTCTTAGTAATATGTGACAGGTTGTACTGAATTACATGGTACCAGTAGATTCCTCTTCTTAGTGTCTTCTAAGGCAATGGGAAGGTTACTTGGTGGAACTCATCTTCTCTCCAAGTAACACGTTGTACTGGGTTACATTGTACCAATAGCAAAGGACAATTCCTGACCTGACTCTCTCTTTGCGGGGCTCAATTCCTCTCCAAGTAACAAGAGATTGGTTGTACTGGGGTTCCGGTAGCAAGGAACGACCTCTGACCTAACTTAAACGATCCGGAAAATTATCCTGCCACATCGACATGTTGGTAGGTGGTTTGAATTCAGAGTTTTCTTTATCTTAGACTGGTTTACCTCCCCACAAGGCAAAAGAGTAAAGTCTGCCCAACTAGCCATATTTGAAAGGAGAACAGATGAGTTCATGCCTTTCTTGAGAAAAGCATGAATAAAAAATGAAACACAAACAGCTGCGCCCAGGATTTGAACTACGACGATAGCCGTTAAACAACCCACGGCCCTCATAATAACTAAAACGACAAAGCGACACACCCTAATGACAAGTAATCCAGTTATCGGTTAAACATGCAGTACGAAGGGTGCTGAAAAGTTCTCAATCCAACAAAGAATGAATGCATCGTTTGGTTTGGTTTTATGGCAATTAAATATCAGTCATTTGTTTACACACAGTTAAATGATCAAACTTCTATTTCTAAAATTTTACCAATCATTTCAGCATAAGTACACAGTTTTTTTATTTACACACAGTTAAATATAAAAACCGTTCTATTTCTAACAATTCAGTTTAGCATAAGTACACAGTTTAAATATCAAACAGTTCTATTGACCCATAGATAGGAACCTATCAGGTGCTACCACTCTAGGCAAGAGTGGACCTGGGAGCAATGGCAATGAAGCAATACTCCGTATTCCCCAAATCTCCAGCATTACTGGAGCCTCACCATCAAATTATTTAGTGTCATATCCAGGTCACTTGTTGAGGGGCAGTCTTACCCCTCTACAGAGATGCAGTCAGTGTATTCTTCAGCCTCTCCCCAGCCGACTGGACGATATTCGGTATTTCTCATTACTCAGCCAGCACATCAGTTTAATTCTCATTGAATGACCCTTACTTCTATTCTATCTAAGATTAGTAAATAACAATGGCTTTACCTGTTAATACAGAGGATCAAAGTTTTTATCGCAATAATCAAATATATGCGCTGTGTCGATGAATACGGGTATGCTTGTGTATATAGATGGGTGCCGTTTCAACAATAATTTTTCATTTTTATTTTTACAATGCAAAATCGGCAACACCAATAATCCAGCATATTTTGAATATGTCTCCAGTAGTTTGTAAATCTACGACAAGAATTCTTCAACCAGCTTTCAAGCCATATTTTACATATTTTACATCCTAATTTCGCTGTTTGTAAACAAAATGTGTAAAAAAAAAAAATAACTGCAATTTGAAATAGATCGAAAAACCTTATATTCGACAATTCCTATATTATTTTCTTTAAAAAAAAAACAGGAATTAATATTGTTTGTTTGTTTTGGGGATTTGGATTAATTGATTTTAATGCAACGAATTAAAAAGAGAAAATAAATCAATTTCATTTATCGTAATTTATATCATAAAACTAGCAGTAGTTATCCATAGTAGATAGGAGTTGTAGGTTTGGTTTGATTTGGTTTCTGTCTAATGGCATATTGATCTTGGTTGGTTAGTTAATACCAGATCCATCCTTCCAGAAGAATAGTAGTGGTACTATCTAACCTATAATGCGAAGGGATAAAGGGGTTCATGCCTTTTCCAAGAGCATAAGTCAAAAAGTACAGGTTTTCAGGTGGTCATTAATAAAAAAAAGAAAGAAAGAAAGAACAGATATTCACTTTCATTAAAGTTGACGATAATTATTCATATAAAATAAATGTTTTATTTCTTATTTACAATAGGTTACTGTTTTTGTTTATAACGAGGGTGACTACGGGCTTTTCGGAAATATCAGATAGCCATGCAAAACCTTTAAAATTAATGAATATTTTGAATAAATATCTGATCATATTATTTTTAAAATTTAGACGAGTAATATTAGCTACTTTATAGAATTGGATTTCTAAGACTTTTTAAAAGTTAGGCAATTGTCAGGATTCCTCTTAGTTTGATATCAGATGACAGTAAGGGTCTAAGTGCATAAGAGGGAGAGTAATCTACAGCACGTAACAATTACCATAAGAGTGAGTGATTGGTACGAGGCGTGAGACAAACAACATTTTATAGTAGAATGCAAGATATAAAAAAGAGAGGGGCAGTGTTGCCACTTAAAACCCAGTCATAATTGAATCTCCTAGTATCCTTTCTATGTATGACTAATAATACCTAAAAGTTTAGTTGAAACTGAAACAAAAATGGCGGAGTAATGGCTGTAAAAACGGACGGAGATTTCATGAATTATAATAATATATTTATTCAAACCCTCCGCACGAACAAAGAGCAACAGAAGGTCAATTTTTGAGCAGAGTTTAACAGCTTTGTATTCAGTTTTCCATCTCCTTGACTGGTTTGCCAAAGCAAAGTTAAAGAGCTCAGTCTGTCCAACTATTTACCCATAGATAAAGGGAGAATAGTTGGAGTTATACCTTTTCCAAAGATATCAATGCTATATGAAATGCAAATAGCCTCGTCAACGATTTGAACTCGGGTCGCCGTATCCATTTCCTACAACTATAACCATTGCACAACGAGTGCCTCTCTATCATAAATCATAACAAGTTGATATCAATATTTACTTGCGTGTGCTGCAAGGGGAACACAAATAAACTGATCTAGTCACATTCCAGGAGAGCATGTTGGTCAGCCTATGAACTTTTTTCAGCCGACCGTATATCATAATTCGTAAAATATATAAAGACTATTTAGATGTAGAATAAAAAAGAATTCGTATTGAATTCATCTCATATTACACAAGATTTACCTGTAAGATATGTTTGTTCTTGAAAACCAATATTGCTGACAAAGGAATGAATGCTCAAATGAGTCTAGCACATGAGTAATCATTTTTAACGGCTAGATATTGCTGTTTCAGAATAGAGTGTGACTAATTTTGTCGCTTAAAACTTTTGCACATGTATTCTACCATCTTATCCTCACAGTTGCATCCTTTATGAAACATTGTATTTACTTAAATAGTACTCTTTTATAACATGGGTTTTGGGGATAAAAAAGATTGGCGTCGATTAGTACACAAATAAGAATTTTTTAAAGCTCGAATTTCAAATATAATAGGAAAGATTTGGCTTTCAAAAGAGAATTCCCTAAATTTTGTGACTATAGATCAAAAGTCGACTTCCAAACATATGATATTAGGAATAACTTGGCAAGACAAGAGCCCGGATCATGACATAGGGGAGTTGTCTCCCTTAGGGACAGGGATTTTATATAATCCGGTAATGCTCGGGTCACTCCCCCCCCCACACACACACATCATGTTGCCGAAATTAAAAACATTACAGCGTGTATTTTAACTCTTCCGATTAAAAACAAAAAAATGAAACAAACCAAAAAAGAAACAAATGTTTAGTTTCATTTCCTTCGAGGCATTCGAAAAAGGAAAAAGCAACAAGAGATGAAATACGGCCATCAAGAATATCATTTCCTAAACCTACAAATCGAAAAAGTTACGATTAAAATAGATTACAGACAGGAAATTTAAAAGAAGGATAAAAAAAAAAAGTAAAAGTAAATCTATTTTGTCTTTTTCTTCTCTCGATCTTCCTTAACAAGTGCGTGTCAAGTCTTCGATACCATACATAAAATATACATAAAATATATATATATATATATATATATATATATATATATATGAGAGAGAGAGAGCTAGTGTGTGAGTGTTTATGCGCGCGCGCGTGCGTGTGTGTAGATGTGAATGTTTTGAAAGAAAACTTTCTGAGGCTTCATGGACTTTTTTCATAAAAATTCCAAAAATTTATTTAAATTTTTAATCAAATATAAATCACTTTTCTTCCTTCATCCAGTTGATTAGATCTGCTTGGCTTCCATGTCTTTAAAAATCTGTTTACATCATGCTATCCCAACAGGTCTCAAAAGTTTGTGAATCTATTTACTTATGAAGATCTTTTCCTGAATTCCTTTCCAAAAATTTAGTGCTTTTTCCTTTACATTGATTATTTGATGAAGCTTGCAAATAAGCGAAACGTTCTATTAAAGAAACACTCAAAAGAAAAGGTTCAAGTAATACTCAAAAGAAAAGGCTCAAGAAATGCTCAAAATAAAAGGTTCAAGAAATACTCAAAAGAAAAGGTTCAAGAAATACTCAAAAGAAAAGGCTCAAAAAATACTCAAAAGAAAAGGCTCAAGAGGCATTGGTGCGTATATGTTTGTGTATTGGTAGGAAAACATCCGCATGAATTCCTTGATGTGTATATATATATATATATATATATTGGGGAAAAGGTCCCCGTGGCAAATGTACTGAACTGTGTGACATCGTAGTGAGTGAGTTCAGACTCTAATCACGCTATTAAGTTCCTTTTTGAACTTATACACTTGGCAAAAGTATAAACCCTTTTAACCCTCCCCACCAAAATATCGACTAAATAGTATCACTTCTCTTCTACAATGATGGCTTTAATATTATTATAAACAACCAACTAAGTTTGATATGTCATTGAATAACCAGGCCAAATCCATATATATATATATATAAATATAAGATATTATTCAATCCAGTAAATCCTGTGTAGGGAATAATTCCAATCAGGATCAATAAAATGATTAAAAAATAGAATATTAAATTTAAATAATCTTGGTAAAAGAGTTCAATGTAAACAAAATCCACAGAGCTAAAAATTTTCTCTTCAAAAAACCAACAATCGGTCACTTTAAGATAATAAATTTATTTCCATCTTGTTAAAACCATTGATATAAATCAATGCTCAAAAAATTAACAGAACCTCTTCAGATTAAACAAGAAATGGATTAAAGTAATTTTTTTTCACATTTCCAACCAAAAAAAACTTATTTTTTCTTTGTATCAAAGCAAGTCTAAACTTTCAAGTATTAAATTATTATGGCCCGTAAAATAACATCCAATTTCATCAAATTTAAAAGAGGAAAAATTTACACTTACAATAATACATATAAAAAATGCAAACATTTATAAAAAAATTATTCAGACAATCTAATTTTTGTATATCATGATATTTATATGATAAAAAATTATCATTAAAATGAAGTAAAAAATCTAAAACTAATGTTAAGTATGGTAAAAAAAAATTACAACAATAGAGCAAAAATCATCAATATAAATTCAAATTCTAATTCAATTACCAATTTGATAAATAATCCTATTTACCCAACCCCTCCGCTCGGGCAGGACATGACACAAGGTCAATTTTTTAAGCAGAGTTCAACAGGTTTGAATTCAGAGTTTTCCTTCTCCGAGACTAGTTGCCTTACCAAGGCTGGAGAACCTAGTCAGCCCTACTATTTACCCATAGCTGGAGGGTAATAATTGGATTCATACCTTTCCCAAGGGTATTAGTGCTATGTGAAATGCAATCAGTCTTGTCCAGGATTTGAACTCGTGTCGCCGTGTCCATTTCCTACGACGATAACCATTACACCACGGGCACCTCCAATTTGGTAAATAATAGTTATTTATTTATCTATTCACTTATTTTTGAAAATAGCCTAAATTTATTTTTATGCCTACATAATTTTTCATGCCATCATTTTTTATACTTATTGTTACTTGAAGGTTTAGGTTTGCTTTAATACATAGGAGAAATAAAGTTGTTGTCTTTTTTTTTTGTTTTAGTCTGGTTGTGAAGTTGAAAAAAAATTATTTTAATCCATTTCTTGTTTGATCTGAAGAAACCCTGTTAATTTTTTAGAGCACTGATTTATATCAATGCTTTTAACAAGATGGAAATAAATTTATTATCTTAATGTGACCAATTGTTGGTTTTTGAAGAGAAAAAAAAAAATATATATATATATTACATGGTACAGTCTGTGACCCTGGGTTTCATGCGTTCAGCAATCGTCGGATAAAGTGAGCTAGAAAGACCAATAAACCATAAATATATATATATATACATGCCCATGTATATTTTGAATAGTTGTGTTATGAAGGATAATACAAGTCAAAAAAAATTACAGAAAAAGAAAATAATAAGTCCCGTATACAACTCAAGCGAAGCAGAGTTTAAACTTAAAATATATAAATATGATCCTGCATTTTTTCCATCGTATTTCTTTATTTAAATACATATATATATATATGTATATATATATATATACGACTGCCACATCTTAAACGATGGTAGTCGTTCTTACTACCAAAAATTATTATTCAAACATCTTGATTAATAACTAATTCAACTTGTGAAAGATATACAAGATACGTAAGATGATAAGGTAGTAAGACAAACGCTTGTATGACACTTAGGCAACTCTCTGGGTCTAACTCCACCCCATTGACAATTATAGCAATTCGTGATTATGCAAACTGTACTTTCTCTTAATCAGTAGAGGTTTGATGCTGGAGTTTCCTTCTCCAGTTTTGATTTTAGAGTTAACTTCAAGAAGGATTGCCCTTACGGCGGCTTTGTCATTAAACTGGAACACTTTCTACCCAACATTCACACACACACACACACACACACAGAAGAGAAATTTAATCAATGCTAACAAGGCAAAAGTAATATTTTGCTGATAGTTTCTGAAAAGAATCTTAATCCCACGTTTCAAACTTTTCTTGCAAAACTGTGTTTCAAAGGAAACGGGGGACACTAATTATTATACTAAGAAATTTTCCTGTGGCTTAATTCTAACAATTATTTATGCCAACTTTGTGTAAATCTTTAAGGGACAAAAAGAAAAAAAAATCTCTCATCATTTATCTGTATCCTTGTTAACTTCAGAGCTTTTCTGGAATAAAATGAGAATTCCCTGGAACATTATCCGAAAAATATTTAAATCGACTCCTTTTGATATGGTGTCAAACTACGTCTATTTCTATCAATAATCTCCATATCTTCAAATCTTAACGCTCGCCCCGTTACTCGGAGTTTGACGTGTCATATCAATCATCAGACAGAAATATCCCAAGACTACTCGGCAATTACAAGAAGCATATATTCACATTACTTCTTCATATATATATATATATATATATATATAAATGACAAAACAGGATAAGAGTAAAAACAGGGTAAAAATTCACGACTGAGTTTCACATTCTTTTCTATCATGATCATATTTCATTGTTAAATTACTGTAATAATGATCTGCTTTGTTTTAGATAGTGTACTATAAGGATTTTAGCATTTTATATATATATATATATATATATATATATATATATATATATATATCGGTAAGATCCAGTCAGCGTTCGAAGACAGTGGGGTGGATTATTCGCGTATAGAATATTGGAGGAATTTCATATAAATCTATGGGAGTGCTCGATGTATGACTATTGTTATATATTCTTTAATCCAGGTTTATATAATAAAACTCTCATACAAAGCGTTTCAATCTCAAATTAAGCATGTTTAGTCATCTGATGAGACGAAGAGTAAAATGATATTCTTCACGGAAATAAATTTGTAATGACAATTTAACCAGGTTTGAGTTTTCTTCAAATTACATATATATATATATATATATATATATGTATATATATTGTTTAAAGAAGTTTAGTCAAAAACTACGAAACATTCATCTTCAAAAGTGGGTGTAGGTCTTGTTAATTCTTATTTAGTTTATGTGTGAATTCTATTTTGTTAGAAGGGTCTTTTATTGTTGGGATGCTTTGGTTAGCATTTCAGTTGTTCGAGATGTTCTAGCAAAATAAATTTGTACCCAAACTAAACAAAAACGAACTATTCCAACAAAAAGTAATACCCCCCCCCGTCCCCCACAAGCAAAGACGATCAATCGAAATGACCGAAAGCACTTAGAAGAATTTACAGCAACTCCTTTATCAACTGGACCCTGACACAAATATAAAAACCAGCAAGAAAACGAGAGAAATAAACAAAATAAGATCATAAGAAAGGAAAGTTCCACAGTGTTTAACCAAATTTGCCAAAACACTAACTTGCTGTTTATATATATATATATATATATATATGCACAAACGTGAAAGTGGTGAAAAGTTATCATGAATAAAGAATAATAAAGCGTGCGTGTTATTTTACATATCCCTCCTACAGTTCAACACATCTTTTCTCAACTCCAAAATTTCTATAAAAAGGAGAAACAAAGTTGTTAGTTGGGCCGAGAACATTACGTACTCATATCTAATCTCACAAATATGAAAACAAAGAAATATAAAAATAGACAGTAAGCAACTCGGAAAGATAAGAAAAAAAAACTGACAGATATAACCTAACTTATAAGAGGATTGATAGATATTCATATTGTTAGTTTCAATGTTGTACAATTGGATGATAAATAATATCGAATGATAGCTATTTTAAATGTATAATCCTACAAAACAGTAACTATACGGCTACTTACCTCCCATCTGACAAACTATCCACATAAGACCACAACAAGACGTACTGGGCATTGCTGAAAAAGTAAGAACTCATAAACAACGATCGCCTATGATCTTATTTTCATCAGCCTATTCATCAATTTTGTGCAGACACTGTATGCCGTCAAGAGGACTTAACATAGCTACGACAGTTAGAAATGGATGGCGAAAGAAAGTCAAGAGGAATCCGTGTAGTCAGCAAGACATGATGATGAGGAGGACGGGGAATAAATGATGATGAAATAGGAATAATCATGGGATTTTCTGTTAAGAAAAAATTGATCGTTTAAAAAAAATGTTAGAGATGTACTTATTTATAAGTGAGCTATATATATATATATATATATATATATATACGTCTGAGAGACTGGAATTCAATCCCAGTAGAGTCATACTAAAGACTCTTTGCTTAACAGTCAGCATTATAAGGTACAGATCAAGGGTAAGTGGAGCAATCCTGTGAAAGGAGTAACACCTCGGTGTAGTAGCTATTGAAAAACAAGCCATCGGGTTGCCCTCGATAACCGTCGGCCAACTTACTTAACTATATATATATATATATATATATATATAAACAGAGAGATATGAACGAATTAATATATTTCTAGATAGAGATAGATACGGAGAGAATGAACCGAGTAAAAAAGATGGTTTGCTTTGGCTTCTTTTGTTTAATGACAAATCAACTTTCCTGGGTTATTTAAGGCCAAACCCATTCTTTAGAAGAATTGTAGTGTTACTATTGAACCCAAAGCTTTGAGGAGATAAGGGAGTTCATGCCTTTTACATGGGACATTAGTCCAAATGTAATACCGTAACGAGTTCGAACTCGTATACTAGAATGTCTCAATACAACACATTAGCCACAACGTCATAAAGATTCCTCCAATTAGAAAAGAAAAAGTAGGAAAGGCTACGATGAAGACTTTATAGAAAAATCGATAAATAAGCAAAAAGATCTACAAAAATTACCCAAAGACACTTGAAACAAATAAATTATGAATTGCTTTATTTACAAAATACTTTAAAAAATGAAAAATACAATGAAATCTCAGCTGAACTAACAAAGGCCCCAACTAATTCAATAAAGAAAAATAACAAAAATATTTGCTTTTTTGAAATGAATAAAAATAAACTAAAAATGTGATAAAAGAGAAGAAAATTTTTAAATTATAACCTTCTGGAAACAGATGGCCTTTTGGATCACAAATCTATTCGGTGCTGCGTACATATGTGTGTGTGTTTGTACACTGCAAATATATATATATATATATATATATATATATATATATATATACGTACGTGTGTGAGAGATTATAGTCATTTAAAGACAAATATAGATATATATATATATATATATGTATATGTCATTGAATGACTCAATCGTCGTATTCTATATATACTAAATGATATAGATCTCTCTCTCTCTCTCTCTCTCTATATATATATATATATATATATATATAAAACAAATCATATGTTTATACGTAAATATATCTATATGTTTGTGTGAGTCCATAAACACAACCCTCGTACATTTATATTGAATAGTCAGAACTGACAACTGATTCTCTCTCTCTCTCTCTCTATATATATATATATATATATATATATACATACACGTATATGTATATCTCTCCAATTGACTTGTGAGTTTTGTTTTAAATATTAGTTTTTATATATGCACATACACTTAATGGCATATATAGCGAAATATAGACACACACACACAAACACACATATATATATATATATATATATATATATATATAACACATGATCCGTATATATAAATATACATTTATATAAATGTTTATATACATAAACAAATACACACAGACTATATATATATATATATATATATATATATATATATATATATATATATATATATATATTATTTTGCCTTTATGTTAAATAGTCAGAAAAGACAAATAATTGATTCTTTTTCTATATTTTGAGATAAGATTTTTTTACCCATAATTTTATGCTTTACCGTCCTAGGTTTTCACCTCCACAAAAGGTCTCCGAATCTCACTTATTTTCTTCGAGTAAAAAATATATTATTTTGTAATAATAGCTTTGTGTGTAGGGTGGCGAGTTGGGTTAAACAGAAGAATACACCATATATATATATATATATATATATATATATATATATATATATAATCACTGGTCACATGACAGATAGCCAGTGAGACGTTTATCATGAAAAATATCCCTGACAGGAGAACTTTGCTCTGTTATTTTAAGACGTCGTTTAGGAAATGACAGAGGTGAAAAAGAAAATGGCAAGGGGAGGGAAAATGAGAAGAAGCAGAAAATAAAGGAATATGGGAATAAATATAAATGAAAAAACATTAAGAAAATGTGTGTGTGTGTGTGTGTGTGTGTGTGTGTGTGTGTGTGTGTGTGTGTGTGTGTGTGTGTGTGTGTGTGTGTGTGTTGTATAAACAAGTTTCAACAATATCGTCACCTTTACCCTAGACACAACCTCGTTTCTCCATTTCCTCTCGTCTTTGCGAGAGCTTACTAAGAAAAAATATACATCTATATTTCAATTTTTAACCTCTTTTTTATTTTTGTTTTCCTTCTTTCTTTTCTCATCACCTCAATATTTTTTTTTAACTTTGGACTCTGTGCCAATGATCCTCGTGAAGAGGCAGAAAAACGGTAGATTTTCAACAAAGTCGTACGGTCCAAGGGAGGAAACTCTTGCATTACTTAATACAAAAGAAAGCTTCCACAAGTATCTCATAGCTGAACAATTAAGAAAAATGTTTTCAGTGTCAACTCGCGGAGGTCAGTGACCCACGCTAATTGACCAGTGTTAGTGATTGTTTCGGTGCTCATTTATTCTAACCTTGGGCCAATCTAAGATTATGTTCTCAGGATATATATTTTTTCATGCTCAAGTAATTTGACCCAAAATTATTTACTTGTATCTTATAATGACCTCATATTTATTTCTTACTAAAATACAGCAAAAATAGCACATTGCAGCGAGACTTTGGTTAGCTCAAAACTGTTAAAATGCTCTAAGAAAATATAGGAATTTAAAAAAAAATACCCGATCATCATACTTTCTTCTTAGTGGGTAGAGTGTTCGGCAATGGTCCGGGAGACCTGGGTTCAATTCCAGGTCGCGTTATGCCAAAGACTTTAAAAACGGTACTTGATACCTCCTTGCTTAACACTCAGCAATATAAGGTACGTATCAAGGGTAAAGTGGAGCAATTCAGGGTGAGGAGTAGCGCCCTCCCCTACACCTCGGTGTTGTAGCTATTGAAAAGGGAGCCTTCTGGTCGCCCTCGACTACGGTCACCAAGTAGTAATTATAACACACATTGTATAAATAAGATGTGACTTAATATATGACAGCAATACCCAAAAAATGGAAACTTTCTGATTAGAAATTTCTCCCTGCAGTCATCAAAAATAATTATTCAACTCATTATATATTAGATTGATTGATTGATTTAGTAATTGATTTTCATGGCATGATAATACGTTCGGGGTTATTTTATGCCGAGATGTTAAAGAATTGCACAAATTATATGTTTATATTTGTCGTTTTTTGCACATGATTATATAATCAAAAATATTCCATTAATTAAAATTCTGAGATGAAACTTAATAATCATTATTACTTAGAATATTCGGACAATTGACTGATTAAGAGACCGGCTCATTGACCCAGTGGGTAGAGTGTTCACCAATGGTCCGGGTGACCTGGGTTCAATCCCAGGTCGCGTCGTACCAAAGACTTTTAAAATGGTACTCGATACCTCTTTGCTTAACACTCAGCAATATAAGGTACGTATCAAGGGTAAAGTGGGACAATCTAGGTAAAGGAGTAGCGCCCTCCCTGACACCTCGGTGTTGTAGCTATTGAAAAGGGAGCCTTCGGGTCACCCTCGACTACGGTCGCCAAATTTACTTATTAATTCTAAGAATATTCGGACTATTGACCGATTGAGAATCAGTGTGGACTCAAGTTTAACATGAAACACCTGCCGAAGGACATATCAGCTGAAACGTTGAAATTATAACAATAAATATGAGGTCAATAATCCAAATATTCTAAGTAATAATAATAAAAAAATATTCCAATCGAATATAATTTTCAAACAGTTTTATTTGACCCATAGATGGGACCCTAACAAATATTACCACCTCGGGTTACAATGAACCAGGGAGTGATGGCAATGAAGGGGTAACCCACACTTCTCAGATCACCAGGACTGAAGTCTGTCTACCAGATGAAATTTAGCCTCGTAGCCATGACACCCCTATATTTTCGGGGGGCTCTTACCCCTTACAAGGAGACACAGTCAACGTGTTCTAAACCCTGCCGACAGGGTGGAACATCATTTCAGTGTCCCACGATTTTGTTGCCATATAAATTTTTTCCCATATTAAACCAGAAAAGTGGAACTTTCACATATCTATTTTATATTCCATGGTAATCTTCTACCAAAATGAAAGGAGAAACTTTCTTCCAAACAATTCTTTAAGTCTATGAACACGCATGTGTAAAAGAACCTAGTAGTTTTTTTTTTTAAAGACACTTTTAAGATTTCAATAACATTCAAAGATGGGAACTTTGACATCAAACTAATATACTGGCTGAAATTTGAAATTACAAGATAAATTTGCATGTGTTAGACGATCTCCATTGAGAAATAATGACGATGCTAACACACCTGTGTAATTTCTGATATATGAGGCGTGTCCAAAAACTCGGAGACACGTCTCCTTAAAGAAAAAAAAGCCTCATCCCTTGTAGATAGTGTTCCTAGTCTTTTGTCCAGTTCGGGAATGACGTTCTTAGGGGAAATTAACAGATCACATACGATATTCTTCTTTATCTCTTCTATGGTTTGAAATGGACTTTTCCTAATGGACTTCAATTTTGAAGACAAAAAAGTGCGGAGAGGCCAAACCCAAAGGATCAGAGCGATTATCTAAATCTTCGCTGATTATGACATTATTTGAAAGTGTGTTTTTCGTCACCCTTCAAAACAGATACGGTTTTAAAATTGGTGAGTGGGGGGGGAGGATGAAAAATTTATTCGTCTTTTCGAATCATGTTACTCGAATTTTTACAGATTTTTACGTCTTCCAAAACTTCATAGATTAATTTAAACGTCATGTCAATCTATCTAGATATATTTCATCCCTATACGTTAGGGAATCGCGTTTATTTGTTATTGTTGTTGCTGTTGTTTCTTCAGCGTTTTACTTTCTTCTTTTTTTGTAGTTATATGATAAGAATTTTTATCGAATAATAATTTGCACACTGTTGTATGGTTTCAAGTATTCCTATCTAATACTAATAATTTATAGACAATTCTATTGTTTCAAGTATTCCTATCTAATACTAATAATTTATACACAATTCTATGGTTTCAAGTATTCCTATCTAATATTAATAATTTATACACAATTCTATGGTTTCAAGTATTCCTATCTAATACTAATAATTTATAGACAATTCTATGGTTTCAAGTATTCCTATCTAATACTAATAATTTCTACATAATTCTATGGTTTCAAGTATTCCTATCTAATACTAATAATTTATAGACAATTCTATGGTTTCAAGTATTCCTATCTAATACTAATAATTTCTACACAATTCTATGGTTTCAAGTATTCCTATCTAATACTAATAATTTCTACACAATTCTATGGTTTCAAGTATTCCTATCTAATACTAATAATTTATACACAATTCTATGGTTTTAAGTAATTTGATAATAGTCATTTGTTTGCAAACAGTTACATCGTTTCAAGTAATTAATTATGATAATCGAAAACAATTATAACTTCAAGTAACGATTCCTAATAGAAATAATTTACAAAGTTATATGGTATCAAGTATTCCTATTTAATATAAATAATTCTCAAACAGTTCTATTTGACCCATTGATGGGACCCTAACAGGTACTATGAATCCGGGCCAGAGTGGACCTGGGAGTAATGGCAACGAAGAGGTGCTCCAGACTCCCCAGAGATCCAGAACTGGAGTCTCACCATTAAATTCAGTTTAGAGTCTTACTCAGAACGCTCCTCTGCTGGGGGAAGAGCTAACATATTCTAACCCCCCCCCCCACAAAAAAGTGGTAACCTTCACGGAGATCAGAGGACGGACTGTCTCAATACGATGAAGTCAGTTGATGTGAAAAGTAATCAAGAAATTTAAATTCTCTTTGGTAGATGATTTTTAACACGCTGGTTTACTGATGATATTATTTACCACTCGAATAATCCCCACCAGAAAGACCCGTTACAATATAAGAAAAGTCAACTTATAAGTTTTTTATAAATTGAAGCAGAATTTCAGACCCACGTTACTCTTCAATTACAGTTGGTTACTTTGTTTAATGGTATATCAACCTTTGTGAGTGATTTAACATCAAAGCCATCCTTGTAGAAGTGATACTATTTAGTCCATAGCTGGGGAGTGGGGATATAAGGGTTCATACCTTTCCCAAGGGTATTAGTCCAAAAGTGAACGTAATAGAACGGCTGGAGTCCGAATTCGCTTACTTCGAGGCCCCAGCTATGGGTTAAATTGGATGACTGATGTACAACAATGGCTTTGGTATTAAATAACCAACGAAGGTTGATATGCCATTAAACAAAGAAACCAAACTTTACTTGGAGGCTGCAGCTTAGCACTTTCACCAATATGCAACGGATATAATGAATGCACTAAATATACATTCACTATAACACGTTTAATTTTATATGGTGACCTTTCTCATCACCAACGACCTCAGCGACAGTCTATGTCGGACGTGGCAAATAGAGAAGATCTAAAGGTCAAATGTACACACCCTCGTTTTGAGGTTGGAGGCAAACACGAGACTTTGGGAGATTCAGCAAGTAAGTTTAGTACGAGATTAACGAAAAGTTAAGTCGTATATTTTAAAATTATGTGAAACCACAATTATCAATTATTTCCAAAAATGACAAAGAAAACAACGCATTTTTATATCCTTTTTACTAATTTGAAAAATTAACACAAAAATGAAATATTTTTGTGAAAAGTGTCCATCTTTTCTTCTTGATAGGAAAAACATATAAGAACCTCATCTTTCTTAGACAATTTTGAGACCTTCCAATCCCCGACTATACAGCAGTAACTTAATACGAAACAATATGGTATGATATATGTATTTACCCGATTCCGTAGGCCAGAGACAATTTTCAAAGCGGAGTACGAGGTTGGGTTGAATTCAGAGATATCCTTCTCCTAAACTGGTTGGCATACGAAGGCTAAAGAATCCAGTTTGCCCAATTATTTACCCATAACTGAAAAAGGGGATGAGACAGATTCATGCCTTTCATAAAGACATTTGCAAGGAGAGATATGAATCCAACTATTCTACCTCCAGCAAAGGGTAAATAGTAGGGCAGAGTGGGATCTTTAACTTTTACATATCAACCGGTTTAGGAGAAGGAAAGGCTGTTAAAATCCACAAAAAATTAACCTTGTGTCATATCCTGCTCGTGTGGAGGTGTTGACTGAATATATATGCAAATACGATGTACGTTTTTATAATCAAGGGTGAGCTAAAAGTTCATATAATGACGTCATGGATGACTTTTTCCCCAATAGAAACAAAGCATTATAAAACCAATGGAAGAATTGTGAGGGCTGCAAGGAGACTATGTTGAAAAGTAAACCTAAGAGTATCTTGGCTAACCTTGGAACTTTTTAGATCACTTCTATAGAATAGTTCAGAGTTACGAAGACACAAAAATGTTTCATTGATGTTTTAAGAGACTCTTTTTCATTTAGACACACATCTCGAATGGATGCTAGCCGGAATTTTTCAAGACAGAAACAGGAAGTGCACATGACTGATTCGGATCTTATGACAATATTGATAAAGTTGGCCGAATGTCTTACCAAAAAAGGGAATAAAATCGATTTCATCGTATGTATTGACTCAACCCCCCCTCCTCTAAGAGCAGGATGCAATACACGGTGATTTTGGAGCGGTACAAAACTGATTCGAATTTACAGTTTTCATTCTCTTACAGTGGTTGTCTTAACAAGGTAAAAGACCCAAGTTGGCCCTACTATTCACTCATAACTGAGGGGGGAAGTAAAAAGTAAACAGCCTTAACCAGTTTGGGTTACCGATTTCATCTCCTGTGATGATAATCGTTTCATTAAGAGCGCATAACGCTAAAACATCATTTCTATAAATTTACAAATAGGAATAGTGCTGAAAAGTTTTTGAAACAACCAAAAGGAATTTTTTTTAGGGTTATAGAAAAGTGAGAGACAAAACGGCATTTCTATAGACATCCAATCTAAAGATATGGAATAAATACGTTTTATGATTATAGGTTATTCCTATCTTGGTTCGGTCGATAACTTTTCCGCATTCCCTCGCTCTCAGGCAACATCTTAATTGAACTTGGTGTCTCCAGCAAAGTTGGTTGTATCCCAGGAAATTAGGAAATATATTTTACTTTCACAGGGCTCACCTACGCCGACTGCAGAAAGGTAAGACCTTCCTCGCCCTATACCACAAAAAAAGTGTGTTCTGAAAATAACACTAAACTGCATCCGGTGGTGAGACTCGAGAACCAGAGCTCTGGGGGGGAGAGGAGATTCACCATTCATTGCCATGTTTTCCCGGTTCACTCTGACTTGGAGTGAGAGTACCTGTTAAGGTCTCACTTATTGAATCCAATTCATCGGTTTGAAATGAATGCGAACTTTTTTTAATACAATGGCTCTTAAAACATTCCTATAACAACTAAATCGGATAGAACTATTTAATTGCTTGAAAATAACAAGTATTATATAGAATTCCTTAAAACTATATGTGTGCGAATTGTGTTAAGAATAATTACTTGAAGGTATAATTGCTAGCAATTTATGACAAGTGATTATATATATATACACACACACACACACAGAGTTACCGTTAAAACAATTCAAATCAGTAAAATGTAGAGCTCTAAGTACAAGACTACAAACAAATATCATAATATTTCAACTGTGAAATAAAATAAGTCTCCAAATGTATGGGTACAAACTCACCAGAAGATCGAAGATGTGAAACTCGAAGTTATGAGTTCATACTATTTTAAAAAATTATTTTACAGTTGAAATATCGTGTTTTTGTTTGTTTGTTTGTTTTTTTACCCAATACTCAAAGCTATCATTACAATATAATCAATATAATTACTATCATTAAATAGGGACAGTTCCTTTAAACTATACAATAGCGTGAGAAAAAATAGACTAGCTTCGGCATTGAATAAACCAACAAGGGTTGACATGCCATAAAATCAACCTAACCTTTACTGCATCAGAATATGAGTCTATATATAAATATTAATTCTGTTCTGGATACGTTCAACTTTTGAAATATATGTTTGCCTCTTTGCAAAAACATAAAAATAAAAGTATATGTTCACACTGGAAGACAATTGTGGCTGACTATTGTACAAAAGCGGACATTTTGAGAGCCACTGATCTAAATAGACAGATTTAGTTGTGACGATTTGACAAATTCAACAATTTAGAGAAGCAGAAATATCAAGTTTCGTTAATCTTAATAAAAAAGAACTTGTCTGCCTTGAAAATCAACATTCAAAATTCCTACTTTTATTCGGGTTTGATCTCTAACCAAAGGTGTCAAAGTCTAAAACCTTAGCAGTCAAGATAGATAGATAGATAGATAGATAGAAAATGAACGAAGATAGATTCGAACAGTCGGAGACTTTTATGAATAAAATATAGGAACATAGTGAGGTAGATATATAGATATAAACAGACTGAGATAGATTGATAGACAGAATAATATTGCTATATATATATATATATATATATATATTAATTGTTTCACACATCTCTCAGTTGAGGTGTGGGCGCCGGTGTGGTGGTGGATATGATATGCCTTATATTTATACAGTCATGTATTACATACTTATGGAGACATGAAGATAATGAATCGAATTTCAGCCATATACTAATCAATTATTCCACTTGGAGCAAAGCATGGTTCCACCCAAGCCTTCCACGCAGTCCCCCATACCCACAGATCTCAGATTGTCCCAAGCTTCGATACGGAATGGTCTTCTTTACTTCAACTCCTCTCGCATAATGTACTGATTAATTTTTCAAAAGTATTCAAAAATGGAAAACGGCGTCTGACAAACGAAAAGACAAGTAAATAAAATATAGATAAAAATTTTAAAAGAAAAACAAACAAAAAAAACAAATACATTCTGACGTTTCTGTCATATAGTTGAATGCACAAATAATCTAATATGGGCCAGAGGCGGTTTGGGCGGATGGTAGGAGATAGTGGCTTGTCGGATGGGCGGTTGGGTGAGGCTGGTGGACAAAGAAAATTGAAGGTACCGAAATTATATTGTTTAGTTCATTACAATGTTGTTTTGAAGCAGCGTTCAATAAATAGAAACAAAACAACAAAAAAAGGAACAACATGCAAATAAAACCAAAGACAAATACAATTTATTATTAATATTAACGTCATTTTATTATTTTTATTTTAAAATTATTAACTACGTCCTTTTAATATTATTATTATTAATAATTCATTTGTCAGTTCTGTAGAAAGGTTTGGCTTGGCATTGTCGAAGAACCTTTTTAGAATTGGCCGGAAAATTAAAAGGAAGAAACAAGTTTTCTTAGAATTGGTAAGAAGATTGAATCAATGTGATAAAAGAAAGGTAAAAATTTAATAAAAAAAATGAATTATAATGAGAAAAATAAATTAAATAAATAAAAATAAAACAATGACGATAACTTTGAAAATGTTTTATAGGAATTGAATTAAATAACAAAATGAATACAAAATTGTCAATTGGACAGTCCAAAAAATATGCCGTCTTCTTCGTGTGTCTATCCGCGGATGAGTGTGTGTGTTTGTATGGTATGTATGTGGAATGTGTAAAGGCTTGTTTTGATGTCTATAAATACGTTAGAAGCATCAAACACACGTCCTGTGATTATTTCTAAACACACAGAGATTGTGATATTTTGAGTAACTAGGAGGGTGGGAAAAAAAAGGACAGGGATG
This sequence comes from Sepioteuthis lessoniana, assembly GCA_963585895.1. Classification (NCBI taxonomy): domain Eukaryota; kingdom Metazoa; phylum Mollusca; class Cephalopoda; order Myopsida; family Loliginidae; genus Sepioteuthis; species Sepioteuthis lessoniana. The sequence goes on from OY757942.1 coordinate 56,123,433, forward strand.
GGGAATTTGGGTGGAGATAACAAAAAGACACCTTTTTCCTAGCTTCATGTGTTGGTTAGGTTACCGACAAAATTCTTTCGATATTCTCATTATCTAAATAAAAACTTGATTGTGTGTGTGCGCGCGCGCACACACACACACAAACATACACACAAATATGATGAAATTGTATCACCAAATTAACTGCTGTTTACGTCGATGATTTGTCGTTCCTGACTTGATTCATATATACCCAATAACAAGCCTTTTGTATCTCCCTTTTCAATAGCTACCACACTGAGTTGTAGGAGAGGGCGCTAAACCATTCCCTGGATTGCTCCACTTTACCCTTGATCCTAACCGTATAATGCTGAGTGTGTAGTAAGGTGGCATCAAGTACCATTTTTTGAGTCTTTGGCATGACACGACCTGGGATTGAACCCCAGTTTCCCAGTCCATTGGCGAACACTCTACTCATTAGACCTATATATATATATATATATATATATATATATATATATATATATATATATATTTACTAGTCTAATATCTACCAGCATTCACGGTACCAGAATAAAAAGAAAAAAACCCGCCAGGAACAAGAGATAAAAATATCTCGAATCACCGCCCGGGGGAAAAAGAAAAAATTATAGGTTAAAAAGAAAGAAAAGGCCAACCTCGTCCGACCCCTTGAAAAAAATCAAGGGATACGCAGTCAGTTGGTCCAAAGAAAACTAAAACCTTCCGTGAATCCTGCAATGCTACAATCACAAGAGTGCTCAACACAAGTGGAGCCAATTATAAAATTAACTTAAATCGCGAGTCGGAAATCTTCTACTAAAGTTTTATATATATATATATATATATATATATATATCGCAATGGAAACAAAGCCGCGTTTTATTTCTTCATACGATTTCATAACGATATAATTTCTAAGCCTACAAATGAGAATAGGAAAATAAAGACAAAATAAAACAGACGACATCAAAATATAACAAAATCGGATGATGATAAATTGGTGTGGGAACCATCAGTAATCTTATTCTTCATTTGTCACAAAAAAGCAACAAGGTCATAATGTTTGCATAACAACTCTTTTTAAAACTTACATTAATGAATGTTTTTTTCTTTAACCATGACTCTTTCTTCTATCCACATTTGATATTTCCGGTTGACTAGTCACGATATGGTACCAATAAATCAAAGGTCAAGAGGAAATCAATGGATTTTTTTTCAAACTGATAATTATAATTCTAAACTCAACTACATTTTTTTCAAAATAATGATTATCATTTTAAGCTTGACGATTTCTTTCTCTAAATGATAATTATTATTATTTTAAGCTTAAACTTTTTTTTCAATCTGATAATGATTTTTTAAGCTTAACAATTGTTTTTCAAATTGTTAATCATTTTAAGCTTAACTACTTTTTGATAATTGATAATTATCATTTTAAGCTTTTTTTTCCAATCATTATTTTAGGGTTAACATTTTCTAATTGATAATTATTATTTTAAGCTTATTTTTTAAATCATAATTATTTTTTAAGCTTAACTATTTTTTTTTCAATTTTAATTAACTTTTAAAACTTGCCAAAATTTTTATAAATTGAGGATTATCTTTTAAGCTTAACTAATTTTTTTTTCAATTTTAATTAACTTTTAAAACTTGCCAAAATTTTTATAAATTGAGGATTATCTTTTAAGCTTAACTATTCTTTTTTTTCAATTTTAATTAACTTTTAAAACTTGCCAAAATTTTTATAAATTGAGGATTATCTTTTAAGCTTAACTATTCTTTTTTTTTCAATTTTAATTAACTTTTAAAACTTGCCAAAATTTTTATAAATCGAGGATTATCTTTTAAACTTAACTATTTTTACACAATTCTAATCCTAAGTTTATCGATTTCTTTTTCAAATTGATGATCATTATTCAAAGCTAAACTTTTTTTATTTTCAAATTAATAATTATTTTTTTTAAGTTGAACTTTTTCTTTTCCAAAAAATAATCATTTTAAGCTTAATTATATTTTTTATGTTTTTTAATTTAAGTTTAATTATCGTTGTATAAATCATTCTCAGAGTCTTAGTAATTTACTAGGCATTCTTTAAAATGTGGTACAAGAACTCATGAATGGGGCACTCAATAAGAATCAAACTCATTTACTGAAGGTTTGCTGGTCTAGCTTGTTAACCATTACACCACCCGAGGTACCCTCATAGTGGTGTGTCAAGAATATGACACTAAACTGCACCCGGTAATGAGATTCCGGTTTAACTCTTCTATGGATTATGGGATCATCTCTTCAGAGCTCTTAATTCCGGGATCATTCTGAATGGGTATTGTATCACCTGTAAGCGATTCCATCGATTAAAAAATTATCAGGATTAGACAGAATACTTGAAATTATATAAAAGGGTTTTACTGGATTTTTCAATAAATTCAATTCGGATTTATAACTCGTGTTTACACTTCAAATTACAAATTCTATTTAACAAAAATAATCTTGGCTATTTGACATGGCATAATGGATGCCCTTAAAGAAAAGAACAAAAAATAAAAGGATTTTTTTAAAAAAATGAACAATACGTTAATGTTTTCGTACGCTACAGGAATACATAAGACCATAACTTTTATTTGATTAACTCGTCTTTGAAATAAAGGACACAATTTGTCACGGCAAAGATGTAAAGACTGATTTATGAGACTACTACCATCAATTTACGACCACTTTTCTATACGATATCTCATGTCCTCACTAGATTAATACCCGTGGAAGGCGGGATACTTAAAGAAAAACAACAAAAATGAAACAAAATAATTCATATGGATAAAGTACAAAACTTAACAGATACATAATATTTTTTTTTAATTCAAAAGCCCTTCTCGACCTCTCGTTACGCCTATATTTCGTTTTTGCGAAATAAAATTTCATTTCTGATGTAGCTATCTGAAAAGCGAAAACTTTCAATTCAACTTTCCATATCGTCTTTCGTGTATGCGAGTGTAACTAATCTGTTTGTTAGGAAATTTTTTGAAAAAGTTTTATTAAAACTGATCCTTTATATCCAGTAGTTTTCCATAAACGGTAACGGATGATTTTCGCTGGAGATCAAGTGACAGTAAGTTTCATCAATACCCCGAGAACTGTCCTCAGTATTTAGCTTATTATTTTGATGATGCATGCCTTAATCCCTGGCCCCTTCTTTTCCCTCGTTTTTCAATGTAAACTAAAGATAGGATTTTATTACTTCTAATTTCATTTTTTGCTTAGAGTTTCGCCGCTATAGAGTTTGTTAATAAATGATACATAATGATATCCTTTTCGATTGTATTATGTTCCAAATGCAAAGATTAGATTAAAAAATCTCGTAAGTTAACTTCAAAATTTAGGGTTTTATCGTCAATTTTTATATCTTCTGTGTCAGAAATATTTTCGTTGTTAATTTAGAAAAGTAAAAATACCCAACCAGGGAATTAATGGAGTATTAGTAAAGTCGGTGAGAATAAGTACGAAGGTGGCCTGAAAAGTTCATATTTGTTGCTAATCACTTTTTTTTACTAATGGGATCCAAGAACTGTAACACGGACCGAAGAAGTGTATGGGCCGCAAAGGGAACTATGCTGAAAAAATTAACTTCATTTGGTCCCATTCCACAAAATATCTTGGTCAGCCAATGAACTTTTTTCAGCCAACCCTCGTCGTCTATATGCAATCAAATGGTTGGTTAGTCGGATTTTATGACATATCAACCCTTGTAAGTTATTTAATGCCAAAACCTCATCATACATATATATTAGATATATATGAATTGTAAACACATTTTGAGCTCTCTCTTCTTTTTTTGTGTGTGGGAGGGCACACATTTAGATGGTTTCAAGTATTGCTATATAACAATGATAATTTAACATCTGTCATTTATTTGCACACATTTAAATGAATATACTCATATGATTTGTAAGTGAATGGTTTGTAAAGTAATTTCATGTTTAAATGAGTTAGAACTAATTTGTTTGCGCACTTTTATTGCTTTTGTTTCTACACAGTTAAATGGTTTCAATTATTGCAATCTAACACTACTAATTCTATTCAATATAAATTATTTGTTTGCAGACAGCGAAGTGGTTACAAGTATTGCTATTTAACACTAATTATTCTATTGAACACAATTCATTTATTCTTATACAGTCAAATGGTTCCAAGTATTGCTATGTAATAACAATAATTCAATTTAAACACACAGATAAAGAATTGCAAGTATTTCTATTTAACACTCAAAATTCTGTTCATCATTACTCCTTTATTTGCACACAGATGATTTCAAGTATTATTATGAATCACCAACAATTCAATTAAATATCCGTCATTTGTTAACATGCAGGTAAATGATCTAACAGTTTTATTTCTAACAATTCAATTAAGCAGAGGTCATTTGTTTGGACACAGTTTAAATGTCAAATATTTCTATTTGACCCATAGGTAAGATCCAATCAGGTGCTACCACTCCAGGTCATAGTGGACCTGGGAGTAATGGCAATGAAGAGGTACTTTGCATTCTCCAAAGTTCTATAACTGGAGTCTCATCATCAGATTGTTTAGAGTCATAACAGGACACTCGTTGGGAGTGGGGTCTTACCCATCTATAGAGATGCAGTTGGTGCATTCTACAGCCCCCTCCTCCAACCGACTGGGCTGATGTAACCAAAGAGAATGAAAACGATTACAGTCAAAGAATTCGTACAACTGAATGTGCTATTTTTGTTGTTCTTACGTTGTTGTTTTCGGCTGATACATTCTCCAGTCTTCTTCAAGTGTAATATGCACGTTTGTAAGGAAATAAACTTTTGTTTTGCTGTCTTTGTTCGGTACTACGGAAGTCTTTCTGTTGATGCTTTTAAATTTTTGTATTGAGGGCCACATGTGACTCTCAGCTAAAATATGAAAGCCTGCCAAATAAAAATTCTTCACGCGTTATGAGAACCCGAAATGTCTAATGAGTTTTCATACTGCTTTTAAAGACAATGAAAATTTTAAAATAAAATCTTTGGATTATTAATAGCTATAAAGAAAAACATGGGAATAGAAGCCTCTAATTTGCTTTGAATAGTGAAAGGGTTAAAAATTCTATTTGATAGCTCTTTTTATTTTGTTCTACGAAAGAAAGAGACAAAACAGTGGTACACCTGAAAAAGGCAGTAGAATTTACCGGTCGGAACTTCATGAGAACAAGTTCAGTTGCTGCTGAATCTTCTTCAGTGCTGAACTCACCTATAACCTCAAACTTAGAACCAGACACTCTGGGTCGGTCTATTTTTTTAATATGTTTTTAATTTGGTTTCTTTGTTTAATGGCATATCAAACACCGTGGGTATTTAATACTAAAGCCATCCTTGTAGGACAATAGTTGAACTAATTAATTCATAGCGGATAGACAAGGATATACATACCTTTCTTAAGGGTATTCGTTCAAAAGTGAACATAATAGCGTAACTGGAGTTCGAACTCGCTTACTACGATGTCGCTCATTAACTACTACGCTACGAGATCGGGGAAAGTGTGTGTGTGTGTGTGTGTGTTCATATATTTCTTTTTGACTATGTATCCAGTTGAAGTTAAATATTTAACTATTCGCGTGTACTCAGTCTTATAAGTAAAATACATAATACCCTTAAGAGTCTGACTCAGAGAATATCTTATAATTGAAATATATTTTTAGAGAAAAATATGGAAGGTGAGGTACTTATCTAAAGGCAATACTGTAAAAATATATAAAGAATTTTAGTAATATATAGATTTTTTTTAATTCAGTGCCTACAGATATTCTGCAAAATCAGCATTTATTTTCCAACTAGACTGGAAATTGTTTTATTATCAAAGAACATTTTATTGGTTTCTTTGTTTTAATGACATATCAACTCTTTTTAGGTTATTTAATGCCGAAGCCATTCTCCTAGAAGAACAGTAGTGGTACTATTTAACCCATAGCTGAGAGGATAAGGGGGTTCATACCTTTCCCAAGGGTATTTGCCCGAAAGTGAACGTAATAGCGCGACTGGAGTACGAACTCGCGTACATCGATTCCGCAGTCCATCGCTTTAACCATTACACCACGAGGACACCCCCAACATTTTATTGGTCATATTGCTCAATTAAAAATTCGATACGATGTGCCGTTTTTTCTAGGTATATACGATCACACACAGAAACATAGTGAGAATTTTACTAATAGATTCGTACAATTAAAATATATGTGTACAGAAAAATTAGAATAGGTAATTATCGACGATAATAATCAGAGGTCAATTTATAACTTTTATGTGACTACAAACATATGGTATAACAGTGTTGGGGGACAGGAAAAGGGGGAGATAGAAACGCCCCCCCACCACACCATTGCTAGTAGGGTGGATGGAATAGGTCCTAAAGGAGTACAAACAGATCACACGGAAAAGCATAGAAAGATACAGACAGAAGGAAGGGGTAGGGAAAAAAAGCTTTTTAAGTGACAGCCAAGATGGACCGAAATGGGATAGGATCTCATCAAAGGAGAAGAAAACAAAAAAAAAACAAAAAGGGGGGCGCGGGAATGTGGTCACTGGAGATGACCAGGGTGGGGACAAAGAAATAATACTAAATAAAAAAAATTTTTAAAAAAAACGATTTAATTTAGCGTCTTCCATTCACCACTACTAAAACTTCAAGAGGAGTTGTGTGTTTGCGTCAGCCGCCACCCAAGGGAAGTGGTAAGGAAGGGTGGTGTTTGAAGTGGATGGGAAACACCCCCCCCCAAGAAGAGAAGTGAGTAAAATGACAAAAACACAATCTTTGCAATGATATTTGAGAAAAAAGAGAAAAAACATATAAACAGTAGAAACTCGTTATCCGCTGTAGATCTAAGACATATGATAAAATCAGCGGATGATAAGGAACCGTTTAAGTAAGTTAAATTTTTTCACCGAGAAATGGACACCTTATTCTAAAAATGTAATTAAATTGTTTAGAAAAAATAATCTTGTGATTCGGTGCTTTTTTTTTTTTTTAATATCCTTCATTATTAAATTTAAGCAAATACTGCGATACAGCGTCTGATATTTAGGGTTAAGCAGAGTCATTTTAGTGTACACTGTAAGTTTGGTAGATGACAGAGAGAACGCACCCTCTTATCTCGTCGCCCCGAAAAAGAAATACATTTCACTTAATCGATAAAACAAAACTAAAAATTAAAGAGACAAAAAGATCGAAGTAGTCAACGAACGAAATATATATACGAGGGTAGATAGATAGATAGATAGATAGATAGATAGATAGATAGATAGATAGATAGATATGTGGGTCATTCAATAGATAGAAGAAACTTTTGAAATATTTCTTTTGAGGCCATTGAAAATGGTGGCAAATCAGAGTGCTCCAGGCTTGAACAGAGTTCTGCCATCAAATTTTTGCTGGCTCAAAAGTACAAACCATGAGAAATTTACAAAAGAAAATGTGATGTGTACGAAGAAACATGTTTTAGTGAAAAAAATGTTTAGAAATAAGCTAACATGCGTTTGTTACAACAAGCCTGAGTTGAAAAGGCAGTTCATGAAACAAAAAAACACTGACGCATCAGTAAAGAAAAAGGTTCTTGGCGCAGCGGTCTGTAAAGAAGGTCATGCTGACAGTCTTCTGAGGTGTAAATAATGCTATCCATTGCCAGCTCGTTAAAATTCCTTTTATTTATTGAATGATCCTTGAATATAAAATGCCATAATCCATGACAGTAGCATCATCAACTTATGGTCAGGTTTCTAAACTATATACCCTGTCCTCAACAATTTGATATATAAGGAATGTGAAACACTAAAAAAATAAACAACAAAAATCAAACTAAACAATTCATATAAGGTCAAAAATTCAATCGATACAGACTTTTTGATTAAACAGTAACAAGATCGGGGAATCATGTCAGCTTATCTAATCAGATCTGATCTCTGATGAAACAAAATTCTTCCAAATTGTGACCGTGTTAGTATTACTGTAGGGTTGCACGAATTGAACTTTAACGAAACTCCAGAAGAAAAAAAAAACGAGATAGAAATTGCACAAGGATGATGCGTGCTATTTTCAACAAATCCTGGAAACAACACCCTACAAAACAAAAACAGATGTACGACCACTTACCTCCCATCTCACAAACCATTCAACTTAAGATGAGCAATACATGCTGGGTACTGCTAGGACGAATGCATAAGCGACGTTCTTTGATGGACTCCAACACCTGGACACACCAGAATAGGCCGACCAGCAAAGAACTTCTATTCATCAGTTTTATGTGGACACTGAGTGCCGTCAAGAAGACTACCAAGTACGATGGTCTATTTAGACAGATGATAAAAGAGAGTCCGAGGAACCTGTGCTGTCAACACTCCTGATAATGATGACGATTATGATTGGACGAAAGGCAACAAGAAATCTGTACAAAATTAGATTTCACTAAAAACTCGATGATGGAATGTTTGTTTCTTTTCTGGTCTTATGAGATTTGTGAGGAGAATTGTTTTCTTTATTTTTTTTTTTCGATGATTATTCTGTTGGTATAATTAAATAAAATTCCGTTTACAAGGGATATTTATTTTGCAGCTGGTGAAAAAATTGAGAAAATTATTGACATAATTACCAGCACTTGTTTTTTTGAGATTCTTCTCGAAAAACACAGTTTTGATAGAGTTTAACGGCATGTCAACCAGTCTAGGGTTATTTTATGCATAGAGCTAAGGAACATGCATCCACTCTACGTTCATATTTACATTTTTCGTGAAGTTCTTTCTAGAGAGAGAGAGTGTGTGTGTGGTTCTCTCGAATACGATTATTTTTTGAATACATCTATTTGACCCATAAATGGGACCATAAAAATATTGTCACTCCGGGTAAGAGTGGGCCTGAGAGTAATGGCAATGAAGAGGTGCTTTACACTGTCTAGATCTCCAAAACTGGAGTCTTAGCATCAGATACAGCTTAGTGTCAACGTGTTCAAGACACATCTTTTTGTGGGAGAGGATCTTACCCCACTGCAGGGGGTTCATTCAGAATATTCTCAGCCCCACCGATAGGACAAGCAGAGTAGAATAAATACATACTTCCTCATAGTTTTTGGGGGGCGGGGGATTACTGCCGATAGTGATATAAATTCCTCTAATAGGGACGAACAAATAAAAAAAAGGCACTTGAATAGAGGCACATCACGAGTTTAAGAAACACAAAGGCTGAAAGACTGTGTTTTTCAGCCGTTGATTGTTGAATGCTAGCATATGTGTGTTCTGTTTAATTGATCACGAAAACCCGTTGAATCGCTACAAAATGCTGACCCCAGTAAAAAGAACGAGAAGAGAATGTCTTAAAGAGAAAATGCGTGAGAAAAACACATTTAATCGAAAAACTGAGATAAATGCTAACATAGAATGGAGGAGTAAAACAAAGTATATATATATATATATATATATATATATATATATATATACGAAATACAAGTGGAAAAGGTGGAAGACAGATAGGAAAGAGAACGATATAACGAAATAAGAGGGGAGGAAGAAGAAAAAGAAAGAAGAAAGCTACAAAGAAATAAAGAGGAAAAAAATTTAGGGACAAACTGAAAGGGAAATAAGGAGACGGAAAGAATGAGAGGGAAACGGAGAGAGGAAGCGAATAGAGAGAAATAGAGATTGAGGGAGAAGACATGAGTAAAAAGAGAGAGAGAAGGGTGAAAAAGAGAGAGATAAAAAGAAAAGGAATAACAGTGAGAGGTAATAAACGAGAGAGTGAGAGAGACTAGAAGAAAGAAAGAAAGAAAGTGATCATTGGAGAAACAGAGAGCAAAATAAGCAGTGCCCTCCTTCCCATATTATAAGAAAGAAAGAAAGAAAGAAAGGTAAAAACACGATAGAAAGAAAAATCCGAGAGAGGAAGTGACAGAAAACTAAAAAGAGAGAATGAACGAAAAAAGAAATAAATCAAATGAAAGAACTAAAGAAAAAAAGAGAAAATGAAAGAACGAACGAAAAAAAGAAAGAGAAATCGAAAGAACAAATGAAAAAAAAAGAGACAACGAAAGGATGAATGAAACTAAAAAGAAAAGAAGAATAAAAGAAAGAATCTAAGAAATAAAAATGTAAAAGAACGAAAAAAAAACAAAAACGAACGAACGAAAAAAAGAGAAAGAAAAAAATAATCTTAAAAAAGAAAAAGAATAGTGAAAGAAACAAACAAATAAACGAAAGGAAAAGAAAAAAAAGGAAAGTGAGGAAAAAAAGGAAAGAAAAGGCAAACAAGAGAGAAAACGAAAGAAACAACGAAAAAAAAAAGAGAAAAATCCAAGAGAGGAAATGGCAGAAAACTAAAAAGAAAGAAAGTTTGAAATTAAGAATCTAAGGAGAAAAAAAAAGAGAAACAAAAGAAAGAAAGAATCTGAAGAGAATTGTGACCTGAAGAGAAGCCCAAAAAAAAAAAAAAGAAAAGAAAAAGAGTCGCAAATGCGAGCATCGAACGTAACATCTGCCTTGTGTACGTACTTCAGGCCTAGCTGAGAATAGGCAACGGACACTGGGGTGGATGAAAGGCGATGGGACGAGACCAGGGGAATGGGGGATAGAGGAAAAAAGGAAAGAGCAGCAGCAGCAGCACAACGACTCCACCGTCATCAGGCAAATGGCAGCGGCGATGGAGGTACTGAAGACTCCGACTTCTCAATACAAGGAAATTAACTCTGCCGTACATTTTACACTTGAGTAACCAGTATGAATACTTTCAACAGTCTAGTCAGAGGCGTGCCAAATGAAACATATATCAACGTTCCCTCCTCGCCACCCCTTGACAATTTTTGACCAGAGATCCCTGGAAAGGACTGTAAAACAGATGCCTGGGGCCGCCAACGGACGGGAGGGGTGGATAAGTTAACGGGCCGGAGTTGATGGGGCTAGAGGGGTCGACAATTGCAAAAGGAAAAAGATGGTAAAAACCTAGAGATTTAGAAAGAAGGTGGGTAAGATGCAGTGGAGGCAAAGGAACGGCAAGAAAAGAAGTTTTGTGGAACTTTTAAACTCTTTTTGCTTTTCAATGTTGTCTTGGTAAAGGGCGTACGCCGCTGTCGAGGTTCGTACCAACAGAAGTAAGGCTAAAGTAACATCGGTGGAGGAGGAGGCGGTGGGGAGGAAATGAATGTAATAGATGATGAAAGTTTTTGGTGGGGTAATAGGAGTGAGGTGGAGTCCGTGGGTAAGGGTACAAAACGCGTACCCGGTGGAGTGAACGATGCAAATACGAATGTGAAGATGCAAAATGAAGTTATAAAGAGAAAGACGAAAAATTAGAAAAAGAAGAAAAAGATCCAAAAATCATAGAAAGAGAAAAAACAAATAAAACAAGAGGGAAAAAAGAAAGAGGAAAAAAGAGAGAGAAAAAAGCAAGGTAAAACAAAAGAAAGAAAAATAAAACTAGAGTAAAAAAATTCAGAGAAGAAAACTTAAGAAATAAAGCAAGAAAAAGCGGGGGACTTTTTTTTAAGACGGAAAAAGAATGGACGAAGATGAGAAAAAGAAAGTAAAGAAATGGGTAAAGGTAGGTGAGGGAAAAGAAAAGAAAAGAAAAGAAAGTAAGAAAAAGAAAGAGGCAACAAAGTTCAATGAAGATATTATTCAACATTATTACCACAAACAATACAGATCGGGAGTTCGTCAAGCAGTTGGTCGGTCTCTCTCTCTCTCTTGTTTAATGTCCAACCACGACCCTAACCGTTCCTTCCTCAGTTTCCTTTTGATCTTCCAATTTTTATTTATTTTGTGGGTCCCCTTTTTCGTGGGAGGTCGGCCGAGTTATTTATTTCTCAAAACTGAAAATCCTCAAAATTTCTCATTTGATAAGTCCTCCCCCCACACATGCCCAATTAATAATAATAAAGGTACCCTACTGATAATCCAGTCACTGTAATGTTACGGTTCACGAGCAACTCTCGCAAGCTATTGATATTGAAATTGTACGAGGGTTGTTTTTACACGAATATAGCCCTCTACGAACGTTCACTTATTTCAACTCTTGATAATCCGAGCGAGACGACAAAAGAGCTTCCTCGACGAAACAAAAGGCGGTGGGAGTTCGAGTCTCATTGATTTAGTCTTTCTGAATAATTATTATTTATTCTAATCTGCACTGTTCCTAGTTGGAGCAGATTAACGATTAGAATGAATTAAGATTTTTTTTAAAAACGCAAGTAAAATTAAAAACTGAGAGATAATACTAGGTTCTGTTTACGGATTGTCAATCTTTGTTAGGTTCTGTTTACGGATTGTCGGTCCTTGTTAGGTCCTGTTTACGGAATGTCAATTGGCCCTGTTTACGGAATGTCGGTCCTTGTTAGGGTCTGTTTACGGAATGTCGGTCCTGTAAGGTCCTGTTTACGGAATGTCGGTCCTTGTTAGGTTCTGTTTACGGAATGTCAATAGGTCCTATTTACGGATTGTCGGTCCTTGTTAGGTCCTGTTTACGGATTGTCGGTCCTTGTAAGGTCCTGTTTACGGAATGTCGGTCCTTGTTAGGTTCTGTTTACGGAATGTCAATAGGTCCTATTTACGGATTGTCGGTCCTTGTAAGGTCCTGTTTACGGAATGTCGGTCCTTGTTAGGTTCTGTTTACGGAATGTCAATAGGTCCTATTTACGGAATGTCGGTCCTTGTAAGGTCCTGTTTACGGAATGTCGGTCCTTGTTAGGTCCTGTTTACGAAATGTCAATAGGTCCTATTTACGGATTGTCGGTCCTTGTAAGGTCCTGTTTACGGAATGTCGGTCCTTGTTAGGTCCTGTTTACGGAATGTCGGTCCTTGTAAGGTCCTGTTTACGGAGTGTCGGTCCTTGTAAGGTCCTGTTTACGGAGTGTCGGTCCTTGTTAGGTCCTGTTTACGGATTGTCGGTCCTTGTTAGGTTCTGTTTACGGAATGTCAATAGATCCTATTTACGGATTGTCGGTCCTTGTAAGGTCCTGTTTACGGAATGTCGGTCCTTGTTAGGTCCTGTTTACGGAATGTCAATAGGTCCTGTTTACGGAATGTCAATAGGTCCTGTTTACGGAATGTCGGTCCTTGTTAGGTTCTGTTTACGGAATGTCAATAGATCCTATTTACGGATTGTCGGTCCTTGTAAGGTCCTGTTTACGGAATGTCGGTCCTTGTTAGGTCCTGTTTACGGAATGTCAATAGGTCCTGTTTACGGAATGTCAATAGGTCCTGTTTACGGAATGTCGGTCCTTGTTAGGTTCTGTTTACGGAATGTCAATAGATCCTATTTACGGATTGTCGGTCCTTGTAAGGTCCTGTTTACGGAATGTCGGTCCTTGTTAGGTCCTGTTTACGGAATGTCAATAGGTCCTGTTTACGGAATGTCGGTCCTTGTTAGGTTCTGTTTACAGAATATCAATCCTTGTTAGGTTATTATATATTAAAGTCAGTTTAATAATTATCACCTTAATTTATTCGGTACAAAAATGTATCTTCACAATCATTTCCAACAGATAAACATTGCATTTTTCATAAAATATAAATATATTCTAAGAGTTAATCTATCAATAGAGTTCAAGATCTTTTTAAACATTTTCTCAAACAGATGAGACCCTAAAAGGTATTATTATTTCGGGAGGTCAAAGTTGACCAGGGAGAAATGACAACAAAAGGTTAGTTTTTAGACATATCATCCTTTGATGCATTATTTAATTCCGAAGTCAGTCTTTCTTCTTTTATCAAGCAATTATCGGGACATTGGCCCAGCGGTTAGAGTGTTCGCCAATGGCCCGGGAGACCTGGGTTCAATCCCAGGTCGAGTCATACCAAAGACTTTAAAAATGGAACTTGATACCACCTTGCTTAACACTCAGCATTATAAGGTACGGTTCAAGGGTAAAGTGGAGCAATCCAGGGAATGGAGTAGCGCCCTCCCCTACACCTTGGTGTAGTAGCTATCGAAAAGGGAGCCTTCGGGTCACCCTCGACTATGGTCGCTAACTTTACTTTACTTACTTATATACTTTCAAATATTTTATTTATCGATGATATTCATTTGTTTATCTATCTATCCATTATAAAGTTAAATCGCCGCGTCTCTTTGTAACTGAATTATTGGGAAAACAGGACATTTAGCGTTAAGTTTTGAAAGATTAAAGATTTTGATCTTTAGCACTAATAAAGACTTCCCAAAATGCTCATTCAGCTACAAATCAGATTGATACTCTAAGTTAAATCATTTTAACTGTACTGTTCTAAACATCTAGCTATGATATGTCGTTTTTGCTGGGTTAGAGGATCAAGCTTTGCTGGAAAGAGTACTCTTTTTATGCTTGATAGCACGTATATGCTAAAAAACCAGTGAACCCAACAGAAAGTTCATTCGCTTTTTGAAAGGTATTGGTTTTCATACTGTCAGAAACTATAGCCTCCCTCCTCCTCATTAAGAAAGCCAAGTATACAAGCACGGTCAGTCACTATGTGGCAAGTAACATTGAGTTACATGGTACCAATAGCACTCTTTCAGCAACCCGACAATAATAATAATCTGGGATTTTGAGATACAAATGGATCACCCAATCCCGATCAGAAGTTGATACAGTGTTCATTAACAGGAAAAAAACTTGTCATTTGGTGGATTTTGCCGTTCCAGCTGATCACAGAGTGAAAGAGAACGAAAAGATAGACATATACTTAGACCTTGCCAGAGAGATTTAAAAGCTGTGGAGCAGTATAAGAGACGAGGGTACTAATTGTAGTAAGAGCGCGTTGAACGGTGATAGATAGATAGATAGATAGATAGATAGATAGATAGATAGATAGATATGAACAGCAACGAAAGAGGTTACATGCATAGATAGATAGATAGATAGATATGAACAGTAAAGAAAGAGGATAGATAGATATGAACAGTAAAGAAAGAAGATAGATAGATAGATAGATATGAACAGTAAAGAAAAAGGTTACATGCATAGATAGATAGATAGATCACAGATAGATAGACATAAATGAAATTATGTAATTGCTTAAAAAAAGAAGAAAGACTGACTACAGAATTGAATAATAAATCAAAAGTTGACATTTCCAAAAACAAACCAACAACCTTTCGTTGCTATTACTCCCAGGTTCACTCTAACCTGTAGTAATAATAACTCTTAGGGTTCCATTCGTTTAAGATAATGTTCATGAATCATATCAATACATTAACCTAAAAGAGAATAGGGAATTATAGGTCACAGGAGAGATCGAAATCATACAGACCACAGAATTAGAATCAGTTAGAATACTAAGAGTCCAAGAAATCTAAAAAAAAAAACTTGTTATCACTCAGACTTCAGTTAAAACTCGGGTAGAAACTTGGGTTTTTGGTTCTTCTTCGTTAACTATTTTTATTTGCAATCATAATTTAATAAAAAATTTTATCTTATTCTGGACTCATCAGAGAACTGGTGTGTCAAACAAAGTGTATTTAGATAGTAATTTTTTAAGCATTTTACCAAGATTTGGCACAAGGCCATATGAATGGAGCACCCAATGAAACAGAGAGTATTTAGATATTAGTCTAATTGAGCTAACTTACACCGAATGCTCTTTTAAGCCCAACCATAGCCATATAACGCATTGTGATTTTTAGGTGGAATTTCTCTTAAGAGTGATATATATATATATATATATATATATATATATATATATATATAATAAAACATGGCCTACAATTCTATATACTGCTTATGACTCAATTTCTCGAGTGGTGTATTCACACGATCGTCTTTTTGATTACAGAACTCTCAATCTGTACTTTATATTATCACTCCAGCTGGGAGGGTTGTATTTAAAGACCGGGGAGTCTCGTAGGCAAAAGACGATGAACACTTGGTAGATAACTGTAAGGAGAAAGAAAGAAAGAAAGAAGTAGCGGAAAAATCAAGAAAGGAGAAAGAAAAGGCCATCCTTGTAGAAGAACAGAAGCGATACTATTTAATCCATAGCTGGGGGATGGTGGGTTCATGCCTTTCCCAAGGGTATTTGTCTAAAAGTGAGTGTAATAACGCGATTGGAGTTCGAACTGGTCTACTTCGAGGCTGCAGTCCAGCACTTTAGCCATTACGACACGGAGACTACCCGCAATAAAAGGAAGGAAGGAGAAACACAAAAAAAAGAAGAGAAAACGAGGAAATAGCCGAAAAGAAAGAAAGAAGACCTTCAATCGTTTTTCTCCTATAGTTACCCATGTGTTACTTTTCAAACATTTTCTTTATTGATAATAACACCGACAATAACTTCGTTCCTGTGATTCACACCTGCAATGCTCTTCTATTTGACATACATTTTAAGTGAATCACGTTTGGACTCAATCTCATCATCTGTTGGCATCAAGATAAAACAAGTTTTTTTCGGACTTCACAGTCAATTCAATTAATGTACGTACAGGAAAATTTTTGTCTTATAATAAAAAATTCCTGAAGACTTTCATTGCCAGTTTAAAATGCAAATGCAGCAAAACAAATCATTATTTTAATATTCACTGTTATGACAAGAGTGCGTCAAAAGTTTTGCAATATTTCAGTCCGTGCTCGTCTGCGGTGAGTATATCATGTGACCAAAGTAGTTTAAGCCATTATGAGATACCCACGGTGATAGTTGAAGTGCAACACGTTGCACATTGCTTCACTCTGTCTGGGATTTGAAAGCTGCACAGATGAACGTGCAACGGAGTCTAATTTGGGAACACGTATGCTTAATGAGTTCGAATTGGCCCATGATACAACGGAAGCAACCAGAAGCCATTAATTGTGGAAAAAGATGGAGGCAGAGTTGATCACAGTAGAGTAACCAGGACGTTGAAGAAATTTCGCTGCTCAACTTGCAAGAACCTTGATGATTAGGCAAGATTAAGTAGGCTTAATACCATGGATTCCGAGGCCGTGCTCAAAGCCAAAGAAGCAAATGCAGCGAGCTTGCATCTCACAATGCAGCGAGGTTCGTTACTTTCACGACATCGGCAAAAGCATACGGAACTACCGAAGTGTAATTCACATTACCAAAATATTGCAAAACTTTTGACTCACTCTAGTATTTTATGATCACTAGTTTTACTTTCTCTCATTAATGTTGCTACTATTTCTTACATCACTCTGCCTCTATACACTCTTTATTATCACTATGATTATACTACCAGTTTTACTCATGGTCGCTTTTTCTTCAGTATGGCTTCAATAGATTATTATGAGATTTATTAAAAGTTATTATCAATTATAATAATTATTATTCGAGGTCTATTTGTTTTAATATTGAGAATCTTTCTTATCCATGTAAGTAAAAGTTTCATGTGCCGAAGCTGACACAATCATCAGACAGGGGAATTCGCCACGTGAAACTTTTAGCAACAGGAATAAGAATGAGTGTAATTATTTTTAGTTTTTATAGTGATCTACTTACTAGCATTCAAGGGCTTTAATTGTCAACATTTGTTTTTCGTAATGCTGCTGCTTATTATTATGTTAGGATAGTATGAATACTACCAACGGTGTTTGATAACTGTCAGTTTCTCGCCACTGTGATCATCGGACCAAGGCTTTGGTCTAAGCTATCGTAACTTACATCTACATATGTTCGAGCACTAATACTGGGCACGTTTTATTCAAATATGGCTAACTTTATTATATATATATATATATATATATATATATATATATATATATATATATATATATACAGCTTGTAAAATTCAAGATACTGACGTGAATAGAGACACTGTTTTTATCCCCCCTTACACACACACACACACTGTACAAACCGTTCTTTATCCAGCTATCCATAAAGAATGAGAAAGAAATACGCAATTGCTCACTTGCATTTGCGGTATAAGGTTTTTCCCCCGCGATTACAATTTTCACTCTAAACAGAGAAAAATAATCCAAATGAAGAAATATTCCATCATCATTTTATAATACAAAGACTTTTTAGACTTCGATAACTAGTGACTGTCGCAGTCGTACTAAAGTGAGAATTACAAATCGATGATGTCTTAAACTTTCATTAAAATGAAATCCTATAAAATCTAAAAAAATAAAAAAACCACGACGGGGTGTAATAGCTCAACTCATCATATTTCAGAATTTATGTTAAACTAAGCTAAGCTAAAGAAATAACGGAGTAGTAAGTTTGGTCCTCACCGGGCGCCACACATTTGCATTCTGACGCTAAATCTAAGCTATGCTCAGTTTTTTAAGGATGCCTCACGTAGTATAATCCAGTAGGTCATTATCAGTGGCTTCGATTCTCAGTAGATGCTCCATTATTCTAGCTTTGAACTTAACTAAGTCAAGCTTATCAAATGGGTGACAAGTGAGTTTGATTCTCACTAGGTTCCTCAGATTTGCTACCTAGTGACAAATCTAAGTTATACACAGAGCTTAAATGGTTAACGAGCTAAGCTAGCAGGTCATTACTAATGAATTCGATTCTTACAGAGTGCTTCATACTTCTAGCCTTGTGTCATACTAAGCTAAGTAAATAACAAGTATAAAAAAGAAAAATAAGATTTTTTTCCTTCCGGGAATTTTCATGAAATTTTTTAATTTTCATTAGTATTTTTTTTTTTAAATTAGAAGAAAATCATTCTTCTTTAAAATGATATAAGTTTTATGAAAATTGATTAAATCATTTGTATGTTATATTCTATGCAAGAAACCCTGTGCCACTAAATTGGCCCTCTGGGGCCCTGGGGGCGTGGTGCGATGCTCAGTCAGCACACCACCCTCCCAGAAGCTCTGGTACTTACTGCTATTTGTGAGTGAAATGACTCTCCGTCGTTCACTGGGGTGGGTGGTTGTTCTTTCCGTTTAAAAATGCAGAGTTAGACAGACATGGTAAAAAGAATTGCAGACAAGAAAAAGTCTAAGTTGGGAGTACGAAATCTGGAGAGCGGAAGGCGCTGCTGCACAAGAGGAAAGATGTGGACATGATTGCAATCATCTCATGGAGATGGCATTCAAAACAGTAATCATGGGGAAGCAAAATTATTTATTGACGTGATCATCGAAGCATAGCTAATGAATCGTGGGCAACGCTTCTCAGGAAAAAAAAAATACAAAGTAAGTGGGGTGGGTATCGAGTAGTAAAGCTGAATGAAAATTTGTGGGCACTGTGAATGTGGTGGGCTCGATAGGGTAACGTGTGCAAATGAGAAGGCGGGAAAACGGAGGTTGGTGGGTTCGAAAAGCTGAGGGGGTGATGTGATTTGGGTGGATGGTTCACAAGGGGGTTGGGGTGACGAGGGTTTGAGTTTTAAGCCATGGCAAGCGACAGATGTCAACGGGAGATCTTTTGTGAGAAGGGCCGGCACTTTTACTGATTGGGTCGTCAGAAGAACCGATTTCCTCTGTGATCAACCCCCAACCAATAACACCATCAGTCAGTCACTTCTTTTTCTTTTGGGTGACCCTTCGCAAAAGAAATAAAGAGAGTATATATGCAGGATATGTATGAAGATAGATAGATAGATAGATAGATAGATAGATAGATATGAGGAGAATTAAAGATCGATCGATCGATAGATAGATAGATAATCTTAGGAAGGAAATATACATAAAAATATTGAGAGTAAAACGGTGACATCCTGGAATAAATGCCAAGAATTGATAAAACTGCAAGAGAGAGAGGGAATGTTATTGACCAACTCACATGAAAGAAGGAATGTACACAAACGGGCAACTATCCTCCACAAACTATGATATTATATATATATATATATATATATATATATATATATATTCACTTGTAATGGTATGATAAAGAAAAACAAATGTTAATGACGGAAGGGAATGAGGATAGAGAGAAAATGTGAGTAATAAAATGGATGAATAAAAGTAAATAAAAAGGTTAACAAATGATAAAAATGAGATAAAAAAAAATATGGGTGTGATGATTGTGAAGGATACAAAGAGAGTTGATTTGGTTAAGATATAAAGTAATGATGGAGAGAGAGAAAAATTTGAGAGAATATAGGGGGGAAAAGAGAGGAAAGAGATAAAGAGAAAAATAGAAAGAAAATGAGGAGAGAAAAGGAAGGGGAAGAAAAGGGAACAAGAGAGAAAAGGGAAAAGGAGGAAAAAACGAGAAGAAGAAAAAAGGAAAAGAAAGAGGAAGAGAAAGAAAAAGAAGAGGAAGAGAAAGAAGAAGAAGAGGAAGCGAAAATAAAAGAGAGAAATGAAACGCGGGAGAAAGAGATGCAATCATCGATAGTGAGAAAAGGGGAAAAAAAGTTTCAAACGAAAAAAAAAACCGTGACAAAATTGTGATTGGTGGGTTTATTGATTTACACGTTTCTGGAGACTTTTGGGTGAGTCGGGGGAATTCATGTCAAAGAATCAGAGACAGAATAAATTTTATATAAATAACTCGAAAGAAAGATGGATGGTAATAAGTAACGAGAAGCACCTAGCCGTTTTTTTAATAGGGTGGGGAGCTCAAATTGGATTTGAAAAATCTGAGAAAAAATGAAGTACATTAGTGAACAGGGATGAGTTGTTGTTTTTAACTGTTCTCATCCAGTTCATCTTGAAAAATTTGTTTTCCTCTTTTTTTCCTTTTCAGCTATTTTCCTCTCATTTTTTTTTTATCTACTTTTTTTGTGTGTGTATTTTTATCATTTTTATTTATTTATTTATATTTATAGCAGCCGGTTAGGGAGGGGACGGAATCTAGCATTCATCTTCCGTCCACTCATCTAAGCGGGGGGTTTTTAGTCTCTGTGAAGGAGCAGAGAAGTGACTTGTGTTTCGCCCCCTGTTGAAGGCAGCGGTTACCTCTAAGGCAAAAAAAAAATCTAACATATAAAATAAAAAAGGAACTTCAAATGTCTTTCAGTTAAGAAAAAAAAATAACAGCTGGAGGAAAATAACTGTTCTGAACAGCCGCTTTCCTTTTTTTCTTCTTCTTTTTCTTCGTTTTTTACATTTGTCTGTCTGTCTGTCAAACCAGCCTATCTGCCTGACTGTCCGTCCGACACAACCAGCGGTTTTTTTAATCTAGTTTTTATTACGCTCCACTGAATCCATTGGCAAATTAACTAGGGGAATATACGATAGCAGTTGAATTTCCTGCCCTTTTACTCTCTCTCTCTCTCTCTCTCTCTCTCTCTCTCTCTCTCTCATTCACTCGTCATCAACACTACTGAGCAGCTCTATAATATCAACAATAGAAATTTGCAAGCGCTGTTGGAAGCAATAGAAGACGATGAAGGGAAAAAGAGAATGAGTGGAAAGGGGAGGTAACTCAAGTTTGCATCTATGCAAAAAATAAATAATTTTACAAAGGTCTAAAATGAACCCCCACTGTTTTAACTGTAATTAAACTTTGGTATTCGTTTATAAGGTGCTATATATACACGCATTGCAAAGTGTCTCAATAAAGCTTACCTTTAGGCTGTATTTATTTTTCACAAAATATAAAAATAAAATAAAAATTTCGTATATATATATATATATATATATATACGTATAATTTTTACGTGTAAAGGACATTATTAGCCTATGTGATTGTATGTGATTCTTACAAATTCTAGAAAGGGGCATTTTACGCTAGAAGCCATGTTATAAATAAATATAATAAACCCGGACTTTAATCGATTTATAGCTGGTCTATATCATTTATGAGAGAAATTGTGTTTACAACTTAGACATATACACGACACTCACTTCCCAACGTATCTCACTCTCTTCTTTTCTTTTTTCTTTTTTCTCCAGAGAAAATTATTTCGTGCCGGTACTGTACTTACGGCGATACGAAAAGCAGTTAAAACTTTTTTTTTTTTTTAAGAATTTGATTTATTTTTCTCGTTAGCAAGATGTAACAATGATAATCACGTGATGCCTTCAACCAACCAAATGACTCATAATTAAGCAAGATGCATTGTTTCAAAATTGTTCCTTCACGGATTATTGATAGCATTGGTAATTCTCACATTTAGTTACTCAAAAATTGCTAAAAGGAAAAAAGAAAGTATTTGATTAATTTCTGCACATGAAAATAAAAACACGCAAATATTTATTGTTATTCTCAATCTATCTTAGATTATGTGCGAGTTTGCGACGTATATATCACCTGACCAAAGCTATGAAAGGTACCCGCTGTGGTTAATAGTATGGTGGTAGTTGGTGTGTTGACACGATGTGCATTGTTTCACTCCTTGTGTGATTTGAAAACCACACAGGTGAACGCGAAACGCTGTCTTATTCGAGAACTTACGCTTTAAAAGTTCGAACAGGTCCACAACGTTCCAGAAGCAACCAAAATCGTTTGTTGTGTGAAAGGTGAGGGTGGAGTTGATCACAACACAGCAACTAGGTGGGTGAGGAAATTTCGCTCGGCTTGCAAGAACCTCGACGATCAGGCAAGGTCAGGTAGGCCCAAAACACTGTATTCCGAGGCCATGGAGGTAAATTCAATGAGTAGCACTCGTATCAGACGAGCTCGCATCTTACAGTCCAGAGTATGGTTCGTTACTTTCACGACCCCTCAGCAAAAGCGCTTCCGAAGCTGCCGAATTAGGCCTTACGTTACCCATATATTGCAAAACTTTTGACTCACCCTACTATTTTATGATTACTTATTTTACCTTATGTCGCTTCTTACTTCTTACAACATTCTGCCCAGAAATATATTTAAAAAATATTTAGAAAATTGACTCTTCATCTTTCACATAAGAGTGTCATTAGCAATCACATTAGCCAATACTGAAAATGACCGCTTCCAAGAAGGATTGAGAGATTCATTTAAACGGCATGTCAACCCGTCCAGGGTTATTTTATGCCTAGAGGTTAAGAAATCACGTCCATTGTAAATCTATATTTTTCGTGTATCTATTTCTTCTGTTTTGTTTGTTTGTTTTTTGTTGTTGTTTTTTTCCATAAAGTTATGTTATCAAGTATTCCTATATAATACGAATAATTTGCAAACAGTTGTATAGTTTCAAGTATTCCTAATAATTATATGGTTCCAAGTAATTATTTTTATTTAATAATAACTATTTTTTGCACACAGTAATGTTGTATCAAATGATTAAAGATAATCCTTAGTAAACAATTATAATTTCAGTAATTATTGTTCAGTGGAGTCCCGTGACATTAATTCGTAAGGAAGTGCTGCTTCCGAAAATATATAAAAATTATATTAATGTGTAATACACATACTAAGAAATACAGTGTGCATGTAGGCGTGGTTGGGTTTGGGTGGGTGTTTCATGACATATCAACCTTCGTGGGTTATTCAGTGTCAAAGCCATCCTTGTAGAAGACCAGAAGTGATACTATTGAACCCAGAGTTTAGCGTAGATAAGGAAGTTCACATCTTTTCCAGGGGTATTAGTCTGAACGTGAATGGAGTAACTCGAGTGGAGTTCGAACTCGCTTACTACGATGTCACAATCCAGTATCTTAGTAATTGCCCTACGGAGACTCCCCATTGTTTAAATGGAATTCTTTTTAATGTTCCATTGTTTCGTTTTTTGATAGCACTATTTTTCGCTAGGAACATTTGTTTGCACAGATTTGTATAGTTTCCAAATTTTCAATATCAATTAACTTATTTCATAGCTTATACAATGGAGATGCTGATATTGATAACTCTTACTTTTTTTATGCTCCGATCAAGTTACAATGGAGTGCTTGTAGCATAACGGTTATAATTGTAGGAAGTGAACTCAGCTAACCAGGTTCAAATTCTGAACGAGACTGTTTGCATTTTACAGAGCGCTAATACACTTAGGAAAGATATGACTCCAGTTATTCTCCCTTTAGCTATGGGTAATGAGTAAGGCAAATTGGGCTCTTTAGTCTTGGTATAGCAACCAGTTTAAGAGAATATAAACGCTGATTTCTAACCATTTTGAGACCTGGAGAGGGATGGGTCCCGTCAGGTTATCACTGCCCAAGATACGACCAAAGTAGGTTACGAAACCAATGCATAATAGACATCTATATATATATATATATATATATGTATATATTTTTAAATATTTAACAAAAAATGTTCAACTTCTTCGAATGTTTCTATAATGTATCAGACCACACCTCTCAAAAGAAGTGGGATAATCCAACCCAACCTTATAAGAAGGCATGCACGAATTCCGAGGAGATTGGTTTGGTTTCTCTCGTAGGTTTCTTAATACCAAACCATCTTTGTAGAAGAACAGCAGGGACATTATTTAACCCACTGCTGGTGAGGTAAGGGGATCATACCTTTCACAAAGGGCATTAGTCTAAAAGGGAATGTAATAGCGCGACAAGAGTTCGAACTCGTTTACAACGATATCGCAGTGCAGCACGTTAGCCATAAGGCCACGAGGAGTATTCCACCTAGGGGACCTTTACAATAACCCAACACATGTCAAAAGTCGAGTTGATGGGGAAATACAAACAAAGAAAACACCGAAGTCTCGGTATTCATTTTTCGGCAAGAATGCATACAAATATTTTAGTCTTTGGCTAATCAAAATATTTTGCATTTTAAGAGGTCAAAATATAATGAAATGATTGTAGAGACTGTATATCCTCCTGTTTAAAAAATAGACATCAACTTATACCCAAGTAAAAGGTTTGTGAGCTTAACATTAAAAAAAGGAAGGAGGACAAGCAACAACTGTATCAGACCATCACAGCCTTATAAGAAGGAAGGCACGAATACCGAGGAGAGGATCTTTACAATTATATTTTACGTATACAAGACACACGTCTCAACAATTAAGCAGCAACGCAGAAACCAACAAACCACCTTTGACTTCATAAATTAATTTTATGAGTTATGAACATCGTGTCCATAATTTAAGGTCGACTTATACACGAACAGATACGGTATGCCTTTCGAGCCAAATTAGACAGAAACAAAAATGCAACATTTTCACACACCATATTTAATAGACTCTAAGAGAGCACATTGACATTTTTTTAACATTCATTACATATATGGTAATTCAAATTTTTATTTTGGTGGGGTTGACTGATTTACTGTCAGACTTGCTATAAAACAACTATTCAAACAAAAACAAAAAATGACAGGCGATTTGATATTCTTTAACCTGTAAGAAAAGAAAAATTCCGTAATTATTTGTGTATAAGACGCTCAATTTTTCAACAGGTAAGTTAAGAGTGCGTATTATACATGAGAAATAAACAACTTTTGTCTGGTCATATGCCTCAGCATATTTGGGACGGGATAACCGGGAATTCAAATTAATGTATTTCCCGCCATTACAGAGAAAAATATACTGGAATGAGCGTTAGTTTATAATTTCATTTTTCCTAGAGTGAGTTTATTTTCTCACTAACTTGTTGAATTTTCGTGTGAACACATCCATGAGTCTGCACTTAATACTGTGTAAATCTTGTGTTTTAATAAAATTAAAATTGGTGACGTTAGTCGAAGGTGACCCGAAGGCTCCCTTTTCGATAGCTACTCCTTTCCCTGGATTGCTCCACTTTACCCTTGATCCTTACCTTATAATGCTGAGTGTTAAGCAAGGTAGCATCAAGAACCATTTTTTTTTTTAGTCTTTGGTATGACTCGACCTGTGATTGAACCCAGGTCTCCCGGGCCACTGACGAACACTCTAACCATTATGCCAATGTCCGGTTTTTTAATACATAACGTAAATTATATAAATTCTTATTTCTAGTCAGAACAAACCGATAAAGAGTCGAACAAATGCTCAATCTAGAGTTGAATTTATCTTCTATAAATTCTAAAAAGTCACTACGTATTATACTTGAGATTTCCCCACCCCACCCCCACTACCACAAAAAAAAAACTTTCCAAGTCCAGAGTTAGGGAGGCGTGTTATACAGAAATAATTACAATAACTCAAAATGTCAAAAAGTTTAACTTACAGTACTGCGTACACAAAACACGTGGCAGTAGTGTTTGTCAAGTTCTTTGTCCTTGGTGATGTAAGCAAAGAAATTTAAGTGTTCACTATCCTGGCAAGCACAGAAGATGTTACCAATCTCGTGTTCACAGACAACTCGCTGAAAAATAAAACAATAAAATAAATAAGGAATGACAAAGTTGAAAACGTGACAGGCTACAAAATCTGTTGAACCTCATCACGACATGGGGCCACTGGCTTAGGGGTCCCCGGGTATTAAGGAGCCTATCAAAACTAATTTGTCGCGTAGTGTGTCAAATTATAAACTTGTTTCAAGTGCACACTAGATATTTCATTATATAACACATCCAAAACCATTTGGAGTCCCAATAAAGAATAGGGGCTGAAATATAGGACCCTTGTTCAATATAGGCTCACGGTAGATTTCAATTTATGGACCATGGGGTAAATTTTAGTGGGCCATGGATATAGGCCCAATAATAGAATAAGAACCCACGGATGAATTTGGGTAAGAACGCACAAGTAGGTAAATCACACTCTGCTTATTACCATTGTCGCGGAAGAAGTGTGTTTGGTGGGGTTTCTTTATTAATTCTGTGGAATTCATAATAAAAAATAAGACAACACCGGCTAAAGATACAATCAACCGTTCAATATCTATTAATAAGAGTGAAATGAATAACACAGGGTACTTCAAAAAATGTTATCATTAAATATTTTATATCAAAATTCTACGTTTAATGATTAAACATCTTTTCTTTTCTAGTGAATGTTATTTCTGAATCTGAAAAGAAAAAAAATTAAACTTCGAATTTTGGGTTATTTCTTCAAATGCTTTTAAAATTTGAGATCATTTGAATGAGAATTGGTTGTTAAGTTATTGAAATACGAAGTGATATCGATATTTCTGAAGCAGCATTGTAAAGAGAATATAAGAAATTGCTTTTCACTGGTGAGATAGATGTCTTGTTTAGAGGGCCTCCGTCTAGTTCGATTCTCGCTGTCTCTTTTTTTAAGGGAAGAAAGAGAAAAGGCCAAATACGAGGCATATACAAACTTCTTAGCAGGCGACCCATTAGGTTATATATACTGTTTCAAAATGGTTATGGTTTCCTGCATATATAGAGAGAGTGGTGTGTGTGTAGATAAAAAAAAAAAGAGTTCCTTCTAACCTTTTCTGTTCATTAGAGTTTGGCCCTTCAATCAAACCTCCAGATGACGAATGTTGTAAACATTAACACCATCGTATTTCTTTTATTTGAAATGATTTGCATTAATAAAAATCAAAGGTTTGTCAATCTGTCGTCCAAATGAGACCACCAGGACTATCATATAATAAAGGAAATGGGATGCGGGCAAGGATTTGTTTATTTCAACTCCTTCGTTGTACGTCAGAGAAAGAAAAGATATAGTTAGAGTGATGGATTGATTTTCATTTTCTATTTTACCACATACACACATTTCATATATATATATATATACGAGAGTGAGTAAAAAAGTTATGCCTTTTTCTTAAGTACAGGAATGATTACCGACGCAGGAACATGTGTAATACATCAAAATGAAGATGATCCTCTGATCCCTACTTATCAACACAATAGCAATGTTCGAATTTCGAATGAAAGCATATATCCCTGCCTCATAAAATTCTAACTGTTCTTTGAACCACTTCATCACTACAGTTTTCACTTCCTCGTCACTGGCATATTCTTTGCTTCTTGCAGCATGATTTGATGACCATAATATATTAGGATATAGTACAGAAAAAAATGAGGAAAATTTGGATTTTTGAAGCCTGAAACTCAGTGTTATTTATCCCTTATAGCCACTTGGGGCTTTTTTATGAATAGACTCTGAGATAGGTATTCTTTAAAATGAGAGTCTGCCAATGTCTCTGTACTATCTTTATGTCTACAGCTTTTTGTATATCTTTTATTTTATTTTCTATAAATATATCTCTCCTCAGCTACCCTACTTTTTGATCGTCACAGGACGTGTTTCATCATCATCATCATCGTGTCGCGATATCAGCGCGGATATCCCTGCCCCTTTCTCGCCACCCTCCCTATCGTCCATTGCTTCCGGCAGATCTTCAAGGCTACATTCCGTATCAGCACAGAGCTGCTGTATGTAGGTTCGAGCTGGTCGTCATGCCTTTGCTCGTCCATGTGAAGTGGTCCACATGAGTACATCACTTATAAGCTCGTCCCTACTTCTCCAGCAGTGGCTCGCATGTCTGGTTCATGATGGGTGGTAGGTGGCCGTACAGCGGCTGCTTTTGGGGGTGCTGCCTCCGGGACTTGTTCAATATTGCTCGCAGCATTCTTGTGAAGATGCCGTCAAGCTTTTTCTCCATACGTTTAATTAGCGTCCATGTAATGCATCCATATAGCAGTATCGACACGACCGCTGCTTGGAAGAAACTGCGTTTTATTTTATTGGTCAGGTCTGACTTCCATATAACCGATACCTTATCGATGTCCATGCCTTTGCTAGTCGCATGTTGATGTCTGTCTCGGTCGATGAGACACTGCTTCCTAAGTAGGTGAACTTGTCAACTAGTTTCAGAGAGCTACTGTTTGGTGTGGAGATGTCGCCTGTTTGATTAAAGCAAATATATTCCGTCTTGTGTGCGCTGACATGGAGGCCAATTCCTGCAGTGGCTGGTTCCAGAATATGTAGCAGGGTTTCGGTTTGGGCGGGTGCATTTGCCAGAAGCGCTATGTCATCAGCGTAGTCGGCATCGGAAATTGTTTTTGCGGGGTACCTTCTGCTTCTTTCCTTTGTTAGTTTGAAACTGTTTTCTTTGATTTTATCAATAAATATTCTAAGCGCGTAGTCTAGACAGGTGATAAAGAGGTATGGGGCTAATGTGTCTCCTTGCAGAACACCTGCTACAATGTCGAAGTAGTCTGTGTCTCCATCTGGAGAACGGACTTTTACTTAGGTGTTTCTATCTAATCATTTCATTAAAAGAAAGAGTGTAAATAGTAGCTGTGTCTTTTTATCATTTGTATCCGACCTGTTCGATGTTTGTAGTGTACAGTAAAAGAATGCTTAGGTCGAAATATCAGGCTTACGATAAATAAGCGCTCAGCCTGGTATATTGGGCTTACGGTGTTTAATAAAAGAGTATACAGTTTGAAATATTAGGCTTACTGCGTATAGCACCCAGCCCGAAATATTGGGCTTACGATGTCAAGTAAAATAACTCTCAACTGTAATATATTTGGTTTGGTTTCTTCATTTAATGGCATATCAACCTTCATGGGCTATTTAATCCCATAGCTATCTTTAGAGAAAAACTGTAGTGATACTATTTAACCCATAACAAGTGAGTATATAAGAGGTTTCATACCTTTCCTCATGTTATTCGTAATGTTGTGTCGACAAGTTCAAAAATGAAACGTTGCACGTTTAATAAGTTACCATTTCCTTGAATAATTCTTATTTGTTGGTTAAACGTGGCAAATATCGAACAACGTGATAGGAGAATCATTTACGGCCAAGTCACACAGAAAGGACCAGTTACTGAAGTTAAGCGGTGATGTGTCTGTTCAGTACTTAAATGAGTGACCACTTAGAAACAGTAAGCATATTATAAACAACCTGAAGTTTGTGCTCCAGCTTTAACAAAGCTTAGGAAAAAAAAAAAAAAAAAAGAAAAAAAAAAAAAGAGGTAAGTGTTGTATCCGTTTTCTTTTGCCTCGTTCGTCGTATTTAGAAAACAAGTCCGACGTCTTGGTCTGTGATTGAACTGTTCTTGCCAGTTTTTCTTTTCTG
The DNA here is from genome assembly GCA_963585895.1 of Sepioteuthis lessoniana. Taxonomy (NCBI): domain Eukaryota; kingdom Metazoa; phylum Mollusca; class Cephalopoda; order Myopsida; family Loliginidae; genus Sepioteuthis; species Sepioteuthis lessoniana. The sequence continues at coordinate 56,153,103 of OY757942.1, forward strand.
GTGAAGCAATCGTTATAAAGACTGGCTAGAATAGATCAACCACAGACCAAGGCATCAGACTTGTTTTTCTAAACACAACGAGCAAGGAAAAAAGACAAAAAAAAAACGACACTAGACGAGAATATAACAGTTAGTTCCTTCAGTCTAATTATGTCATCCAGCAATTGACGGTGAATGAGACTATCTCCAAACATTTTTACACATCAAACAGGTATGTAAAAATAATGGAATCATTAGGAGGTAGTCCTCCTAACAGTAAGCAACGATGAGCTTGTTAAACACTCAGTGGGTGACCACTTAGCAACAACATAAACTGTAAACAATCGGTGAGCTGTGTGCAAGAGTAAGCAAAGCTAAGTAAATTATAAGCTGGTGGTAGAATCAATTTGATTTCTTAGAGTACTTACCCTGGAATCAGCGTCAATGAATTTAACTCCCTTGTATGAAATGGATAATGTTATGGAAGGTATTCGAGCAGTGTTTTCTGTAGTTTTCTGTAAAGTAAGAAAAAATAGATTAACTATTTTCATAAATAAAAACTCTTTACTCTGAAACAAATAAAGTTGCGCAAATTTTGCTTAAATTAAACGAAAATATATACACAAGAAAAAAAGTTTTTTATAGAGGATAAAAGAAATATCATTTCAAGGCCCTGGTCATTCATGACCAGAAATCAAAATAAACCTAGTTCCTGGATATCCATTGCCAAAGCAATACCTACCCATTACTTTACGATCACATACGATCAGTGGGCATATCTTGATGTTTATGACAATGATGACTGCAAATTTCCCTAACCAAAAACAAACTCAACAAGAAAAAAATATTGTCTAAATAATAACAGAATACGTCCTCAGGAATGAGATTCATAAAATTCTCAGGGATTTTGAGGTACAAACGGATCATCTAATCCCGGCCAGAAGACCAGACTTGATATTTATTTATAAGAAAGAAAGAACTTGCCATCAAGTGAACTATAGAAATCAAAAAGATAGGCAAATACTTCGACGTTGTCGTAGAACTAAAAAAAAAAAACAAACAAAAAAAACGGTGAAACATGGGGGTGACGGTGATACCAACAGTAGTTTGTGCACTTTAAGCGAATCACTAACGGCTTGGAAAGAAGAATGAAAGAATTACAAATCAGAGGAAGAATCAAGATCATTCAGACCACAGCAGTGTTAAGATCGGCTGGAATTCTCAGATGAGTCCTGAAGACCTGAAGAGACTCGCTATCACTTAGATACCAGTGAAAGAACACCAAAGTTAGCTGGCGTGCAAAACTTGCAAAGAGTGAAAATAAAAATACTAAAAGGACAGTACAGTGATAAAATACATTGAATCAAAATTCATTTGCTCGATATTGTCTGAAATATTGGCTTAAAGCCCTGGTCATTCGTGATCAGAAACCAAAATAAATCTAGTTAATAAAGATCTATTTCCCAAGCAATACCTATTGCACTAAAACTTGAAACCAGTATATATATATATAGGTGTCTTTGACAATGCTGGTGGAACTGAACAAATTTTACATCTACCCACACATAAAATAGTGTAGTTTCTTACGATAAAACAGTCATGTGCACTTTTTACAAAAAAAAAATAAATAAAACTAAGCGTGGCTTAGATTTGAGACAAAGCTCCAAAATTAGACACCTAACGAAGATCGAATTCACAACTCAATAATGATTGGTCGAGTAGAGTTTGTTAAACCTTTACATCCCGAAGCTGTGCACAACACCTGAAATAAAACAGTAGGAAGGAATTTTAAAAGAATGAATTCCACTATGGCAAGGGAGATTACTTCGTTGAGAGAAAAAGATACTTACGTTCCAAAAAGAAATAGTACAAAGTGTATATGTGTGTGTATATATATATATATATATGGGGTGGGTCGGAGAAAACGTCCATATGCTAACCAAGATACTCTCACAGAATGTGAACAAATGAGGTTTATTTTTCAATATAGTACTCCTTTCGGTCCCCACACTTCTCCCATCGATGTTACATTACTTAGACCCCATTGGTAAAAAGTCATCAACAGTAAATCGGACATCAACCTATGAATTTTTCATCCTTCCCTGATATATATATATATATATATATATATATATATATATATATATATATATATATATACACACACACACACACTGTATTCTTTCGTTTTGGAACATAGATCTCTCTTATATATCATTTAATCATTGCAAGAGAGGAGTTTTGAGGACACTGAATTGCGGATATTTTATCAATTTTTTTCCTTTTCTTTATCTGAACTTCGAGTACAAAAAGTAGACGTAATAAATCAAACAAATAAGGAATGGCCATTACTAAAAAACGCACCATTCTTTCTTCTTTTTTCGTTTTATGATTTTTATTAGTCGCAAAGGAAATCTTCTTCTTTTCGCACTTATGTAAATCTATTCACCATCGATTCATAAGATATATATATATATATATATATATACACACACCTTGTGATACAGACGCTCTGAAGCCAGAGTTCGGATTAAACCAAGCATACAAGATTTTTAAAAGTATGAATTCAACCATTCTCCATCTAGCTATGAGTAAAGAGTACGGCAGACAGGGCTCTTTAACATTGGTATGGCAACCGGTCTAGGAGAATGAAAACTATGAATTCAAACCTTCTCTTAAAAACTGACCATGTGTGGCATCCTGCTATGGTGGAGGCGTAGGGTAAATACATACTAGTTTTTTTTTTAAGAAATTTAACTCTAGATTTAAATGATCTTTCAAATCAAACTGCCAACAGCTTGAAAGATCAGCTTAGAAAAACAAGTTCAGAGACAAATGTTTTTCTGTATATACTTTAGAGCAACGGTGTCCAATACGTCGATCGTGATCGATTGGTAGATCACACACCATTCAAAAGATTTTTGTTTTTTATAGTAGCCTATTATCTATCTTTTCATTGGCAGGTGCCACTTGATTGAGATACAGGATGGCCAATCAGCTGTTAAAAGTTTGTTAATATACCACAGAAAACGCGCGATTGGTTGGGTTTTATGGCATGTCAACCTTTGTAGGTTATTTAACGCCAAATCCATTTTTATGTAAATCTGTTCTTTTTAAAACAATTCAGTTTAGCATAAGTACACAGTTTAATGGTCAAAAACATTTCCATTTCAAACTATTCAAGCAGTTATATGTAATAATTCAGTTAAGTGTAAATAAAGTTTTAATGTCGAAAAACAGTTCTATTTCAAATAATTCAGTTAAGTATAAGTACGCAGTTTAAATGTAAGTACGATTTAATTGTCAAAAACATTTCTATTTCAAGTTATTCAGTTTACGCAAACAATTCAGTTTAGCATAAGTATGCCGTTAGTTCTATATAACCCATAGATAGGGCCCTATCAGGTGCTACCACTTTGGGCCAGAGTGGACCTGGGAGCGACGGCAATGAAGGGGTACTCCGCATTCCCCAAAGCTCCAGTATTACTGGAACCTCACCATCAGATTGTTTAGTATCATATCCAGGACACTCGTTAGGGGGATCTTACCCCTCTGCAGAGAAGCAGTCGGTGTATTCTACAGCCCCAGCCAACTGGGCAAGAGAAGAAAACGCGTGAGTAGTAACCATAAATGTATTCAAATTGTATTGTGCCATAAGTGTCTAAGCAGTGATACAAGGTACGTAAACATATATCATACATATAGAGTATACTCAGTACATATATACAAGGTGTGATGATTAAATTGTCGACATTTTGAATTATTAATTTCGAACATGCGCTTTGTTTGTTTCGGGTTTTGTCTACTGTGCAGCAAACAAGAGTCAGTTGGGTACAATCTGTAAGGAAAGCAGCACAATGATGCTATTCATTCCTCTAGAAAAGACATGTTGTACTTCTTGGCATTCATGGCAGAAGCCCAGTACGAAGATTTCAAAGTGCTTGGGTATCAGTTTGAGAACAGATTTATATTCATATTGATGAAAAGCAAAGCCAGTCCACATTATGGTGTTTGGAGTGGTCACTAGCGATGGTAACGTTTATGCCACTATTCATCTTCCTACATGACGGAAGCCTACATCAAGTGCCTAGAGGAAGTAGTGCTAACCTGGATCGAGAGGGTGACAGCTGGAAGACTTTATGTCTTCCAACAGGAATCTGCACCATGCTACACAAGCAGGAGAAATCAGTCTTGGCTTTCAGAAAATTTCTACATCATCATCCATAACATCTGGCCGCTTAACTCTCCAGATTGCAATACCCTTTATTATTATTTTGTAGGGAGCAGTAGAGCGAGCAATAAAAAAAAAAACTCCATACAACACCAAAGATGAACTGAAGGCAAGGATAACAATGGCAGCATTTACCAACTTAACGACTGAGACTGCCGGAAAGGCTTTCAGGAGATTCCTAAGTTGTCTGAAGGCCGTGATTGAAGCCAACGACGATTTCTATGAATGAATTCAATCAATATTATTTCAAGATGTTTTCGTGTAATTTAGTTAAAGATATCTGATAAAGTGATATGTCAGTGTTATATTCATTTTTGCGTAATTTCGACGACTATTTATCTATTGCACCGTGTAAATAAATATATCTAGGATTTTTTAATACAGGTAGATCATTTCGAAAGTAACTTGCAAGCCGAAAAAGTGTGGACATCCCTGATTTACTTTGTAAGAAAAAAAAATACCACAAACTTATAGAACCCACTTCAATCTCATTGTATCAAGCAAGGACTTTTCTACAAAGATTTTGTTCGGGCTCAAGGTACCAGCAACTCGGGCAATTACCCGGGGCTGGCTGTGTACCTAGGAGCACTATCAATGATTTTTTCTGATTAAATTTTTTATAATTATACTTAAAATGCACATCGAACATCTGCTTACCCAGGGCGCCAGCAACCATAGGGTCCGTCCTACCAAGATTAATACGAAGACAAAAAAATTCCACTTGACTGGACAGATTTAAACGGTTAAAATAACATTTATCCCCAACATTCACTAATTTTAATGGACAATTCAATCATAATTTATCACGAACCATATTTTACTTCACACCCAAAAACAATTCTTTCAAATTTTTTCATGTTTAAAGTTTCATAAGGATCGGCATTCGTAAATTACGTTGCCATGGCAAACACCTCGTCGACAGTTATAATATGTTCCAATCTTTTTCCTTATATCAGATGGCTGAAAAGTTTATATGATAACGTTATATCTGCTGCTAATGTTTTCTTTACCAATGGGATGTAAGTACTGCAACATCGATGTATAAAATGTGTGTAGTTACATTCCGTGAGAGTATCCTGGTCAGCTTATGAACGTTTTAGCCGACCTTTGTCTATAGGATTAAAAGCAATTTATATATATATATATATATATATATATATATATATATATATATATATATATTATAGCAGTACTAAGAGGTTGATGTAAAATGAGAGGTAGGTAGAAAGAACCAAGTAGCTTTCCAAACAACCCCCAAACACCCATAGATAACTATTTTTGTCCCTCCAGCCCCGAACTTCACACATAGAAACCCAAAAGAGATTCATTTTCCAATCTGAATAAATTTCGCCGTCGGAAGCGGGAGTCGAAATCTGGCTGGGTCTTTCTGTCTGAAAAGTGCTTGCTCCGGCCCTCAAGTGGCCACAGGGGACAGAGGCAAACGTTTGGCCAGACGTCGGGGTCCCGTCCCACCCTCGCTCTTCCCAGTCGCAGAGGTTTTTGTGATTCAAATTCCTCTATTCGTCGAGTGCTGCCATGCACGGCAACAATTCCATTTAGTAAATGAGACGGAATTGGACAGGGCGTGGACAAAATCAACCAAGGATGAAAGCACAATAACTGCAATGGAGAGGCTCCTGCTGCTGCTGGGAGACCTTCCGAACTCTCACCGCCGTTGGCTACCCCCCGCAAAAATCTCCGCAAAATGAGAGCCGCTTATCAATATAGCTAGCAGCGACAGGGACTCTTTTTAAAGAGTGACGAAAGAGGTGGGAAAGTCAAGGGAGAGTTGTTGAAATGGTGGATGTGAGGTGGGAATAAAGTGCTAAGGTCGGATTAAAACGCCTTTGGACTTCTTTTTTCTTTTCTTTTTTTTTTTAATACGTGCGAACAACTGTGCATCAATGCAGTAAATAGTTATGTAGGTTTCCACTAAAATTCGAGATCAGAGTTCGAACACAAGTAACAGCCAGAAATGTATCCTTCAAGTTTTTACTACTTTTTCTTTCAATTTTTTTTTTTTTTTTTTTTTACATTCTAAAACAAAAGTTTTTTTTCTAAACTGAAAATACCAAGAATTTCCAATTTATTGTGAAACTGTTTGGTTTCTTTTTTTATTGGCATTTCAACCTTCGTGGGAAAAACAATAATGTTACTATTTAATCCATAGCACGGCGGGGGGGGGGGTAAGGAGATTCATACTTTTCCCAAAAGTATTCATCTAAAAGTGAACACAACGACACGACTTGAGTTCGAACTCGCTTACTAAGATGTTGCAATCCAGTACGTTAATCCCTGCGCCACGTAGCCTTCCTAATAGTCTCAAGTAACAATTCTAAATATAATTGAAAACTATTCAACTATACAAATTAAGAATTCCAATATAGCATAACACTAATAAAGAATAGTCATCATCATCATCATCATCATGTCGTGCTGGTAGCACGGATATCCCTGACCCTCTCTCGCCACTTTTCCCTATCGTTCATCACCTCAGGCAGGTCTTCTGGACAACATCCTGTATCCTCACATAGTTGCTGAATGTATGTTCGTGCTGGTCGCCCTGCTTTTACACGGCCATGTGTGGGGGTCCATAAGAGTACATCACTTATGAGCTCGTCCCTGCTTCTCCAGCAGTGTCCTGCATGTCTGGTTCGTCTAACTTGAATAGTTTTCGTGATAGGAGGCAGGTGGCCGTACAGTTGGTGTCTTGTGGGGTGTTGCCGCCAGGATTTGTTCAAGAGTGGTACTATTTCACCCATATTACTAGATTGTTGCAGTCCAGCACGTTTGCCACTACGCTACAGGGGCTCATCAATTCTGTAATCAAATTATTCATAATTTCAACGTGTTTCATCAAAAAATAAAACCTGACTTTAAGTCCGTATTTTATACAAGTCTACCAAAACATATAAGGGTTGCTGAAAAGTTCTTGGCTCAACCAAGAAAGAAATCAGCTTGTGTCAAAACTAATTTCTGCTTATTAAATGAATGTAATCAATGATTACAGTTTAACCCTTTCACTCTTATTGGGACACCAGTGTACCAGTCAAATTTCATTTTAAACCCTTAAAATGTCGTACTCATAGCATCATTTTGCATATCCAAAACTTTTTAAAAAAGGTTTGTGAAAGGGTTAAACGATTCTTTAACGGGATGATAAGATTGTTGATGATGTCAAACAAAACACATTTCTACTTTAAAAGTTTAGTTAAACAAAACTATCAATTTTAATCTGCCGAAAATCCAAGAGTTTATATATCAGGGGTGGAGAGAGATGTATCCACAAGAACTTATGACTGTTTCGTGTCTCTTCGTTTATAGCAGAGTTGATTGGACATTATGTTTTTGAAAAATGGCGAAGGGGAAAGTATTTTCTGTCAATCTTGATTAGTATCGTTAATTATCGATGTGTTCTTCTAGATCAGCACTGAATTAGATCCTTATCCCCTCCAAAAGAATAAGACTTCCAAAAAAGGGATCTAATGTTGAGTCTCAAGTTCTGGTGATCAAGGAAATGGGGATTACACCTTCATTGCTATTACTCCCAGGTTGACTCTGATCAGCAGTGGTAGTACCCGTTAGAGAACCATCGGAGACAAATAGGTCTGTTTACAAATTATTTGTAATCGATAAAACCGTGTGCCAAAACAAAAAAAATCAGAATAAATGACTATAAAAAAAATATAAATATGGACGAACAATGAATGCTATTCCCTAACTTCTAGGCATAAAATAACCACAGACGGGTTGTCATGCAGTTAGAATCAATCATTCACTCTTAAATCAGATCGATTATCATGATTATCGTTTCACAGCAGCAGAATGGTGACCAAATGGTCAAATTGCCAAAAAAGTGTGGTCATTTTACGTCAGTTTTGGAGGAAATCGAATTATCTTAGGTAAAACATTAACTGATTATCAAAATCACCTGAAGGAATTGAACAAGAGTCTTTGTTTTTCCTATGGGAACATTTAAACAGAATACTTCTACGTCAATAAACCATCGACAATTAATGGCTTAAAAAAGAATAGAAGGAATTTACGTATCAAGAAAGCTTACGTAATACCATGAATAATATTCCTTTGAAAGCAATTTTAAGTGATTTTTCCTTATTAAAGTCAATTTCATTGATGTTAAGAATATATGTATATAGTCCAGACATAAAATCAGGGACCATTTTTATGAAAATGGTTTAATTTATGTGTCTTTCTTTGGCAGACCTTAAACCTAACTTAAATCTATATATGCTCTCTCACCGATATTGAACACTATTTATTCTTAAATGTAGCAAACTATTTATAGTTGACCGTAATCGAGGGTGACTCGAAGACTCCCTTTTCAATAGCTACTAAACTGAGTTGTAGGGGGGCGTTACTCCTTTCCCTGGACTGTTCCACTTTACCCTTAATCCCAACCTTATAATGCTGAGTGTTAAGCAAGGAGGTCTTAAGTACCATTTTTTTGAGTCTTTGGTATGACTCGACCTGGGATTGAACTCAGGTCTCCCGGGCCATTGGAAAATTTTTAATACATGAATATGAAAATTGTTGTAAATGAAATTTTTATTACAAACAACAAACGCATTATCTTATTTGATATAAAAAATAAAACAAAAATGATTTTTTAATAGAACTTTTAAAATCTTTTTTTCTAAATTATACACATAGACGTTACTTTTTAAAATTTCAAATAATTTCCTAATTCTTCAACAGGGGTCTCAGAATTTTTTTAAAAATCTACGCCACATACGTTAACATTTCTTAAGAACAAATAAATGAAATGTAAAATAAAATTTTCGTCGAGTAATTACGACAAATACATTTTGATACAGAACACTCTTAATCATAATAGAACGCTAAGAAAGTTCTCTTTCTTTTCTTTCTTTCATTTTTTCAAACGAAAACAAATTTTAGGATGAGACAACACTACATAACATCGAAGATGTTTTAAAATAATATTCAACGTTGGTATATTATATATATATATATATATATAAATGTATCCTTTGAATATATATATATATATATATATATATATGTATGTAGACAGATCAATAAATTTGTCATCTGACTCAATCGTATTTAACTGAATTCAGTTCTGAAATTTTAATTGAATATTTTCTTTATCTATGTGATATTTATTACTGGAGTAACTTCATTGACAAAGATAAAAATTGGTTTGAAAATAGTTGTACTGTAAAAAAATACCTTTTCATAACTTGGTTTAATGGCATATCATCCCTTAACGTTTATCTAATGTCAAATCCTGTCTATATATATATATATATATATATATATATATATATATATATTAGGTAGCTGATAAGAAAAAAGTAGGGAAGGCTTTGAGTGAAACGATCAATCAAAACAAATGACGCTCTAAATGCCTTTTTCTCCCACATGTTAGAGCTCAAACACACATTCAGTTTTCCCAAGTCATCCTAATTAAATCGATATACTGCAAACCCCCACCCGAAGACTACAAGAATCTGCAGTCATTTCCAAAACAAACGATATAAAACAACGTCCAGGTTTTTATCAAATCTCACCACATCTGGTGAGCACCATACTAAACGAAAACAAAATTAAAATAGAAAACGGATAGGAAAAAAAAAGTTCACTCTGTGTCACCATACTTTTGAGAATCATATCACTTTGCCTCTTAGCCCTTCCTTATCACAATTACAACCTAGATACCACAATATAGATAATTCTCTATGACATCACATTATTGTCAATATCTTTCCATGAAACAAGTTATGCCAAAACCCCTTTCACCCAAACCCTTATCTACTTTTTTTTTCTTATCAGCTCCCTAAAATCTATTTCCACTTTCAAAACATATATAATTTGTGCGTGAATAGCGTGTAGGAAACTTTTTTCATCATCATCAGGTCACTGAATTACACACACACACACACACACACACACAGAGGATAGACATAAAATTAGGTTTGGTTTTGATTAGGTTTCTTTGTTTAATGGCATATCAACCTTTGTGGGTTATTTAATGCCAAAGCTATCTTAGTAGAAGAACAACAGTGATACTATTTAACCCATTGCTGGTGGTAGGGGAAAAATAAGAGGGTTCATACCTTTCCGAAAGTGAACGTAATGGTCGGACTGGAGTTCGAACTCACTTACTTCGAGGTCACTATACAGCACTTTAACCACTACGCCACGGGACACCCCACATAAAGTCACCGACGATTTTTAAGAAAACATTTTAATTTATATTCTTCTTAGCAGATTCTTAAGATGAATACAGAGCAGCGTGTAGCAATAATTATCAGGCGACTGTAAAGAAAGAATTCATTAATTGAATTTAACGGCATGTAAACCCATCTGTGGTTATTCTAGATCCAGAGATTAAAGTATTGCGTACATTGAACGTCCATATTTACTTTTTTTACGTAGCTGTTTCAAATAAATTCGTTTTTGCTTTTTTTGTAAACAGTTTTACGATATCAAGTATTCCAATCAAATACAAATAATTTTCTGTTCTATTTCACCTACAGATGTGACATATCCAACCACTACGCGTCAGAGTGGACCTAGGAGTAATGGCAATGAAGGGGTACTTCACACTGCTCAGATATCCAGAATTTGAGCCTGATCATTAGATTCAGTTTAATGTCATCCCCAAGACATTCCCTTTTGGTCGGGTCTTACCCCATTGCAAGAGGTACCGTCAGCCTATTCTAAGCCTCACTGACAGGGTGGTCGAAGGAAAGAAATGCAATGAAACCAGACATTAAGTTTGAAAAGAAATTAAACCAATCAGGCTCAGCAGATTAGAGGATATGTAAACTAGTAAACACATTTAAACGAAAAAGTTATGTAGATAATTAAAGAAGTGGATTGCCCAGTCGGCTGGAAAGGCTGTAGAATACACCAACTGCTTCTCTGCAGAGGGGTAAGACTCCCCCCCCCCAACGAGTGTCGTGGATATGACACGAAACAATCTGATGGTGAGGTTCCAGCAATGCTGGAGCTTTGGGGAATGCGGAGTACCCCTTCATTGCAGTCGCTCTCAGGTCCACTCTGGCCCGGTGTGGTAGCACCTGATACGGCCCTATCTATGGGTTAAATAGAACTAACAGCATACTTATGCTAAAATAAATTGAGTAAACTGAATAGCTTGAAATAGAAACGTTTTTGACAATTAAACCGTACTTACACTTAAACTGCGTACTTATACTTAACTGAATTATTTCAAATAGAACTGTTTTTCGACATTAAAACTGTATTTACACTTAACTGAATTGTTACATATAACTGCTTGAATAGTTTGAAATGGAAATGTTTTTGAAAATTAAACTGTGTACTTATACTAAACTGAACTGTTTTCAATAGAACAGATTATTTACATAAAAATGGATTTGGCGTTAAATAACCTATAAAGGTTGATATGCCATAAAACCAAACAAACCAAACCAAAGAAGTGGACAACCACAGAGGATCAAGGTAGATGGCTTGAGTCAAATTATTCATGAAAACCCATTCATATTGTCTTTACGTGCAACAAACGTACAGACTCAATTTCTCAATATTTCAAAATATTGTTGAAAAATTTCAGTTATGCAGAGATATGCAAAGATGGTCATGTCGAACCCAACTCTAACTGGTTTCTTTCTTTTTAATGACACATCAACTTTGATGGGGTTTCTTAATGCATAAACCATCCTTATAGAAGAATATTAGTGGTACTATTTATCCCATAGTTGAGGTGATGAGGGGGTTCACATACTTTTCTCATGGGTATTAGCCCGAAAGTGAATGCAATAACGTGACTGAAGTTCGAACTCACTCACTACGATGTCGCAGTCCAGCACGTTAGCCATAACACAACGAGGGCTCCTCTCGATATCATAGCTGTGTACAAGTAAAATATTATAGACAAATAAAAAAGTGCAATAAAAAATGCAGTTGGACATTGAAAATGTAATTATGTTTACAATCAAACACTTACAAATAATTCTAATTTCGGCATTAAATAATTCATACGGAGTTTATATGCCATTCAACAAATAAACCATAAGTCCCAAAACGATTTGAGCTTGGAGAGATAGTGATGGTAGTCATATTGAATCGTACAAATGATAATGCAGCAATTATTACTAATTTTCACTTTTGTAATTAGATTATTTATTATTTCAACGTGTTTTATTAAAATAGTTCCTAGTTTTATGTGCGCCCTATATAACAAGAATAAATGCAAAAATCAAGCGTTGGTAACAAAAAAAAATTAGAGTGCTTGACTGTCCAAAAGCATAGCTCTTTAAAACTTAAAAGAGTAATTGCTCACAGTACCAGCACCGTAACTACAAGTTTCACGTGATAAAAGATAATAATAATTCAGTGTAAAAGATCAGCAATATAACTGACGTCAGAGATTACTGCCCTTTTTTTTTCTATGTGAATTCAATCATTACATTTAAGATATTCTTTCACGCTAAAAATACAATTATATCTATTTTATTTATATCTCTTTCAAATGTATAAAACGACTTGTGATTGACAATATATAAATGTGCGTTTGAAATACTACCGAAAATTATAAAGAAGTTAAAACACGAACTGTCCTAAGTATGATACTAAACTGCATTTGATGGTGAGGCTCCAGTTCTAAAGCTTTGAGAAGTGTAGGGTACCCTTTCAGTGCTATTACTCCCAGAACCACCCTGACTTGGAGTGGTAGTACTTGTTAGAGTCCCAGCTATGCTTCAAATGGATCTGTTTGAAAATTACTAGTATTAGATAGGAATACATGTAACCATATAACTGTGTGCAAACAAATAATCATTATCAAATAGAATTATTAATGTTAAATAGGAATACTTGAAACCATTGAACTGCACGTAAATTATTTTTATTAAATAGAAACACTTCATATCATAATTGTTTGGCACACATGTTTTTAGACAAATTGAAGTGTAATTCAGAAAATGCAATCGAGCATTTAGAATAAAGTTAAAATAGTAATCAATCATTTGTAAATAAATCACATTTCAGCATTAAACAACCCATAAGGAGTTGATATGTTGTTAAGCAGATAAACCAACCCGAAAGCACAAAATAGCTTCCCGAAGAAAAAGAAAATTGGGGTTCGTTAATTCACCATATTTCAAGAAATGTGTGAAATGGTGGGTAAAAGTGAAAGATATTCAAGTTTCCTATAACTTTAGATAAATTGTCACACATTCACACACAACAAGATGTTAAAAAGTTCTCGGCCCAGCCAAAGAAAGTTAAAGACTTGAAAAACGATGTATTTAGGAAGAGTATTTTCCAGACTATTTGAAAGACTAAACAAACCTTCCTTTCCTTTCAACGTTGTCAATGAGTGGAAAATGTTAAAGTTATAACTACTTGATTTTGAGTTATGGGAGAGTGGTTGGACCTGGCCTATTTTCACCGACAACCATCGTAGCATGCTAAGAACAAGACCTTTTTATTGAATATAACATAATTAAACCAATAGAATAATAATGACACCAAAACGAAATAGTATTTATGCCGACAATTCTGATACTGGCCCAGTCGGTTGGGGGCTGTAGAATACACCAACTGCATTTTTGCAAAGGAGTAAGACTCCTCACTCCCAACGAGTGTCCTAGATATAACACTAAACAATCTGATGGTGAGGCTTCGGGAATGCGGAGTACCCCATCATTGGCATTGCTCCTCGGTCCACTCTGGCCTGAAGTGGTAGCACCTGATAGGGTCCTTATCTATAGGTCATATAGAACAAAACCGTTTACTTACGCTAAAATGAATGGTTTGAAATTATCTGTTTTTACATTAAACTGTGCAAAAAAACTGTTACAAAAAAAACAGTACTTAAGCTAAACTGAATTGTTTTAAATGATGTGAAATCATTTAACTGTATAAAGAAAAACAGCTCAACCTTGATTAAAAATGTTATCTAGAAAATGTGTTGAGAAAAAATATATTTAATATATGTATAAAAAGGTTTGGGTATTAAATGACCTACAATGGTCGATATACCATAAAACCCTTGGGGAAAGGTATGAATCCAATTATTCCCCTTCCAGCTATGGGTAAATAGTAGGACAGACTGTGTTCATCAGCCTTGGTGAGGCAACTAGTCTAGTAGGAAAACTCTGAATTCAAACCTGTTAAACTCCGCTTAAAATTTGACCTTGTGTCATATCCTGCCCGAGCGGAGGGGTTAGTAAATATGGATATACCATAAAACCAAAACCAGACCGTTTCTGATACGTCCAAGAAAACTTATAAAAATATTCTTTTTTTTTTTTTTTTTTTTGATAAGGTGACATTTACCAGTTGAATTTTTTGACAAAACAACTATACAAAGGTCAGCTGAAAATTTCGTAGGCTGACCAAGATACTTTCATGGAATGTGGCCAAATAAAATTCATTTTTTCATTGTCCTCTGTGTGGGCCACACACTTCTTTCAGTGGCTTCGTATTGCTTGAAGTCCATAGGTTTAAAAAGTTATCAACAGCGAATAGGACGACATTACATGAACTTTTCCACCAACACTTGTATATTATCCGCGAATAACGATGTCTTCGTGAACAGATGAAATCTTGAGGTATTTATCTGATTTAATCATATTTACCAGCCCCTCCGCTCGGACAGGATATGACACAATCTGATTTAATCCAACAATCACCCAGTTGACTAGAAGACGGTGTAGAATAAGCCTATTGCACATTTCAGAAGGGTAAGACCCCCCCCCAAATGAGTGTCCTGGATATGACACTAAACCATCTGATGATGAGGCTCCGATTATTGATCTTTGACGAATGTAGAGTACTCCTTCATTGCCATTACTCCCAGGTCAACTATGACCCGGAGTGGGAGTACCTGTTGGGGTCCCATCTATGAGTCAAATAGAACTATTTAATCACTTACTATACTTGAAACCATTTAACTGTATAAAAATAGATTTATTCGTGTTAGATTGAAATACTTGAAACTGTTTGTGTAAATAAATGAGCTACTTTTAAAATGTTACCGACAAACTATATATATATATATATATTAAAATGAACCGGTCAATGGCATAATGGTTAGAGTGTTCGCTAATGGGCCGGGAGACCTGGGCTCAGTCCCAAGTAGAGTCATACCAAAGACTTAAAAAATGCTATTTTGCTTAACACTCAGCATTATAAGGTAAGGATCAAGGGTAAAGTGGAGCAATACAGAGAAAGGAGTAGCGCCCCTTCCCCTACACCTTGGTGTAGTAGTTGTCGAAAAAGGAGCCTCTGGGTCACCCTCGATTACGGTCGCCAACGTTACTTACTTATTAAAATGAATAGGTCCGTAAATAATTTCAAATTTGGTATTAAGGTTTTTTTTATCATTGTTATTTCATATACTTGTGCATTTCACGTGTTTCGGGGCACTATCGAAAAACCCAACCAACCAACATAATCCAACAGATATTCCCGTTTCGAAAGTAAATTTTCTAGAAAGAACTGATTTCTAAAGAATAAGGTAAATTTATCAAATGGCAAATATTTTTTCTCGAATCAGTAGCTCGGACCTCACAACTATTAGATGCAGGGTGTTACCATTGAATCATAACAGCAAGTACCGACAGAACAATCTATGCCCTCAGAACTGAGGGCAAGGGAGAGGGTGTAGCATTTGTTGCTACACGCCTGATCGAATTCAATCTGCCGTATATCAGCTAATCATTGCGCGCATTGGTTCGACATCCCCAGACAGACATTTAAGCCCGACCGTTCAGGCCGATAGTCAGCAAAAGGTTGCCATAAACGAGATGGAAAGACAGAAACAGGGGAAAGAAGGAGGGGCGTAGGGCGGAAGAAGAACGAGAGTGTGAAAGTCGGGATTTACCATAATCGCTCAAACCCGTCACCCTACCAATCTCTGTCCCTAGTTTCCAACCCTTACCCTCTATCTCATCTAAAAAGTTTTAGCCACCAACGAGAGACACTATCAATAACATTTCAAATAGTCAGAGATGAAGTATTGGCGAAGACAGGCAGAGTTGGCGGTCGGGCCCCAGATGAGACAGGAACAGAGAAGAAAATTAAATCACATCCGGTGTTCGCGAGGTACGTGAAAACTATGATTGGTTGGTTACCAAAGGAGAAGTCTTTTGTTGTCGTTTATATGGTCCTCGCTGGGTGCAATATATATATATATATATATATATATATATATATATATATATATATATATGTTTTTTTTCTTTTTTCAGCAAATAGTTGAATGTAATAATGGCTTTTATCAGTGTCAAAAGGGGTTCAACGCTGCAGTTATTCTGATGCAACACATTAGATAATTAAGAGAGATAAAGTGGATGTTAGGAATATAAATTAGGATAAAACATTATTATTAACTTTGACAAGTAATTTCTTTCATCTTCTAATTTTTAGTTGCCTTTATTTTTAAATCCCAATTCACACAGGATGTCAGACGATGACAATGAGGAGTAGCGTGTTTGGAAAATGATAAAGACTAAGTCCACGGTGAGATTCGAACTCATGTTTCCTTTTTATCGCGAGAAAATTTGCTTCTCTTCTTTTTTTTTTCTTTTCGCTTTCCCATTTTTTTTTGTTGTTTCGTTCTTTTTTCTGTTCTTTCTTTTCCTTTTTTTCTTCTTTCCTTATTTTCCTTTTCTTCTTTCCAGTATATATATATATATATACACTAAAAAGAAGAAAGAGAAAAATAGCATTAAATAAGCCTGGATTATTTTTATTCTTAGAGGTTAGGGAATCACGTTCATTGTGCATTCATATTTACATTTTCTGTGAAGTTGTTTTTAATGCTTTTTTCTACACATTGTTTTATCAAAATAGGAATGATTTGCAAACAGATCTGACATACAGATGGCACCCTAACAGGTCACTCCGGGTCACAGTGAACCAGGGAATAGTAGCAATAAAGGAGTACACTCCCAGAGCTCCAGAACTACATCAGATGTAGTTTAGAGTCATACTCAGCATATCCCCCCAACCTTACGGGGAGGGGGCTCCCCCCAGGGAAGTCAACATATTGTAAGCCTCTCCGACAAGGTTAGATATGTGACAAATTCTCCAAGCAACCTCCCCTCTCATGTCTTCCTTCTCCTAGAATTTTTACACTACCAGATATATAGAATTCAGTCTGCCCTGCTATGTTACCCACAGCTGCTAAGGAGGGGGAGAATAATGGATACATGTCTTTCCCAAAAGTATTAACACAAAGGGAAGTACAGATAGCCTTATCCAGGATTTGAACTTGGTTTCGCTGACTCCATTTTCTTCAATAACAACCACTACACCAATCTAATGAAAGAAAATATTTTCATACTAAAATTGACCAGAAGCAGAAGATATCCAGCAGAATTTATTACTGATGCAGACTACGTTGATGAGCTAACGCTTCTCGAAAATACAACTGCTCAAGCCGAATGTCTGGAGCAAGCCACAATAAACATTGGTACCTGTTTGAACCCAGATAAAATATAGTTCATGTGTTCTAATCAAAATAGTGCTATCTCTTTATGAAACAGCAAGCGTCTGAAATTAATGGACAAGTTCACAGACATCGGTAGCAATAACTTATCTACAAAAAAACTTTATCATGATATGAATAAGTAAATCTAATGATAGGCTAACGACCATATGGAATTCTGATCTCTTTGATAAAATAAAATGGGAATTCTTCTAAGCTGTAGCCGTGTCAGTACTACTGTATGGTTGCACCACTTAGACCGAAACCTCTGGAGAAAAATTTAGATGGGAACTATATAAGAAGCTGCGTGTTTTGTTTTGTTTTTTAACAAATCCTGGAAGCAGAACCCAACAAAAAAGATTCTGTACGGCTACCTACCTCCTATCTCACAAACCACACAAGTAAGGCGAGCAAGACATACTGGAGAAATAAGGACGAAGCATAAAAAGTTCTCCTATGTACTCCTACACATGGACACACCAGTGTTGACCGACCAGCAAAAACCTATATTCATCAGTTCATTGCAGATACTGGATACCATCTAGAGGACTTACCAAGAGTGATTGCCAATAAGGAAGGATGGTGAGAGAGTGTCAAAGGAATGCATTCTGTCAACAGTCTGATGATGATGATGATGATATACACTTAAGTAGAAAAGAACATTCTTTTAAAAGCACTCGTAGCTTCTCAAAAGTTGATTTGACTGTTCATCATATTAAGATTCAATCGTCACGTTTTTTTAAGTAGATGTCAAGTCGACAGTATTCACATAAATAGACTTCCTCCTCCTTTCAATATAAAATAGTGAGATCTTTAAATACGACTTGTCAGCGCTAAGTGTTGTATACGTGCTTAGGATTATTTTATTAGAGGGACGATAACAGCATGGAATATGTGATGACATTCAATAATGGGGCAGCGACACGTGGAGAAGAGGAGGGGGAAAAGAGAGAGAGAGAGAGAAGATCCGTACCGAGTGGTCGAAGTGGACGAAAAAACAAAGAAATAAAAGAAAGAAAATAAGATTTTTTTTTGTTCTCTGTGCTAATTTTCTGTACAAGATACTCATTTAGATATACGAATTTTTTTAACATTTCTAAAAATAGTTTCAACAAATTTGGATCGCTTTTCTTTGGTTCAGGTTTATTGTCGAAATAGAACGAAATCTAAGGTCTAAACTAAAGCAATTTCTTAAAAATTCGATAAGGACTTTGGGTGGGGGGCATCTTTTTCAGGAGATGAAGACATGAATGGTCGAGTGTGAAAGAAGAAAGAAGACGCGATGAAATAAGTCGAAAAGAAAGAGAAAATAGAAAGAGATGGAGGAAAGCGAAAAGAAAAGAATGAAAGATGGAGAGAGGGGATGGAAAAGGATGAGAAGGGGAAGTAGCAAAGAACAGAAAGGAGGAAATTTAAGACAACGAAGAGAGAAGGGAAAAAAGGGAAAGAAAGAGACAGAAGAGAAAGAAAGAAAGAGAAGAACGGTTTCGATAATGGTAAAAGAAAGAAAAGAGTGAAGAAAGGAAGAGGCGCGAGAGGGAAGACAGAGACAGAAAAGGTAAAGAAGAAAAGAAAGAGGATGAAAAAGCAGAAAAAAGTTAAGAAAATGGTTAGGAAAAGAAAAGAAAAGAGAGACGGGGGAAAAGAAAAAGAAAAGAGGAAAAGGAAGAAAGGTTGAAAAGGAGAAGAGATACAAAAGAAAGAGTCAGGAGAGGTAAAGAAGGAGAAAGGAAAGAAAGAGACAGGAGAAAAGGAGAAGGAAAAGAAAGAGAGAAGAGAGGAAGTGGAGAAGAAACGAAAGAAAGAAAGAGGAGAGGAAGAGGATAAGGGAAGAGAAAGGAGAGGAAAAGGAGAAAAGGGGAAAGAAAGAGAAAGTAGAGAAACTAGAGGAGAAAGGAAAGAAAGAGACAGGAGAGGAAAAGAAGAAGGGAAAGAAAGAGACAGGAGATGAAAAGGAGAAGAAGGGAAAGAAAGAGTGAGGAGAGGAAAAGGAGAAGAAGGGAAAGAAAGAGTGAGGAGAGGAAAAGGAGAAGAAGGGAAAGAGAGAGGAGAGGAAAAGGAGAAGGGAAAGAAAGAGAGAGGAGGGGAAAAGGAGAAGAAGGGAAAGAGAGAGACAGGAGAAGAAAATGAGAAGAAGGGTAAGAAAGAGAGTAGAGGAAGAGGAGAAGGGAAAGAAAGAGAGAGGAGAGGAAGAGGAGAAGAAGAGAAAGAAAGAGAGAGAGAGGAGAGGAAAAGGAGAAGAAGGGAAAGAAAGAGAGAAGAGAGGAAAACGAGAAGAAGGGAAAGAAAGAGAGAGGAGAAGAAAAGGAGAAGAAGGGAAAGAAAGAGTAGAGGAAAAGAAGAAGAAAGGAAAGAAAGAGACAGGAGAGGAAAAGGAGAAGAAGAGAAAGAAAGAGAGAGGAGAGAAAAAGGAGAAGAAGGGAAAGAAAGAGAGAGGAGAGGAAGATGAGAAGAAGGGAAAGAAAGAGAGAGGAGAGGAAAAGGAGAAGAAGGAAAAGACCATCTATTCTAGTGGGAATCAGTGAGCCAAAAAGCTGATGAGAAGGCATTTTGTGTACTTCAATCCAGTAAAACAAATTCTGTTACTGTGGAGAAATTGTAGAAGATATTTCAGGAAATCTCAGTCGATTCTACAATCCATCAAAAATTAATTAAAAAAATAATTTTGAAAAATAACTGTATGTTTGTGTAAAAATAAAAATCTTTAAAGACAGTCAGTATCCGAAAAACAATTAGAGTTTGTTTGTGCCAGTTCGCTCTGCAATTCACAGAAATCTATAAGAAAGCCAAGTCAAAAGATACAAATATTCACATCAGCCTATACCTAAAATTTTGCTGAAACGGCTGAAAATGAATCCTGACAAACGGCAATTCGTACAGAGTGTGGCGAGTCAGGACAAACCAGACGTCGCGATTTCTGTATAGAAATATCGCAGCATTTGTGAAAGTGGATTTATGGCGTGTCCAATGTTCAGGAATAAAAGCCGATTGTAGGTTGCAGCAATAAACGTAAAATGCTTCTCAACTAAACTGTGTATCATGTGTCAATCTTATACAGATGTGTTTAGTTTGGTTTGGTTCCTTTGTTTAATGGTATATCAACCTTCGTGGGTTATCTAATGTCAAAATCATCTTTGTAGAAGAAGAGCAGTGATACGATTTAACCCATAGCTCGAGGTGGGGGGGAGTAAGAGGGTTCATACTTTTCCCAGGTCCGCAAATGAACGCAATAGTTCGACATAAGTTCAAACCTGCTCAATATGATGTCACAGATCAACACGTCCCCAACACCACCGGGACTCTCCCTTTATATTTTTAAGATTATTGAAAAACGTATTGTTCCTTTTATAGATAAGGTATAAAAGGAAATTATATATATATATATATATATATATATATATAATGCAGTTTGCTATATTTATAAATAAAGAGTACCCAATATCTGACAGAGTATATATCTTAGGATAATGTAGACAGTCAACTTAGCTTGGTCAGTTTCTGGTCAATGCGACTGTTGGATATATATATATATATATACACACACACACACACACACACACAAACTGAAGGAAAATAAAGTTGAAACCCTTTGAAGTGATCCCTTGATTCTGATCAGGGTAAAATATAGGCTTAGGGGTCTAAATAAAGTTCACACACCATTAATTTTGATAGCTGTATATGAGATAATTTACTGGAATCCACTAATTGATTGATTTTAACGTAATCCACTGATTCATTGATTTTAACGGCATGTCAACCGGTCTATGGTAATTCATTCCTAGGGAATCGCATTCATTGTACATTCATACTTACATTTTTTGTGTAGTTGTTTCATGAAAGAGTTGTTTGTTGTTATTGTTTGTTTGTTTGTTTTTTTGCACACGATCTTATCGGATACAAATAATTTGCAAACAGATCAATTTGACTCCTAGATGAGACCCTAACAGGTACTACCACACAGGGCCACAGTGGACTTGGGAGTAATGACAATGAAAGAGCATTCCCTCTCACCTTTAGCTCGAGAATCGAAGCCTCACTATCAGTTAGCTTAGTGTCATACTCTGGACACCCCTTTTTGGAAGTTGGAACTTACCATTCTGCAGAGAATGCAGAAGTTATTCTACGCAAAGTATATTTACTCTTCATTAAATTGAAACATGTATTCAGAAAGCTGCAGTTTTATTTTCTATCATTTTACATTAATGATGTAAATAAACGTCGAAATATTCATACAATTCAACCATACATCCTTCTGATTTTCTCCGAATATAATTGTTAGATTTACTTCCACTCATTATATTTTTAAAGTATTTGTAGTAGAAGATTTTCGTTAGATTAACTAACTCGATATAGATTCAAGTGGATGGTTTACCCCAAAAAGAAAAAAAAAACTTGTTAGGAAGAGTCTGAATATTAACATGTGAATTGAATTTATTTTGAAAACCCAGAAAGATTTCTGATTTGTTTAATGGAGGGAAAACCCGATACTGCCCTACGAGTCTAAATATTTATAATTGAAAACTTATCATTGATTTTGTTGTTTTAACGAAACTAAAAAAAGCAATAGTCAATTCTAGTGAAGTGAGAGATGCCATTTTGGTACTGTTTGATGAAACTCTTGACGACATTCGATGACAAAAGACCCCCAAAAAGAAAGAAAAAAAGCTGCTTTACTTAACATCGTAAAGTTTCTTTTATTATCATTTATTTTCGTACTCTTTTACACATTTTTGGAGGGGTATCAGGGATATATATATATATATATATATATATATATATATATATATATATATATTCTATTTATCTTTTTAACGGAATTTATTTTTGTCAGGATTTTCTTTCTACAGCCAAAATTGAGACGATATTTTAAAATGCTTATCTTTTATTTGTATTTTTTCACTTATTTTACCAAAATAATTCTACTTACGAGTATATCGAAGATAAAGACGCAGGCGAGTACACAGAATATATATATATATATATATATTACACATAAAAATAGTCACATAAGGAGTCCCAATGGCGTAGCAGCTAACGGGCTAGACTGCGTCATCGAAGTAAGTGAGTTCGAACCCCTGTGGCGCTCTGAGTTCACCTTCCAACAAAACCCTTTAGGAAAGGTATGAACCCCCTTATCCCCCACCAAAATATGAGTTAAATAGTATCACTACTGTTCTACAAAGAAGGCTTTGACATTAAATAATCCACAAAGGTTGATATGCGATTAAACGACCAAAATAAAACACACACATGTACATACAAATACACACGCACACACAGTGTTCGCCAATCCCAGGTTGAGTCATATCAAAGCCGCAAAAAATGGTATTTTATGCCTCCTTTCTTAACACTCAGCATTATAAGGTACGGATCAAGGGTAAAGTGAATCAATCCAGGGAAAGGAGTAGCATCTTCTCTATACCTCGGTGTAGAAGCTATTGAAAAGGTAGCCTTCGGGTCGCCCTCAACTACAGTTGGCCAACTTACTTACTATATATCGATGAATTTGTAGAGATGAAAAACGTAAGGTCTTCAGAGTATGATAAAGACTTTGTGTTTTTTCATCTCTATACAATTTAATACTGTCGGATTTATTTCAAGTTTTTTTTCCATATATAAATATGTATGTATATCCACATCAACTCATAAACACACACACGTGTGTATAACTGATGCTGACTCTATACAAAATTGTTTGATATATACCTTTTAAGATGACAGATACATTTTATTATAAGTCGATATTCAAATAATAAGATAAAATACAAGATGGGCTGACAAATTTCCAACTCAACCAAAAGGGGAAAGACATTTTTTGTAAAGGCTACACTACCTAAAGAAGTGATTTGCCAAGTGCATTAAGCCGCAGGATAAACATGAGGAAGGGTATGTACGTTTCATGCCTCTAGTGCAGTTCCTTCTTGGTCGAGTCAAGAATTTTTCAGTATACACTAGAGAGACTTTTTGTCATTCTAATAAATAAAAAACATGATCCAAATTAAATCATCATTAAGGGTTTTTGGACTATTGTTTTCATCTTTATTGTTATTTCCACAACGTTTCGGCCGATATGTACTCTGCCCTTCCTCAGATGTTTGTCGAACTCGGGAGCCTACATGGAACTTCGAACTACGTCCTTTATTGAATCCACGAAGGTCGCCTGTTCTGATTCCGTTAGCTATAACTGGGTACAAGGGTTAAGAATTCCTTCATTGTTACTTGCCTGCAATCAGGATTGAACCAGCAACCTCCAGATGATTGTCTCCTAAGAAGCTTAGGGAACCAACGCCTATAACCGTTACGCTATGTGTCCTGCTGTGGAATTCGTTGTTTAAATCCAATTTCTTATAATTATTTCGATGCTTCCTGTCAAGCATATCTCACTGGCTGTTGATACTTCCGCAATTACTCGGAATCCAAATGATTGGTTGGTTTTTTTTTATGGCCAATACTTATTGGATTATTTCATGCCGAAGACAGTCTTTTATGCTAGCATTTATGCGGTTTCAAGTATTTCTATCAAATACTAATAATTTTCAAGCAATTATACTAGACGGCAATTACACAAGAATGCTGCGAGCAATATTGAACAAGTCCTGGCGGCAACACTCCACAAGGCACCAACTATACGGCCACCTGCCTCCCATCACGAAAACTATCCAAGTTAGACGAACCAGACATACAGGACACTGCTGGAGAAGTAGGGATGAGCTCATAAGTGATGTACTCCTATAGACCCCCACATCGAACATACATTCAGCAGTTATGTGAGGATACGGGGTGTAGCCCTGAAGACCTGCCATAGGCGATGAACAATGGGGAGAAGTGGCGAGAGAGGGTCAGGGATATCCGTGCAAGCGGCACGACATGATGATACGGTTTCAAGTATTCCTATCTAATATCTATAATTTGCAAGCAATTATACGGTTTTAAGTATTTCTTTTAAATACCAATAATTTGGAAGTAATTGTATGGCTTCACGTATTCTATATAAAAACAATTTGCAAGCAATAGTATGGTTTTAAGTATTCCTAATACTAATATTTACAAGAAATTATATGGTCTTAAGATATCCTGTCTGATGTTAATAATTTGCAAACAATTGCACAGTTTCAAGTATTCTTAGCTAATACTAATAATTTGCATGTAACTTTATCGTTTCAAGTCACTATGTCTTTTTAATAATTCCAAACAAGTGAATATTTCATAGTTATATACAAAATTAATACCCTTAGGAAATGTATGTATCCAACAATTCACCCTCCAGATATGAGTAGATAGTAGGCTTGGTTGGTTGGGTTTATGGCATATCAACCTTTGTAGGTTATTTAATGCCAAATCCATTTTTATACAAATAATAATCAGTTCTACTTCAAACAATTCAGTTTAACATGAGTACAGTTTAATTGTCAAAAATATTTCTATTTCAAGCTATTCCCTTTATTCAAACAGTGCCAATTCAACTATTTCAGTTTAGTATGAGTATAGATTTTCTTTATACATAGTTAAATGTCAAAACAGTTCTATTTTAAACAATTCAGTTTTGCGTAAAAACAGTTTCATTTCAAACAATTCAGTTTAGCATAAGTACGCAGTTTAGTTGTATTTGACCCATAGATAGGGCCCTATCAGGTGCTACCCCTCCGGGATAGAGTGGACCTGGGAGCGATGGCAATGAAAGGTTGCTCTACATTCCCCAAAACTCCAGCATCACTGGAACTTCACCAACAGATTGTTTAATGTCATATCAGGACATTCGTTAGGAGGGGTCTTACACCTTTCTGCAGAGAAGCAGTCGGTGTCTTCAACAGATCCAGCCGACTGGGTAATTGCCTATTCGGAACAGTTGATTAAATAATACAATATCAATGTTTTAAGAGCATATGTAATTAAAACTGATTTGAAATATTGTCTCAAACAGATATTTTGGATCCGCAGATAGGACCCTAACAGCGACTAACTCTACGAGTAAGAATGAACCAAGGAGTGATGTTAATGAAAGTTGACTCCACACTGTCCCAAGTTCCAATTCTGGAGCTTCACTTACCGATGTCATATTAAAGACACCATTTTTGCAGAGAGTGCAAGAAGAGTTGATTCTTACTAATCGTAGCGTAACGTTACTGTTGTAAGAAATGAATGAGACGACTAGAGTTCAAATCCTGAGCGAGTCTATTTTCGTTGCCCTTTGTGAAAATGACCTTTTTCGAAAGGTATGTAACCATCTCTACTTCGCCTAACTATGAGTAAATAGTAGAGCAGATTGGGTTATCTTGTCTTAGTAAAGCAATCAATATAAGAGAAGGAAAGTTCTGAATTCAAACCAACTGTACAAATCATGTTGGAGATCGTTCCTTGCTATCGGTACCACGTGTGCATTTACCCAACCCCCTCACAAGCAAGATGTGACACAAGGGGAGTTTTTTAAGAGGAGTCTAACTGATTTGAATTCAGTATTTTTCTCCTCCTCGACCGGTTGCCATATCAACTTTAAAAAGCCCAGTCTGCCCTACTATTTACCCATAGTTGGATTAGTTTGATTCATGCCTTTCCCAGGGATATTAGCGTTAAGAAAGATGCAGACAGCCTCATCCAGGATTTGAATTCGGGTAGCTAAGCTCATTTCTTTCGACGATAACCGTTATGCCACGTGTGCATCCGTACTGGTAGCCATGTAACCCAGTACAAACTGCCGTGTGTTATTTGGCGAGTAAATGGGCACTACCAAGTAACTTTCCCATTACCCAGCAAGGAGAATTATTCAGCATGGCACCTCGACGACCCAAAAAGGGAACTGGGTAAAAGGATAAGAAACTACAGAAACTGTCCTTGTGAGAGATGAGTAAGGTTTGTTGTAAACTAAGTAAATATATATGAAGTCCACTAACTAGTCTCGAAGATAACTGTTAACGTTCTATGTTCGATCCTGACTCAAAGAATTACTACCTGTTAGGGTCCCTAATAGATCTCTAAACATTAGTTGTATTTGATAGGACCGTGGGCCAAAAGACAACTCTTAAGAACTACGCAAAAGATGTAAATGCGATTCCTTAACCTTTAGGCATAAAATACTCCTAGACGGGTTGACATCCCCTTAAAATCAATCAATCTACTGTTATTAGACTTGTAACAAAGCTGGAGCGCCTGCCGCAGAGCAATAATAAAAAATCTAATTCCACAAACTAATGATAGTGTATTCGGTACTCCAGTACCATGGCCTTGTGTCAGATTTAGTCTTAGATTATAATTGAATTACATTTTTGTTGGGTTTTAATTAAAATTGTTTGAAAAGCCCAAGCCACACTAATAGATAATCGTATTAGTTAAGATGTATGTAGTATGATTTGCCCTCTCAATTTTTGTTTAGTTTAACCGTATTTTGGGGGACTCAAGAGTTAAACACCCCCCTTGTGACCTCTCTCCCCTCTCCATCTACTTCTCAAATTGCCCGCCTCATCCAAAACTAAGTCTACAGCTCCGGTTTGCTCCAGTGGATAAACTGTTTAGTTGCCATTCCCTAATTATTGGTGACATCAAGAATCCGTAGGTTCAATCCAATACGATTCCCAGACAACTGAACAACTTAAAGGTTCCTTTGATCTGCAGAAATGGTAAAGAATATCGAGTTTCTCTCACCCCAAAAAATTCTAATCCTATTAGGAGACTTTGCAACTACAGATGGTTCTAACGAGAAGTTTCTTTCTCGACCCTCCCTTCATCGAAACAACCCCTACCCCTAAAAAACGGAGGAGAAAAAAGTGCGCGTGCGTTTGTGTATGTGTGTGGAAAGAAAAAGCCACAAAAAACCCTTTTGTTGTTATTTTTTTGAGACGGACCTCTCCCAAACTCCCTACCTTCATTTCAGTCAGTCTCAGGGTACAAAATTTAAGAGTTAAGGAATGAAGAAAAAACTTTTGGGTTTGCACTTGCTGACTATATTCATTCTTAGAACAAAAAGCTGATTCTGAAGTGTTTTAAGTTTCACTAAGCTGCCATATTGGTGAGGCTCTTTATCAAAAGTACATTTTAACCAATTTTAACATGAGAAAAAATATCACATTAATTTTTTGCTCTTGTTTTTTGTTAGTTTTTTTTTATGGGAACATTTTTGTATCAAACTAAGAACTTACGATGTGTGATCAAAAACAGTTGAAACTGAAACTTTTTTATTTTAAAATTTAAATAAAATCTGCACAACTTACATATTGAATTGATGATATCTAGGATTTGTCTACATAATTGATTTTAATGGCATATCAATCGGTCAAGTGTTGTTTTATGCTTAGAGGTTAGGGAATCGCCTTCATTGCATCTTCCTATTCATAGTTTTTGTGCGGTTGTTTCTCAAAAGTTTTTTTTTTTGTTGTTACTGTTTTTTGCACACGGACCCATCGAATACAAATAATTTTTAAACAAAACTATTTTACCCATAGATATGACCCTAAAAAGTACTACCAGTCCGGGTCAGAGTGGATGTGGGAGTAATGACAATAAAGAGGTACTCCACGCTCTCCAATCTCAATCTTAGATGCAGTTCAGAATCATACCCAGGACACTTTTTTGGAGGGGAGGGGTCTTACCCCCAGCAGGAGGAGATACAGTCAACGTATTTTAAATCGCCACTCCAATCCGACGAAACATTTAAACTAGATGAATCGGTGCTAAATTGGGATTGGGGGGGGGGTATCGATTCTTTTTTAATTGAAAACTTTTGGAAAAAAATGACCAGTTTCATTAATGTAAGTATTTAGCCAACTCTACAGGCAGGTGTTTTTGTCGCCACTTCCTCGAAGAAGAGGATATGAGTAGAAGTCTTAACCATATTTACCCAACCCCTCCGCTCGGGCAGGATATAACACAAGGTCAATTTTTTTAAGCGGAGTTTAACAGGTTTGAATTCAGAGTTTTCCTTCTCCTAGACTAGTTGCCTCACCAAGGCTGAAGAACTTAGTCTGTCCTACTATTTACCCATAGCTGGAGGGAGGGTTATTGGATTCATACCTTTCCCAAGGGTATTAGCGCTATGTGAAATGCAATCAGTGTCGTCCGGGATTTGTCCATTTCCTACGACGATAACCATTACACCACGGGCACCTCCGTACAAGTCTTAACGGGGGCTAATTCTTTATTCTTGTTTCCGATGTTCGTTGTTTCTCGTTCTCGGAAATAAAAATAACGAATCAGTTCCTGCAATAGAAGAAAGAGAACTGCTAATTCAGCCATATAAACATTTTGCTTTCATTAATGACAATTCTTACACGTTGATTGGTTGATTTTAACAATCCGCTAACTTTTCAAGGGTTATTTTATACCTTAGACGTTAATGAATTGCGTTCATACTACATTAATGTTGACATTTTTATGCAGTTGTTTCTTAAGAGTCTTTTTTTTTCTTCTTTTTTGCCCCATTTGCACACGGTCCTATCGTATACGAATAATTTGGAAACAGTCCTTTTTGAACCATAGATGGGGCCCTAAAAGTACTACAACTCCAGGTGAGAATGAACTTTGGAGTAATGGCAATGAAGGAGTATTCCACACTCTTAGGGATTTCAAAATTGGAGCCTCACTATCAAATGCAGATAAGCGTTTTATTCATGCCACTCGTCTGTCGAGGATGCAGTCAACATATTCGAAGACCCGGCGTCAAGATATTCATTAATTAACGTAATCTCAGCTGAAAATACGAGACGACCTTCTAAATGTAATGCGACTCACCAATTTGTGCAGCCATAAAATAAATATCAATACTTTTTTTTTTCCTGAGAACTTCCTGGAATGTTTCCACCCTTAAAGAAATTTATTTTTTATCGGTGAAGTAGCCGAAACTTCAGGGTCTGTTTCACAACAATTTTTTTGCATCCAGGGCAAAAGGATGTCCAGTATTTGGCTGGATCTTTTTCACAAACAAAAAGATTGAAATAAATAGGAAGAATAATCAAAGAAAAAAAGAACAAGAAAACCCCAACAATGGCTAGAACCGTCCACAAGAAACACAAGAAGTAAAACATATAAATGAAAATAAAATATCCCGAGTAATTAATGTGGGAAAACGAATAAAAGAAAAACAAGAAGAAAAAGTAAATACTGCACAAGCGGGGAAAACAACTAAATGATGAATAAGTTTATGAAAAAGTGAATGAAAGAGAAGTTGAAAGAATCGGTCGAAGAATTGGTAAATAAGAAGAGAGATAAATTGTAGAAAAATAAAAGACTGAAAACAAATGCAGCGTTTGGTAAATTTGGCCGGGTGGGGGAAGGAACAAGAAATGAAAAAGAAATACGAAGAAGTTTCTATAAAAAATAAAAATTAAAAAATAAACTACCATTGAAAATCCAATGAATTTATATTGGAGAAAGAGGGGGAAAGAGATCTACATAGGTAAATATTAAAAGATCATGAGATAAACAGAGAAAGAGAGACATGAACATTATATATATATATATATATATATAATGAAAGAGGAAGAGATAAACGAAAAATATGAAGACACTAATAGAGAGAAAAAGATGAGCAGAAAGAGAAAGAGAGAGAGATGAACAGATAAATATGAAAAGACAGGGAAAGATAGAGGGATGAATAGACTCAGTGAGAGAGAAAGAGATTAACAGACAGAAAGAAAGAGAGAGAGATTAACAGAATCACAGAGAGAGAGAGAGAGAGACTGACAGAGAGAAAGATGAACAAATTGCGATAAAGTTAATGGCAAAAACAAAAACTAATATGAAAAAAAAAAAAACAAATTGATAGATGTATCGAAATTTGTTAGTGCGATCTCTCTCCAGCAGGAAGATAAAATATCCCCGAAACTGAGAAATGAGAAAGGCTGTAATGGGTGTAGGTATGGGGGAGAAAACAAAGCAAAAAAAAAAACTTCCTTGTGTCAGGATTAAAAATGAGGGGAGAAATTCCATTCTCTACCGACCCAAAACAGAAAAAAACACAATGCCAAAAAAAGTTAACAAAAAAGTTCTTTCGTACATTGCTTAGAATAATTATAGCCGGGGGCTGGACCGTGGAAATTCCATGGTAGTTGACAACTCAGATTATTCATTATCTCGTGCCTCACATTTTGCCTGTATCTTCTCATTCTTTTCCTTATCCATTTCTTTGTTGCTTGTCCCGATTTCTATCTGTTATATACACCTGGATTGGTTTCATATGTGAAAATTAAAAAAAGGAATGCACACATATTTTTACAGCATCCTCCCGTTTATCTTTCTTTTGCTTTATTCTATAAAAGAATTTTAATTTATCACAATTTTTATGCCTTTCTATCCTGACTTGGATTTCAATCTTTCGTTTATTGTCTCGAAATTTCCAGCCAACAAAAATAACTTTCAACATAATTTCTGTCTCCAACATCTCTAATTCTCTCTATCTATCTCTGTGTATATATATATATATATATATATATATATATATATACATACACACGGACACACATATGTACCTTTCACTTTCGGAGTTCTTTTTTTGTTTTTGTTCACTCCTTCGTCACTCATACACATTTTTTCCCCATTTTCTTCCCGCTTAATACGATCATGTATGTTTCTCGACCAGAAAGCGTAACATTTCATCTAAAAAGGGTTGGAGAGGTCAATGACATCGGATGTTAGATGGAAAAGCGTAAAAGTCGTAGAAACAAACAGTATTAATAGTTTAGATTCTCAGGGAGAATGCATAACAGCTTCTACTTTAAAGAGAAGTGAAGATCGGACAGATACTACATTCTAATCATAAATTAAAAATATAAGGACTGCATGAAGAAGATTGGGTTTTTTTTAAAGAAAAGAAAAAATCGAAAACTGAAAAAGAAAAGGAAAATTAATCAAAGAGAATACATGGTAATAAAAAGTGGGGGGGGCAGAAAAAAAAAGAGGGAGAGAGATAAAAAAGAGAGAGAGAGAGAAATATGGATGAGAAAAACATATAAAGAAAATAAAAATAGAAAAAAAAACGAAAGAAAATGCAAATAGAGAGAAAAAGAAAGAAAAGAAATAAGAAAAGTAAAAAAAAAAAAAAAAGACATAAAAAAAGAGAGCTGAAACATGGGCCCAAGCCGTTTATTTAAAACCGGAACTACAAAATCTTTATTAAGCAATTAACAGCAACGGTAAATTTGATGACGACGCACTAAAAGAAAAAAAAAAAGATAGTGGGTGGGGAAAAACAGAGGTACTGCCAAGGCCACTATCATCACCATTAGTTACCTCGATATCCCCACCATCACAAACCTTACCCGACTAATCTAACCCCAGATTCAACCTTTGGCATCTCCGACATACCCCCACTTTCACGTGTCCATGAAAACTTATCATCGTCCAACCCGCTTTTCAAAAACCTTTGAGTCTAGCGGCCTAGAAGAAAAAAGAAGAAAAAAAAGGACTGAGGGAGCAAGGAAGAAGAAGAAGAGAGTGTTCTTCTTCAAACAAGTTACCGCCAAAAACCTCAGTAGCCAATCAACCGTCTCTCTCTCTCTCTCTCTCTCTCTCTCTCTCTCTCTCTCTCTCCTCAATATACAGACCGCTGCATTTTCCTAGGAACAAACCAATTGTATTACGAACGCTCCAACGAATTGATCGTGGAAAAAGAACCTATAAACAGAGCAAGAAGCAAAAACAAAAAGCTAACCACTACCACTACAGCCCCATCCACCACCACTATCTTACTTCCTTGTTCTCACCGTCATGGTCGTCGTGGTGCCGGGCCTGCCACCTATAATAAAAATTCCCCGGGTTCCGCCCCATTTTCCCCCCTAACCCGGCCAACTTTTAAACCCAACGCTATCAGCCCCAGACACATCGCTAATCATTCTCTTTCTCTCTCTCTCTCTCTCTCTCTCTAATATATACTCAACCTTGGGAGAAGGTTCAAACTAACCATACCCCGCCCTAACGAACCTTCTCCAACGACCCGTATGGCGAACGAATCATTTCTCATCTTCGGCAAACCACCATCGAGTCTTAAT
This sequence comes from Sepioteuthis lessoniana, assembly GCA_963585895.1. NCBI lineage: Eukaryota > Metazoa > Mollusca > Cephalopoda > Myopsida > Loliginidae > Sepioteuthis > Sepioteuthis lessoniana. The sequence goes on from OY757942.1 coordinate 56,185,753, forward strand.
TGGTAGTAACTTTTCATCCAGAAACAAATAAAAGAAAGGGATATATATATATATATATATATATATATATATATATATAAGAAAAAAATCAACAATGCGATTTATATCACTATTTTGAGTATATCCAAGTTTGTTTTTTGTTGTTTTTTTTTTTAAATACCCCTGTGCACTCGTATATAAGTCGAACATTTTTAGATCATTTTATTTTAAAAAACGATTTTTTTCTGGAAATACTTAATCGATTTACAAATGTATCATAACTGAAATTAGGTTAAAATTAAGCAGAATAAGGAGTCCTCGAAGCAACACTTATCTTCAGACATGAACCGCAAAACTTATTATTTACAAATCTTTGTTTAGTATCGCACACAGGCCTTTAACTGCTAACAGTACCTGTTAGAGGCGCTCTTAACGAAACGGTTTTCGTCACAGGAAACGAAAATGCTTGCATTTCAGTTCCAGCTAATACCCTTGGAAAAGGCATGGTACTATTTACCAACCCCTCCGCTCGGGCAGGATTTGACACAAGGTCAATTTTTAAGCGGAGTTTAACAGGTTTGAATTCAGAGTTTTCCTTCTCCTAGACTAGTTGCCTCAACAAGGCTGAAGAACCTAGTCTGTCCTACTATTTACCCATAGCTGGAGGGAGAATAAGGGGGTTCATACCTTTCCCAAGGGTATTTGCCCGAAAGTGAACATAATAGCGCGACTGGAGTACGAACTCGCGTACTACGATTCCGCAGTTCATCGCTTTAACCATTACACCACGAGGACTTCATCGCTTTAACCATTACACCACGAGGACACCCCCTTGGAAAAGGCATGGTTCCAGCTCTTCCTCTTGAATTACGTGTAAATAGTAGAGCACACTATGTTCTTCATACTTGATTAGGCCAACTGTCTCGGAAAAGTAAAATTCAGCATTCAAAACAAGGTTTACTCCATTTAAAAATTGACCTTGTATCATATCATGGCAGGTTTGGGTAAATATATACAGACACTTATCTATCAATGTATAATCTCATTCTATCTTGGTTAGTCTGGCATACAGGCCTTAGGCTGCTTATAGTACCTGCTGTTACAAAGTGGGTCACTTTATCTACTGAACAGGATCATCGTTGGTGAACTTACGGAACCAACGTTTTCGGGGTGACTTGACCCACTTAAGTAATGAACAGGATCATCGTTGCTCAACTTCAATGATCTGGCGAGAACCAGTGCATTCAAGGTAATTTGACTCTAAGTCAAAATTCATTGATTTCTTTGTATTTAGATGTTTGGAAATTCACATTCAGTAGATCAGTTACATCTCGCAAAAACATGGCTTCCTTTGATTATGGCTTATTGTTAGAGATCCCCTCTCGATAAGAACCCACCCACTTTCCCCAATGAAGAAAAAGTATTTAAAACCTTCCCGTATACATACGAAATTTGATAGCTCTACATTGTAGAGAAGAGGAAAATCTCGTATTTTGGTTTGGCGCTCAATTTATTTCGACACTTAATTTCAACCAATCAGGATGACTAATCCTATTCAGCCCGAACCTTCATTTCCGCCCACCAACGCTTGTAAGCCGCCAAACCCAGTCTCTTTGGCTTGGGAACGCAGACCAGAACAGACGTTCCTCTACCCGTTCCTACTTAGCGATGCTTTTTAGCTAGACAAGCCGCCCAGTGTAGACATCTCACTGTGGCTCTAACACCAGCAGCAGCAACATGGACACTCACGAGGGAACCATCTAATTTATGGATTCCTTACGAGGAATCCCAGTTGAATATGAATTGGATGCATTCAGCATGCCTTCCACAGGCACCACTTCATGTCACCCCAAAAATTGGCTATGTCGATCAGAGTGTAACTCCGCTCTCGATCACATGGAGATAGCGCCTACTCTCCTCCCCAAAAATACCAGACACACAAAACTACACGGTGACTCTAAACACAATCCCCCACACGTCCAGCAACACACGCTGCCATCTCAACATCTCGCTACGCCATTTCGTCTCCAACACTAACAAGCCTAAACTTCACGAGTCTTGCAGCACCAAAAGCAAACCATATTCAATGCTGCAAATAAAAAACTTTCTTTGTTGTGCTGTTAAAGAAAGGTTTCGTCATTCATTTGTGTTGCCTAAAAAATATAGTGTTAGAGAAATTAACAATTTCCCGAAACGCTATAAATTGGTGACCCCGCATGGCACCTTCTGAATTGCGAAACAAATAAAAACCTATTCATAAAAACACCTTTCGACCTTCGCCATCTTACTTCATCTTCAACCACCTTTTATTACCCTACAAACTTAGCGAGGGGACTAACAACACTAAGCGAGGAAACGACACAACGTAAACACACATACGTTACCACCATTCCTCGCTACCAACAACAAAAACTCCGGTTACAAAATGGTTCCCCCTCGCTAAACAATAATACACATTTCATCATCGTACAACATCAAACTATTTAGCTGAACATAGAGGACAGACGAACAAACTCTTCCCACAATTAGACATAGATAGTTTCTGTTCCAGGAAATTATTTATCAATCCTTTACACAACTTCGTCAAAGCTACAATTTGTAAAGCGTGGAAGATTTTTGATAAATTTGTAAAGTTTTTTTGCTTTTTAATCTAGTCCTTTATTAAGCTTAGCGTAGTTGTGACACAGGTGGGGGGGGGAGAAAACCAAACGAAAAACAATAGCAATAGATCAATACAATCCACACAAGTAAAATATATGGCTATACCAGCTTAAACTATCATGATAAAAATTCCTGACCCCTGACAATCCCTCTCATTCTGATTATTAGTAGGTTTTGTGTAAATTTAGATAACATTTCTATCGTGATTATTAGTACCTTATCAATATACAACATTCAGACTGGGTGATAAAACTTTCTTTAATAAAAACCTGTATTATACCTACACGTATTGGTTTTGGTTTCTTTCTTTAATGGCATATCAATTTTCGTGGGTTATTTAACACCAAAGCAATCCTGGCAAAGCTGGGGGGGGAAGATAAGGAAGTTCATATCTTTTCCAAGGGTATTAGTCTGAAAAAAGAATTACTACAATGTTGCAGTCCAGTGCGTTAACCACAACGCCAAGTGAATGATAAACCTATGACAGAGTTTAATTTACAAATTAGGAAATATAGATAAGACTGTAAATTATTAAATATGGAAAAGTAGCAAGTTATCTCCGTTACAACGAGAATTTAGATAATTAATAAAAATGAGGTTCGGGGTGAGCGTTAGCACTACAAAATTATATTTCAGTTGCAAATTGAGCAGGAAATTGCTTTATTCTCTGTGTTGTTTTTACTGGGTTATAGTTCCATGCATACAGACATAACCAGAAAATTAGAGATAGCTATAAAAATATTGATACAGAAAAATCAGGAGACAAAGATCTGAAATTTCTTAGATACGTGTGAAATGACTGATAGACTTGATAAGGTTTCTTTGTTTAATAGCATATCAACCTTCATAGGCTATTTAATGTCAAAGCTATCCTTGTAGAAGGGCAGTTTTCGTACTGGGGATAAGGGGGTTCATAACTTTCCCAAAGGGTATTAGTCTGAAAGTGAATGTAATAGCGCGACTGGAATTTGAACTCGCTTACTTCGAAACCACAATCCAACACTTTAGCCACAACGTAACAAGGACTCCCTCCCCTCACTCTCTCACACACACACACACATAAATACATATACAAAAAATGATGCCCAAAAGTTCACATAATTAACCTTAAGTTTCTTTGTTCAATGGCATATCAACCTTTGTGGGTTATCTAAAGCTAAAGCCCTCCATATAGAAGATCAGCAGTGATACTGTTTAAGCCATAGTTGGAGGGATAAGGACGTTCATGCCTTTCCCAAAGGCATTAGTCCAAAAGTAAACGTAATATCGCGACTAGAATTCAGAGTTTCTCTAAAGAATTAGCATGAAATAAATCTCGCTGATAACCGTTACGCTACAAACCCCTCCTTTATTGAAACTAAAACGAGCACGAGCAAGCTTATGTGTCATCGGTAGAGGAATGAAAGAAGCCTCGCTTTCGTAAAGACTGGGTTATGATGAGAAGAGCCAAGTGAATCGACCATTTTCTCACAATAAAACCCAATGATAAATTTGATTTTTATTTCGCCTTAATAAAATTGCGAATTTGTATAATTTCCGACTGAAATCTTCTCATTAGCTTCCATCAAAATGTTTAGTAATAAAAAAAATAAAATAAAAAATAGATGAATAAACAAAAAATGTCTGCTTTCCCCGCTCCGGTTACTAACGAAGCGAAATAAAGGACGTGTGTATTTTGATGAAGGGTTCAAAACACAGCATTTTTACCTGTCATTTGCAAGATTTTTGAAAAAATGAGAGAGAAAGAGAAAGACAGAGAGGAATAATATGCTTCCTATGTGCCGATAAAGATTCATTGTAATTAATAACGATCTTAAAAAGAAAAGGAAACTATCAAATAAATAACATTTTTCAAACTATCCTCAACACCATCATATAATTTTATAGCATTCCTATTTCGTTTAAAATATCATTTTGCGTTCAACTCCCTAAATTCAACACAGTAAAAATGACATGGGGGGTTCGACGACCATAAATGACCTCGACGAACAGCAAAAATATTTCAAAAGACAGAACACCGATGCAATTTAATATAATTGTCCTTTTTTTTTTTATTATTGTAGAATCTAATGCAGGGTAGGGGAGGAGCGACGCGTGGAGTTTAAAGTTCAAACCAAATTTGATCGATCTTACACTTGTTTGGTTCCACCAAGGATTCACATCCAATCAAAGTCGTAATAATTAGATTAACCCCACCACCACCACCGACACCGTTTTTAACCCTCCCACATGATTGTGATTTTCATTGTTACCTCCACCAAGAAGGTTATGGCTTCAGTCCCATCCAATATTCCATTTAGCTCCAAAAATAACCTCAAAAATAACCGCGTACAATGTTCCTAATAATGACTAAAAAATGCAAAATTTACTGTTCGCTCATATACTTATACATTTGCTTTATTTCATACTAACAAAGTACCAATAAAAAATAACTGACTTTAAAGGGGTGGGGGCATTGGTGTAGTGGTGATCGTCATAGGATATAAACTCGAGTTCGGGGCTGTTCGCATTTCGAATATCGTTAATCATCATCAAATTCTGCTGATAGCACGGGGTTCACACACACACTCTCTCTCTCTCTCTCTCTCTCTCTCTCTCTCTCTCTCTTATTCATTTTAGGTCTTCTAGACTGCATCTTGTGTCCGTACAGAACTGACGGAACTAAGTATTTGTTGGCCAACACTGGCACGTCCATGTGCAGGTGTCCATGGGAGAATGTCGCTAATAAGTTCGTCCTTACTTCTCCAGTAGTGTACCCGCTGCAAGTCTAGTTGGTCTAACTTGAAGATGAGAAGCAAGAGGCCATACAGTTGCTGCTTTTAGTAGGTGCTGCTTTCAGGACTTGTTTTTTTGGCATCCATAAAGTAGTAGGGACACAGCTACAGCTTGAAAGAAATCCCGTTTTATTTTATCGAGTGGATCAGATTTCCATATGATGATAGATAACCTGTCAACCTGATAACCTGAGATGTTGCTACCGAGGTAAGGGAATAAGTCTACTAATAAAACACATATACTCTGCTTTATTTGCGTTTACGTAGAGGCCAATAGCTCTTGCTGTTAGCTCTAAGCTAACCAGTAGTAATTCTGCATGGGCTGGTGTATTGAAGTGCTAGGTCATCTGCGTAGTCTGCGTCTGTCATACTTTCTACAAGATATCGTCTTTTTGCCTTTTTTAAAACGTGAAACCATTTTCTTTTTTCGAAGAAGTCGGTGTCTCAACGCTAATACTCTAGGGAAATATATTCATCCATCTATTCTTTTTAAGCAATGGATAAATAGTAAGGTAACCGGTCTAGAAGAAAAACTGTTACTGAATACGATAAAGGGCACTTGAAGTAGTCCAAAGAGTAGGGCGGCTGAAATGTTGTGAGTCTAGCAATCAAGAAGAGTATAACAGTCCACAACGTGTAAAGAATAATAATAACGCTTCCTCTCAGAAAATTAAACAGAAATCTTAATTCAAACCTATTAAACTCTGATTAAAAACTGACCTTGTGTCACATCCTGTCCGTAGCAAAGAGATTGTGTAAATACATTATAAATCGGTATTTCTGTCTCGAATCATATCTGCGCGCACTTTGTTGTATTAAACTGTTGGTCCTCGTTCCTCGGTCCTCTACTTACGTCGGTCCTCGTTCCTCGGTCCTCTACCTACGTCGGTCCTAGTTCCTCGGTCCTCTACCTACGTCGGTCCTAGTTCCTCGGTCCTCTATTTACGTCGGTCCTCGGTCCTCTACCAACGTCGGTCCTCGTTCCTGGGTCCTCTACTTACGTCGGTCCTCGTTCCTCGGTCCTCTACTTACGTCGGTCGTCGTTCCTCGGTCCTCTACTTACGTCGGTCCTCGTTCCTCGGTCCTCTACCTACGTCGGTCCTCGTTCCTCGGTCCTCTACTTACGTCGGTCCTCGGTCCTCTACCTACGTCGGTCCTCGTTCCTCGGTCCTCTACTTACGTCGGTCCTCGTTCCTCGGTCCTCTACCTACGTCGGTCCTCGTTCCTCGGTCCTCTACCCACGTCGGTCCTCGTTCCTCGGTCTTCTATCAACGTAGGTAATATGCATCGAATAAAAGTGTCGCTCCTCGACCTTCTAATCGAATCCATTTCCCACTGTGATGCACCATCAAGTATAAAGCCTGTTGACGGAGTTTTACCTCGAAGTCAAATACCTGCAGAGTTGACTAACGGCTGAGGGATAAAAGGTTTTCAGTCAACGTATGAACTCAATGAAATAGAAAACTAACAATTTGAAATCAAAGATGCACGCTAATTCTTATGATGTGAAAGAGGAAAGAGAAAAAGTTTGAGCTTTCTTCTTCGTTAGTTGGGGGGTTTGAGAACGACACAAATGATTAGATGAGTTTTAGTGGTTTAACATTTTTGAGGAACTCCAAAATCAAATAAATGCAGATTTTCTCCCTCCTAAGTATTCATTAAACGAGGAATGAAAACTCTCTGAAAATGTTGGATAAAATTAAAATATCAAATAATCATGAGAACCAAACTATAAATTCATGTTTGTCAACTTCAGACTGGAATGACGATCGACGGCTTTTGAGTCCTGTCTAGAATCAAGCACCAGCAAGACACACCGCGACGTTACAGTACGGTAATAACCGTTACGCTAAGCGCGCTTTTACCAGCAAAAATATCGAAATCATTTAACTGAAATATTCTGTATCATTTTTGCCTTGTATTTAACGGTTTACAGAAAACAAAGGAAAGACTATGTAGCACCAGTTTTGCCTCGAAAATCAGCCATTAAAATCTTACGACTCTAACACGGATACTAACTAACTACAAGCATCAATCAAAAATATAACTACGTCAGCCATCAAGCCGACTGAATAAAGAGTTATAGGTACACCGACATGTAAAGGGTTTCCCAAAGTTGATTCTGCAAAACAATAGGATTCAAGGAAAAAATTTTGATTGATTTTAATGACATGTAAACCCCTCTAGGGTTATTTTATGCCGAGAGTTTAGGGAACTGCGTTCATTGTACATCTTTATATTTTTTGTGTTGTTGTTTCTCGAGAGGTTATCTATTTATTAATTTATTATACACAGCCCTATCAAATATGAATAATGGCAATGAAGGGAGGTAATCTACACTCTCCAAATCTCCAGAAGTGGAGCTTTACCATTAAATGCAATTTAGAGTCATACCTAGGACAGATCTTTTTTTTTTTTTTTGAAGGAGGAGTAGTCTTACCCCTCAGCAGGGGATTTAGTCAGGGTATTCTAAGCCTCACTGACAGGACGGTCTTGGTCCTTGAAGAGTAGAGACTTGACTAATTATTTTCCTAAGCACCAAACATTCCAATAATGTTTTTATAGGAATAAATTCTCTGAAAGATTTTTCGTTTCAATATTTTATTAAAATTAGTGGGGAGCATTCATAGTAGTGGGTAGTGTTTTTTGGAAAATTGAATAGAAGTTCTTTAAGTTCAGAATCCAATGATATATTGTGTTTTTTACAGATTAACTGAAAATAGAAAAGAAGAGAGAGAAAAAAAAGTTAAACAATAACGAATTTAGATTTCCATAACATCTACAAATAAAATCGCTTTTGGCGCGGTAGCTAAATGAATTTCCTTTAAATTGCAACATCACCTAAAAAAACGTGTTCAGTTTCTGTCTTTTTCAATGGTGAGTAGATTTATAAAATAACTTTTTCCGACTGAAACAAGATGAACAACCAGAGTGTATAACATGCCAAACAACCTACATTGTTAAATATTTTCTTATAGAATGCAAGAGATTTGGCTTTAAATAAACAATGTTTTTTTTTCAACGCGAACAATATGAAGGGTCTATGTGAAACTTTAGACATAGATGACATCTAGTCCTTCTTGGGAGAAATGAAATTACACTAAAAAATTATAAATGCATACATGATCAATGCAATACAGAGAAATTATCTTTTAAAAAACTATCCCAGGCGATTCTAATATAGCGTTGAATCAAAATATTAAATAAAAATAAACTCACGAAAATATGAATCTCAGCCTACATATCGTCAAAATCAATCACTTTTTCACAACAACTTGAATCATAGATGTGTGAACGAGGAGACGAACAGGGGCAACTGCACGCTCCAAATTCAAGAGAGTTTAAGAAAATTCGAGAAAAGCGAGAAGAAATTAGTTTTTGAGCTTTTTTTTAGAATTTAGGAATATCAACCCTAACTCGAACCAAAGAATATACTAAAAGACAATGAATTGATTTTTAGCCGAATTTCTATTTATTTGAGTTATCTCCCTTGCATTTGTTTGCTTGAAGACGAATATAGTACCAAGCGTTCGCGCCGGATGAGTGAATTTTTCTAAAGCTAGAAGACCTGACACTCGGGCAGGCACTGGTTCTCTTGTATAAGAGGGGCCGGGTTGAGTTTATTGTTCGATGCCCCAGAAGAGGAATGCCAAGGGAAGTAAGCATTTTTTGTAAATGAGTCTCGATGATTTAGCGTATGAGTCTTGATTCGTGCATCCACCTCACCAACTATAAGTAGTAAAGTAAGCGACCATAGTCGAGGGTGACCCGAAGGCTCCCTTTTCGATAGCTACTACACCAAGGAGTAGGGAAGGGCGCTACTCCATTATCTGGATTGCTCCACTTTACCCTTGATCCGTACCTTATAATGCTGAGTGTTAAGCAAGGTGGTATCAAGTTCCATTTTTAAAGTCTTTGATATGACTCGACCTGGGATTGAACCCAGGTCTCCCGGGCCATTGCCGAACACTCTAACCGCTCTAACCAATGTCCCGGTTGGTGAGAAGTCAGTTAAATCAAGAATAAAATAGTTATAAAATTAACATGGTGTCTTCAAAACTCATAAAAGATTTTGAAACTTTTTTGTTTATTCATCAAAGTTTTCTTGTTTGATTTATTTTCTTTCGAAATTTTTAAATGTGATTAAACTTTATCTCCAATTCGTAAAGTATATCTTGAAAATAATTATATATAAAAAAATAAATATCAAATTCTTTGTCAACTTCTGTGAATTCAAAGAGAGTAAGTACTTCACAAGATTTCATTCATTTACAGAATAAATCAACTTTTGTGAAATTGCTTTATTTTCTCATTAACAATTGCATCTATTTTATCGTATTTCTATTCTAGAAAAAAAGACAATTTACATTATTTTTCTATATTAAAATCATTAGAATCATTTATATTAAACTTATGTTAGTCCTGTCAGTAATGCTTAAATCCATTCCTGACCACTGACAATACATTTTCCTTCCTGATATTCAATAGAATTCTATGGTAAAACCCTAAGTGAAAATGAAAATATAGATGGATGGATAGAAACATCAAAGGACAAAAAATAGTAGGGTTTTTTTCATCAGGGATCTCAAATTATGAAAATTTAGTTTGCATAATCAAAACACTTCGAGCCATGACTAAATTGATGGAGACTTAGGTATATACGTATCTAATGAATGATCCGCTAATTTTTAACCACAAAAAGCCTTTTTATTCTATAAAGCGCGTAATGAACGATCCCAAACTTTTGTGCTATACTCGCCAACAAAAATGTTATTTCAACATCTAATGACGTAACACTTATTCATATTTTCAATATTACTGTAATCCAATCGAAATCAATGCAATACCATAAATAAACAATGTCGTCTTGAACTTGATGTGGCCTACCGTCTTTACTTGAATATTCTAAACATACTTTGTTTATTATTTACTATATTTGTACATATTATATGAACTGGTGTTATAAATAATAAACTATGTTAAGTAAAAACTTTATTATCTTAACTAATAACCTTTGTTAAGGTATAGATGGGGGGGCACTTTCGATCGAAATTAGAGCAAGGTTAGGCCTAAGAACAAGGTAAGCTTCAACGTTTAAGAAACATATCTTGTGTAATGAATGGCCGATTGGTTTTGAGATTTAAAAAATTGGTCTTAAAAAGTTTTTCGTTATACACACCCACAGAGAGTACATCACACAAATAATAGTCCTATTCTTGCCTTCCCTCAGGACCATTGACAATAGATTTCTGATTTTAAACGTATTTCTTTTATAAAGTCATTAGCAATGCATCTACATTACATATCGAAAAGCTTCTGTCTGCTGTCATGACTAGTGACCTCAACTAGAAAATCATTGCGAGCGAGTTCAATTCAAAGGGCCTCACAGATCTGGCTCGGTGCCAAATTAAAGTTACTGATTAATCTTAAAGGCATATCAACCCGTCTTGGTTTATCTGACCACTAAGGTTAGTGAATTGCATATATTGTACGATTATATTTTAACTTTTTTATGTATTGGTTTCTTAAAAGATTTTTTGCACACAGTAATATGAAATCATGTATTCGTGTCGAGTTTAATAATTTACAGTTATATGTAAAGTATTCTTAGCAAATAGAAACACACTTGAATGGTTTCAAGTATTTCGATCTAATACTAATAATTTATACATATTTATATACTATCATGTAATTATTTATCCTCAAGACATAAAATAACCATAAATGGTTTAACATTGCGTTAAAATCGATCAAAGAATTTCTTCACTTTATTTATTCTCCGTCCCTCCACCGGACAAGTATGGCACAAGGCCTTTTTCAAAGTGAGTCCGGACGCAGGGCTGCAGCCCACACACGTCCGGCAAGATCCAAAAATACCTTCGGCCCCGTCGGCATTCCCCCAATGGGGGCGCCTAAAACGCCAGGAAATAAAAATAGCAAACAATTGTTAAAACAACTAGAACTTCATAGCTGAATGCAGTTCCCTCTGCATGGGATGCAATCAGTTTATTCTAGAAACCCACTTAGGTTTATCAGATGAGAATTCCCATTGTTTGGTTTGGTTTTATGGCATATCAACCATTATGGATTATTTGATGCCAAATCCATTTTTATACATTAAACAGTCCGGGACATTGGCCCAGCGGTTAGAGTGTTCGCCAATGGCCCGGGAGACCTGGGTTCAATCCCAGGTCGAGTCATACCAAAGACTTTAAAAATGGTACTTGATACCACCTTGCTTAACACTCAGCATTATAAGGTACGGTTCAAGGGTAAAGTGGAGCAATCCTGGGAATGGAGTAGCGCCCTCCCTTACACCTTGGTGTAGTAGCTATCGAAAAGGGAGCCTTCGGGTCACCCTCGACTATGGTCGCTAACTTTACTTACTTACTTATTTCAACAAAGTTAAAAATGGTTTCAACTATTGCTATGTATCACGAACAATTCAATTAAACGTCAATCATTTAATTTCACAGTTGAATGTAAAAACAATTCAGTTTAGAATAAGTACGCAGTTTAGATGTCAAAATCGTTCCATTTCAAACAATACATTTTAGCGTAAATATATGGTTTAGTTCTATTTGACCCATAGATAGGACCCTTTCAGGTGCTACCATTTTAGGTCAGAGTTGACTCGGGAGCGATGGCAATAAAGGGGTACCCTGCATTCCCTAAAGCTCAAACATTACTGGAGCCTAATCATCAGATTATTTAGTGTCATCACCAGGACACTCGTTGGTGGGAGTCTAATCCCTCTGCCGAGATTACAGTTGCTGTATTCTACAGCCCCAGTCGACTTGGCCAGATAGAATTTGTTAGGAATCTGAGAAATATAAGCAACTTGGAGTTTTATCCTGAAAGAAAGAAAACTGAAAAAAGGGATTATGAAAAGTTAAAACTGATTATAGAAAAAAGAAATCATGGAAGAAAAGTTTCCGAACTAGTTGTCGGGTTTGACTTTAAGATTTAACTGAGGCCGCCTCATATTAGAAGAGGTGATTTACAGGCAGTGATTTGAAGGCAAACTGAGTTGTAATGAAATAAAATAAATGGTTTTACAGAAACCAACAGACATAGCAAATTCCTATGAGAAAGTTTTCCACCCCATTTGAAAAAATAACAATGGAAAGAAAAACAACTCTGACACATCAAAAACAAAACGGAGAGGGAAAAATTCGGTAGAGCGAAGAAAGAGTAAAGAAACAAAAGACTGATTGGTAGATATCAAATCAAACGTTGATGAATTAATGGAACAGACGAATAAAAAATGAGGAATTTATAGAAGTCTATAGATCAAATTGAGGTACTCGTAATTAGGCGCATGTGGTGTATTGGTTATCGTTGTATAAAATGGAATCAGCTAGTTGAGTTGAAATTCTGAACGAGGCGGTTTGGATTTCACATACTGCGAACAACTTTAAGAAAGGTACGACTCCAGCTATAGGTAAATAGTAGGGCAGACTGGGTTCTTTAACCTTGGTATGGAAACCGATCTAGGAGAAGGAAAACTCTGCATTCAAATCAGTTGTAGACCTGGAAAGGATGGGCTCTATCAGGCTATTCGCGCCAAAGACACGCTAGATAAATAACACCCCTACGACCAAGCCAGGTTACAGAATTAATGAGCGAAAGATATATATATATATATATATATATATATTTTAAAAAGTAACAAAAAAGAAAGCAGGCTGAGTAACCAAAGATCTATGAAGACCGTTCAAAAATCTTAAGCCTCACCTATAAAGAAGAGTATGACTGAATATTTTTGCAGTAGCAATATACAACTACTTATCATAAACTAAAAAAAAACTAATTTAGATTTTTCTCGTTCTTATATGAACGCCAATAAATCTAATGAAAGAAAATGTCTTCTCACTGAAAAAAAGTTTGCAACTAGCAAACGATATCTCGCAGAAATTATCAAGGATGTAGACTATGCACATGATCTAGTGCTTCTTGAAAATACACTTGCCCAAGTGGAATCTCTGCTGCATCACCTGAAGCTGACAGCAAGTGGCAGTGGCCTCTACTTAAACTCGGATAAACCAGTTCATGTGTTGTAGACAAAATGGAGCCATCTCTACATTAAATGGCAAGCCAATGAAATCAGTAGACTAGTTCACATACCTCGGTAGCAATATATCATCGACTGAAAGTGATGTCAATATACGCATTGGAAAGGCATAGACTGCTATTGACATAAAATCGAACACATGTAAATTTGATCCCACTGATAAAATAAAACGGAAATTATTCCAAGGAATAACAGTGCTAGTACTACTGTATGCTTGCACTAGTTGGAAAAACACTAGATGGGAACAGCTGTGTGCTGTTTTGAACAAATCCTTGAAGTGGCGCCCCATAACAATAGCTATACGTCCACTTACCTTCCATCACCCAAACCATCCAAAGACGAACAAAATATGATTGTCACAACTAGAGAAGCAATGTTGTCCGGTTGGCTGACAAGTAAAAACTTACATTCATCAGCTCTGTGCGAGCACTGGATGCCATGTCGAGGACCAGCCAAGTACGATAGCTGATAAAGACAGGGTCAAGAGAATCCATGTTATGACCGGCCCATTGTCTTAGTGGTAGAGTGTTCGCCAATGGCCCGGAAGACCAGGGTTCAATCCCAGGTCGAGTCATGCCAAAGACTCAAAAAGTGGCACTTGAGACCTCCTTGCTTAACACTCAGCATTATTAGGTACATATCAAGGGGGTCAAGGGGAGCAATCCAGGGAAAGGAGTAGCACCCTCCCCTACACCTCGGTGTAGTAGCTATCGAAAAGGGAGCTTTCGGGTAGACCTCGACTACGGTCACCAAACTTACTTGTGTTTGTGTGTGTGTGTGTGTATTTAGGCAGAATATTTTTGTAGGCATATTCAATCAATAATGACACGGAAAGATTCGGTGTTGAGTTTGTTATTGGCCTTTCCTTGTTGACAATCGGAATGTCTCATTTGTGGATGAAGACTGTATAAAAATTGTCTGAAATATCTAACGTCCTAATTCGAATACATGTATCATTGTCCAAATATATTTATGTCAATTTAGACAATATCTTCTTTTATAAACATGTTTGATTGAATAGGATAGACACTTCGTATCTGTCAATTTTATCTTTGATCTTATTAAGTCTTCGTACAAGTCGTTTATCATCTGGAGGGAATGAATTTAGGAAGGCGCCATATTTTCCCCAGTACTTTCGAACTCCAACAAGAATGAATGATAAAATGACAAACATAATAACGAGTCACATACGTTTATATAAAGAGGAGGAGAAAGAAGAGTTGGAAGGGAAATTTACGGTAGAAAAGAATTTTACTCGAGGTAAGATGAAATCAAACGACTCATATAAAGACTTCAACCAATCAAAAATGAAATAGGCAGACACAGAGTGTCTTTTCTTTTAATTCAAACACACACACACACACATATATATATATATATATATATATACCAAGCCCTCTGCTCGGGCAGGATATGACACAAGGTCAATTTTTAAGCGGAGTTTAACAGGTTTGAATTCAGAGTATTCCTTCTCCTAGACTAGTTGCCTCACCAAGGCTGAAGAACCTCAACTACCCTACTATTTACTCATAGCTGGAGGGAGAATAATTGGATTCATACCTTTCCCAAGGGTATTAGTGCTATGTGAAATGCAATCAGTCTCGTCCAGGATTTGAACACGTGTCGCCGTGTCCATTTCCTACGACGATAACCACTACACCACGGGGCACCTCCCAAACACACACACATATATATAAGTATTTACTTACGAAAGTGCGTGTAGACAGAAGGTGAAATAAAACCAAACTGTACACATTTATTACACTAAATGCACAAGATGAATAATTTTTCTTTTTTTTTTTTTGTTTGTTTTTTAATTAACTTTCGTCTGGTATTAATACAATCTAAAAATGTTGAGAATAAATTGTTTGCAATAAACTGTTAGAGAGGAATTTTCTGTGGCTATGAAACTAAATTTCACTATTCTTGTTGCCATAGAAATGCTTGTAATCCTGGTCAATTTTTGAAGAAGCCGAAGGGATAATAAAACTAATAAATAACAAACAAAATAAAAGAGAAACTTATGATGTAATGACTATTGACTCAGTGACCCGAGTTCAAATCCTGGACAAGGCTGTTAGGATTTCACAAAATGCTAATACCCCTGAGAAGGGTAGGAATCCAACTCCAGGTAAATAGTAAGACAGACTAAACTTTTTAACCTTGTTATGGCAACCAGGCTAGGAGAAGGACAACTGAATTCAAACTAGCTGTCATAATCAAGGTATTCTGAAAGCAAGGATCCCTAGATTCTCTCTCGCCATCCATCTCTACAGGCCATCGCTCCTGGTAAGTCCTCAAGACGACATCCAGTGTCAGCACAGAATTTATGAATGAATGTTTGTGGTGGTCAACCAACACTGGTGCACCCATGTGAAGTAGTCCATAGGAGAACCTTGCTTAGGAATTCGTCCTTAGTGTCCAACATGTCTGCCCATCTTACTTGAATGGTTTGTGAGATGAGAGGTAAGTGGCCATAAGCAGATATTTTGTGAACCGCTGCTTCTAAGATTTGTTCAAAATAGCATGCAGTATTCTTGCATAGTTCCCATAAACTCGATCTTACTCTGCTACAATATTAGTTTACTCCTTGTAAGTTTTTCACACTCTAACTCTTTATCTTAATTGTTAAATATTAAGTTTTTATTCAAATCCCATCCCAACCGCGAATAATTAATTATAAATGCTTTGATGATCATGGAGGTACCCGTGATGTAATGGTTATCGTCCTAGGAAATGGACACGGCGACACGAGTTCAAGTCCTGGACGAGACTGATTGCATTTCACATAGCACTAATACCCTTGGGAAAGGTATGAATCCATATATTCTCCCTCCAGCTATGGGTAAATAGTAGGACAGACTGGGTTCTTCAGCCTTGGTGAGGCAACTAGTCTAGGAGAAGGAATACTCTGAATTCAAACCTGTTAAACTCCACTTAAAAATTGACCTTGTGTCATATCCTGCCCAAGCAGAGGGGTTGGTAAATATGATAAATGTTTTGATGATCTACCATGATGAATTATATGCAAGGAATTATTTGAATCCAAAAGTTACTGCTGTATTTTGAAAACAGCAACCAAGCTGCTCCTGCCATAGTTATTGGGTTAATATGATATATTTTGCAAAGAAGAAAAAAGATAATGATAGTCAGAACGCTTTCATCTGTTGGACGTTTGAAGATGAAGCAACGGACAAGAATTCAAACATTAATATAAAAGCTATAAAAACTATTTTCTTACCACATACATCAAGATCAATGAACAAACAAGAAAACCTAAGTAATAAAAGATAATAATAATAATAATAATAATAATAAAGTTCTCCAAACATAGTTTCTCTGCTGCTAACAAAAGAAAGAAACCTTCTAAGCCCCTGTGGGGACTGCATGATGAGAATTGCAAGAAAGTTGGTTAGTCCCTCGACAAAATTCACGTAGAAACCAAAAATGACAAGTCCCCAACCCCCCACCCACCCCCACCCCGTGCAATACACCTCCAGCTCCAGCACAAAGATGTTCACTTAGGGAAAGCTCAAATGAAGCGTGTGATCAAAATATTTATCCGGACATTGATTGAGAAAGGCAATTGAAAAGGAATGCAGTTTTCTCTTTTGCTTCATCTTGTTTTTCGAGGGGGGTACCTCCCTCCCTTGCCCCCTTTGAGTAATGACCATCAAGTGGTTACATTAAACAATTAGGGATGAGGCAAGGGAATTCTGGGTAATTAGCAGGAGGAGGAGGAAAAAAAAAGGGAATAGGTGTCAGCAAACAGAAATGGCAGGAAGATTGTTTCCAGGCAGCAGGGCAATGGAAGTGGAGAAGATTTTTGAAGTAAAGAGGGATTTTTTTTTTAAATAGAAAAAGAATGAAAGAAAGAAAAATAACAAAGAATGATCTAGTATATTTTGTTACAAGCAACGTTATTGGTTGTTGCTGAAACTTCATGTTGGAAGGGGAAATCGCAGTGAATGAATTAAAGACCAAAAAATAAATGGAAGAAATAAAATTAGATTGATACAAAGAATAAACAAGTCAAAAAAAGAAAATTATCTACTATAATAAAACACCATGCATTTTTTCAAATTAATTTTTGTCTAAAATACCAAAAATCAATTAAAGTTTCAAGATATAGAAATAAATATTGATTTACTTCTCTCAAACACACCATTTACAAGAGTAAATGCATGATAATTTGCTGTAGAGTAATTGTTAACTTAGCAGATCATTACCACCATAGTGACTTTGATTCATACTGAGTGCCCTAAACTGGTGTCATATTGAATTTTGATAATTATATTAAGCTTGAAATTGAAAAACGTCCAATCATTAAGAAACTTTAAAAAGGAAAAATTCTATGATAAAAGTAGTGAAAAGGGGCTCATGAAATTGTGTGTATATATATAGATATATATATATATATATCTCATCGTCACACTGAGAGCACAGAGTTCCCTAACACTCTCTCGCATAATCTTGTGAGTATGGAGGATGTGGTAAAGGTGTCCACCCGAATGAAGTGATTGTCTACCATGTCTTAATGTTTGTGTGTGGTCAAGCATTGTCATGCAGAAGGAGGACCTTATCAATTGGCAAGATTTAGTGCCTTCAGACTCTCATCTCTTCGGTCCTATGAAAGAGGGTTTAAAAGGCAAACATTATGCCAGTGACGAGGAAGAGAAAAAACAGTCAACAGAATTTTACAAGGCAGGGATACATGTTCTCATTCAAAGGTGGAATGTAGCTGTTGAGAGAAATGATGAGAATTAAGGATGTGATCCAGAGGACCAGCTTCATTTTGATGTTTAATATATGTTCCAGTATCAGTAATTATTCATGGACTAAAAAAACGGCATTAATTCTTTACTCACACACACACAGATTTATTTATATATATTACTTTGTGTATACATATATTTACCTGTTAACAAAATAATTAAAATTTGCTCATTATGGACAAAACATTTTTTTTTTCAATAGAATTGCAACAAAAATTTATTCTTCGTGGGGGTCATTGCATGCCTATTTCTTGAATATTTTTAATCAGCTCCCTTTAAATTTATACCAAAAGATTCTAACAATTTTTGTTATATAGATGATTTATTATATATCCACGAAATAATGATTTAACAAAAATTATGGATAAAGTCTATGTAACTGAACCTACCATAGATTTCACTTACAAACTAGAAACTAACATCAACTTAATTTTCTTGGATATTTTACTAATAAATAATAACAAACTAGAATTTAAAGTACTAATAAAAATGACCGAATCCATTTTTATTCATATCATAACACTAAAATAAAAAGTAGAATAAATCATAGGTTTTCGCCTTATAGATTTTAAGATTTGCACCCCCAAATTTTTAAATGATGAATTTAACTAAATTAAAAAATTGTTCACACAATTTCAATAACCTAAAACCTTAATACAACATGCAAAAAAAAAATCTCTCAAAATTCACAAACTTTTTTCCCAAATTTTCTCACAATAATTTTCCTAATAATAATCTATAACATAGATATTATTATTTTACCCAATAATTTAACTACAAACATTCACGGCAGAAAAACAGTTTCAAATTGTTCAAAAACAAGTAAGAATATAATCAATTATTAGAATAACAAGACTCACATCAAATCTGATACTTGCAAGACAAGTTCTGGTTTGTCATTAAAAAATGACGGTCAAACATCCAGTAAAATTCAAAAATGAATTCACAAATATAAAAGCAAATTGAAAAAAGTAACATAAATAACACAAAGGTCCAACATAATTGAAAAAATAACCTCAAATTTGACTTTAAAGATTCCAAAATATAAATTTATAAACACTGTAAAAAACAAAAACAAATGCCAGAAGATTGTTGAATCTAGTACCGTTTTTAACTAGAATTCTGGTAAAAAAAGATCTGGGTTTTTTAACACATCTCCTAATCTAGTGAAATAAGAGCAAAAAAGTTACAATATCACTTATTTGAAATAGTTTTCTTCAATTACATTATATATATATATATATATATATATATATATATATATACATACACACACACACACACACACACACACACACACACACTAACTTTCAATGTTTTCTCACTAACAGTTCTCGTCATAATTCTCCCAAAATTATCAACTGCTACACAATAAAGAAGTGAAAAATAAGGGAAATGAAGAAAAGGAAAAGAAAAGGGGAAGAAAAATAGAGAGAAATAGAATAGATAGATAGATTATATATATATATATATATATATATATATATATATATATAAGGAAATATTTTACATTCTTAAAATAAATTTCAAACACTAATTAGATCACACAGTTTGGAAACAGAATGTTAAAACCTCTCATTTTCTGGCTTCATTTAGAAAAAAAAAAGTTAAACATAATTCAGAAGATACAACATCATTAAATACCTTGATGACAAAGATTTTGTGTAAAAACCAAAATATTTAACATTGGCAAATAATTCAGCAATAAAGAAAATCATCCTGGATTTTATATATATATATATATATATATATATATATATATCTTTTAGTGTGCATTTGTGTGCATATATAAATATATTACTCAGTATGTATGTGTGAGAGCGTGAGTGTGTGTATATATATATATATATATAAAGTTCCCTTACCTGTTTCTGGTTGCCCTATTACTAATAGTTTCAAACAATGTTTTTGAAGCAATAAGAAAAAAATTGCTATCTTCAGATACAAACTTTTTCTAAACCCTCTAAAAAACCTTTTCTAAACCCCAAAAAAACCTTTTCTAAAATCATTAAAAACTTTTATCTAAACCCCTTAAAAACTTTTCTAAAACCCTTAAAAACATTTATCTAAAACCCTTAAAAACTTTTTCTAAAACTCTTAAAAACTTTTTCTAAAACACTTAAAATCTTTTTCCAAGCCCCTTTTAAAACTTTTTCTAAAACACTTTCTTTTGAATTTTTGAAATACGTTTTTAAAAAACTTTTTCATTCTTTTATATATATATATATATATATATATATACCTATTTGTGTGCATATATGAATATATTACTCTGTGTGAGAGAGTGAGTGTGTGTGTATGTATATATATATATATATATATATATATATATATATATAAAGTTCCCTTACCTGTTTCTGGTTGCCCTATTACTAATGGTTTCAAACAATGTTTTTGAAGCAATAAGAAAAAAATTGCTATCTTCAGATACAAACTTTTTCTAAACCCCCTAAAAAATCTTTTCTAAAACCCTTAAAAACTTTTTCTAAGCCTCTTAAGAACTTTTTCTAAAACCCTCAAAATCTTTTTCTAAGCCCCTTTTAAAACTTTTTCTAAAACCCTTAAAAAAACTTTTTTACGCCTCTTAAAAAACTTTTTCTAAAACCCTTAAAAACATTGTCTGAAACAGAAATGGGACAGTCAAAAACGGGTAAGTAAACAATGTTTATTTTAGACTTTATCTTTTTTTGCCACTCAATATTGAGCACTTTCTTTTGAATTTTTGAAATATGTTTTTAAAAAACTTTTTCATTTTTATATATATATATATATATATATATATATACATATATATATATATATAAAAGAATGAACAAGTTCTTTAAAAACGTATTTCCAAAAATTCTAAAGAAAGTGCTCAATATTATTATTTTATATATATATATATATATATATATATATATATATATATATAGCTATGATAGTATAGACAGAGAATCAACAGTACTTTGTAACTGTCATTTTCTTGCCTTGGTCCAATGAGCATAAAGGTGAGAAACTGACAGTCAGCAAGCACTGTTAACTATGCCTACACTATCCTATCTTAAATATATATGCACTTTCACTGATATTGAACACTCTTAGGAATATAGCAAACTATATAATTTCATATATATATATATATATTTCTAACACAACAAAGAAAACAGCAGTAGTATTACCAGAAAAGTCTTTATGTAATGATAACTCTGACGTTAGAGATAGTTTCAGGGCTGAAGAATCACCTATGTAATTTTTTTTTAATTGTTTTTACAGATATGTAATTTGTTTCGAGGTGCTTATCACATCAGACTAACCAATGTAGGAAGTGGACTCAGTCATCCATATTCAAAAACCTGAATGAGGCTGTTTACATTTCCTATAGCACTAATAACTTTTGGAAAGCTATAAATTCCAGCTATTCTTCCTCTAGCTATGGGTAAAGAGATGGTCAAACTAGGCTCTTTAACATTCTGAATACAAAATAATTGCAGACCTGGAGAGGGATGGGCTTCACCAGGAAATTCCTCCCCACAACTTGCTACATAAGTAGCAACTCCACAATTAAACCAGTTTACAGCGTAAGTCTTCTGCTTTTTTTTCAATCTATCAATTCATTTTTACCATTTATATAATTCCCCCATTATATATTAAAATAATAAGCCCTCCCTTATTAAAATAATAAGCCCTCCCTTATTTTGAAGCATATCTAGTTGATCTATTCATATCTTTTTTCTTTTTGACACTTGTATTTTTGCATTCTTCCCTAGTTGGTCTCTTTTTTTCCCCTTCTATCCAAACATTCAGCACCCACCCAACTCAAACATCCAGAAAAACCAGTCTCTTTCACATTCAGAAGAACAAGAACATTATCGATAAAAAAAAATTCAAAATATACCACATTCTGCAGGAGAAAGAACATAAACATATGCCAAAAAAGGGAAAAAGAAAAGATTAAACATGGCAACAGGAATGGCTGAAGAACAGAGTGGACTTGACATTAGTAGTATTTGTCCAATTGCTGGACAGCAGAGAGCTAAAGAACCCATATTCCTGTCACTTGTATAAATAAAACCCAGACACTGAAATCCCTACCCCTTACCCCCCCCCAAAAAAAAAATCCAAGTAAATACAAGCTACATGACTATGACATAGCAAGATTCTTCTGAGTTGCTGTACCCCCAAAGATAGCAGACAGAGGCTCAGTTCAGCTCCTGTATTTAGTGCCTTCCTTCCACTTGGGTAAGCAAACGTAATGAAGCATACTGAGAAGTGTTTTTTTTTTTTGGATAGAGGTTGCAGTGGGTGTAGGTAAGATCTATGTTGGGGTGAAATGACAGTACAATGATCAGATCTCTTCCCCCTGAAAGGAATGATGAGATTTGGAAGGGAAGGGTAGACAGAGAACTGGGTGTGGCTGGGATGAACTCTACCCTCTCAGCTGTTGTGATAGGAGGTGGAGTATGCAACAAGAGAGTACTGGACTTTTTGTCAACAATAAACTTGTGTGTATACATCACATATCTGTGTGTGTTTGTATTGACATACAGATCTGTACATGCACTTCCGCAAGCAAACACACACACTTATATATATACTAGTGTGAGTCAAAAGTTTTGCAATATTTTGCAAACAAGAGGCTCAATTCTGCTGCTCCGAAGGCTTTTGATGAGGTCATGAAGGTGACAAAGCACACTTGACTCTGAGATACTGAGCTCACCTGATACTCTCTAAGTGCTACCCCTCCAGAGTTGCTTCTAAACCTTTAAACGTGGCCTCAAAATTCATGGTTTTAGGCTTACCTAACCTTGCCTGATTGTCGAGGTTTTTGCAATCCAAGCAAAATTCCTCCAACAATCTAGTTAAATATTCCTTTTGCACAACAAACGTTTATGGTCGCTTCTGCAGTATTATGGCCAATTGCAAACTCATAAAGTATGTTTCTAAATTAGACTATGTTGCACAATCATCAGTGCAACTTTCAAATTAAGTAATGATGCTTAACCGGGCATGAACCTGAACAAACCAATTAAGCTCATTAGATACTCAGATTTAAGAAGAATCTGAATCCATAGGAAACTTTAAAAATCACTTGATAGTTGGGAGGGTTATAAATGACGAGTGAAAACCCTTCACCTAAAATTTGTAGTCAAAACCTGTTTAATTTTTTAAATGCCTGCTCAAACCAAGTTGCATTTATAAGCTATCAAATATGGTGTATATATATATATATATATATAGTCATGGTTATCTTTCAATGGCTGTTTTATTCTCTTCTATAGAAGCCACTCTTATACACAAGAATGCTGTGAGCAATCTTGAACAAGTCCTGGCAGCAACACCCCACAAGACACCAACTGTACGGCCACCTGCCCCCTATCACGAAAACTATTCAAGTTAGATGAACCTGACATGCAGGACACTGCTGGAGAAGCAGGGACGAACTCATAAGTGATGTACTCTTATGGACCCCCACACATGGCCATGCAAAAGCAGGACGACCAGCACGAACATACATTCAGCAACTATGTGAGGATACGGGATGTAGTCCAGAAGACCTGCCGGAGGCGATGAACGATAGGGAAAAGTGGCGAGAGAGAGTCAGGGATATCCGTACTACCAGCATCACATGATGATGATGATATATATATATATATATATATATATATATAGAGAGAGAGAGAGAGAGGGGGAGATGAACAAAAGTGATACAATAAATAAGAATATTTCTTTATAGTTATTTTATTTTTTGTTTGTTCTAAACTAGTTTTGACCTGAGGTCATCGTCTAAAGAAAATTTTGTTTTTTTAACTTTTGAAATAGTTTTTGAATAAGCTGATACACCACAAAAAATAAAAAATCTATAGGTAACATAGCACATCCATCCATTAAATAAAAATGAATTTTTTTGCCATGCAAGTGTTTTGAACTGACACGCACAAATACCTGGCATCTAAAGGGGTCTACCTCCATTTCATCTTCCAGCTATGGATAAAATAGTAGAGCAGAGGGGGCACTCTTGCATTTGTTAGCATCCGATCTAGGAGAAGGACAAATTCTGAATTTTAAAATTCTGAGGAGGGCTATCTTAAAAACAAAATATTCAGAGATTGTATTTTGTATATGAAATTTGACAATGTTTCAGTTTGAAATGACAATCTTCAAGCTTACATAATTGTTGTTTAATGTTTCAACTGGAAAAACAATTTTCAAATAAAAAAAAGGAAAAAAAATGTTATTTTTTCTGGGGTTTTTTTTTTTTTAGTACCATACAATATTATGTTCCATTTCAAACAAGACTGATGTCATTTTTATGTGTTTGAAAATTTTTAAGAAATTAACATCTTTCTTTGTAGTTAAGAAATCATACCAGAAATTTTGAATGTTAGAATAATCAAGTTCTGATTAATAAAAACTAATCCAAATAAAGTGTATTGTCACTATTGTTTTATAATATTATAATTAGAATTGTATTTAGAACTAATTTAACAAACAGAGATGAGGAGTTGAAAGAACCTGGTTTTTGTTTTATTGTAGTAGGATTAAAAATGCTAGATTCAACTGTGTTATCAGTTCATATAAAAATGTTGTTGGTTCTCGAGAAGTTTTCACCACTAGAAACAAATCACCAAAGATATTTACTCAGCCTGTCTTAATTAATGGTCTTCATCAATACCAATAGATGAATATTACTATTTTATTCCTCGCAAGTTTTTCACACCAGTTTTTACTTGGAATTTTTTAAACTGATGTCTCCAGAACTCAAATCAGTATCCAAACTGATTTTAGCTGAAAATATTAGTTAAATATGGGTGGAGTGTATTTCAAATTAGCTACAACTGTTTTTGTCACAAATTTAACTTAGAAATTTGTTTATTTAGTTATATATATATATATATATATATATATTGTGCAAATGTTTTTTTTTTATTCAAGCACACTTCTGGGAAACTGGCCATTTTATAAGAATGAGAGACATCAAGATGCCCAAAATTCTGATTTAGAGTTAGTTGTGTGTGTGTATGAAAGAAGATAAGATGCAAATAAGGAAAATGGATAAAGAAGTGCTTAATGCTCCTATGGCAGAGCAAATCTAAAAACTAGAATATACAGATTATGTTCTCTTAAAGTCTGTTACTTAAAATTTCATGTGGATCATATGATTGTCAAACAAAAATACATATATTACTGTGAGTCTGTTTCTATGACTATATAGACAGAGAGACAGAAATAAAAATAAAATCGACTGTATGTAAATATAAAAAGACAAAATATTCAGAGGATGTAATTATATATATATACACACCAATGTTTAATGGGTTTTTCTTGCTTTGGGGGAAGTAAATCTACCTTCAGAATAATGTTAAAATAAAATATTATGATATTTTCATCTGAAAATAATTTTCAGATTATGCATTCTAACATTGCCCTGAAGATGGTTTAACAAAAAACTGAACTGTTACACATTGATATGATATCATATATAAATCAACACATTCTCTGAATATTTTGTTATATATATATATATATATATATATATGTATAAAAATAAAATATCATACAAAAAAGTGTAGACAGTGGCCATAAAATATTTAGGTATACAAAGCATAGACAAACCTTTGTTTTATTACAAGTGGAAATATTATCTGAAAGCTGATGATATTTTTCTCAAATCACTTAAATTTGCGGTACTTGAGCATTTTGCTATAATGATATGGCTCATTTTGAAAAGAACTAACTTCAGATTCCTAAAGAGAAAGGAATTTATAGAAAGACCAGACCAGTGATCATTCTATATTATATTAAATGTACCCACTGAGGTTTTAATAATGGGAAAATCAAAAGTAGATCTGCTTTGGTTGATAATATGTCAACCTTTGTGGGTTATATAATGTCAAATCCATTTTTGTAGGACAGTATAGTTACTATTTAACCCATAGTAGAGGGAAATGGGAGTTCATGCCTTTCTCAAGGGTATTAGTGAATGTAATAATGCAACTCTAATTTGAACTCGCTTAAGTCAAGCACGTTAGCGACTACACCACAGGGACCCTCCCTCCCCAGGGACCCTCCCTCCCCAGGGACCCTCCCTCCCCAAGCAGACTTTGCATCTAAGTCAACACAGGCATAATGATATTAAAAAAAAGGACGTAAAGTAAGAAGCCCTTAAATGTTGAGACAAAATTGGAAGAGTATGAGTAAAGTTTGGTATTAAATATTCGATGGTAGAAGAATCAAGATGACAGTTTGTCAAATTTGATCGACCATTTTTTTTTCCGAGGTATAGCATCATCAGAACGTCAATTAATTTATTACCAAAAACCTATCTACATTATAAGGGAGATAAGTTGGATAATTCATATAATATGTTCGAATTTTTCATGAATTAATGTTCTTGGCAAATTTTTTTTTAGATGGTAATAAAATTTGCCAAGCGAAACAATATCTAAAATATGTTTTTCCATGGCTTTTTCCCCGATTTCCAAAAGAAGGACTTCGTATAACGTCAAGTGTTATTTTGTTTTAAAAAATGTGAAAAGGATTTTTATATCTTAGATATCTAAAAAAAAATCAATCTTTTTCACTTTTGAACCAAATTAAAGTGGGGAGGGGGACATTCATGTAAGAAAAAATGTTGACAAAATTTGAACTTGAAATTTCCTAAAAAAAAAAAAAAAAAAAAAGAATTTTGTCCTTTATTCAACAAAAATTAGTAATTGGTTGCTTTTTAAAATTGGAGTGTTTTAGTTTTTTCCCTTGAAAAAATTGTAATGAATATTACTCATACCTAAATGAAAACTGCGATGGACAGTTTAACAACAACAATATGGAAATCAAATTCTTTGATAAAATTAAAAGGGAATTCTTCCAAGCTGTAGCAGTGTCAGTACTAGTGTATGGCTGCACCACTTTAGTGAAATACTAAGAGAAAAAGCTAGATGGGAACTGCACAAAGACGCCGCATACAGTTTTTTAAAAATTGTGAAAGTAATATTCTACAAAACAGCAACTGCATGGCCATTTACCTCCCATCTCACAAACCATCCAGGAAAAATGATCTAGGCATTTTGGCCACGGCTGGAGGAGTAAGAAAGAATTAATAATCAATGATTTTCTATGGATTCCTAAGCATGGACACATGAATGCTGACCAACCAGCAAAAACTTACATTTATCAACTCTATACAGAAACTGGATACCATCTAAAGAACTTGCCAATTGGGATGGATGGCAAGAGAGAGTCAAGGAAATCCTTGCCAATAAAACAGCTGAATGATGATGAAATAACAATATACAAACCTTTGTTAAGTTATGACTGCAGAAAAATGCATCTCTCCACCTATAAACATGGTAAATAGTTTCCATATTTTTTTTAAGGATTTATTCTCCCTAACAATGATATTAAAAAAGGTTTGTGAATCTGTTCCAAAAACAGATGAGGAAAAAAAATAAGCGGTAAAAAAGTGACAGCGTGGAAGTAATAAGGCAGAATTGATACAAAAAAGACTGAGTGGTAGTAGAGAGAGACAGAGAGAGAAACTTGATGAAAGTACAGACAGAAGGAGAGAGTGGATTGTAGCAAAGAGATGAATGGAGAGGCTGGATTGTTGCAAAGAAGACGGGGTGGGGGCTGGATGGGAGCAGAGAAACAGAAAGAGAGATTGGAGAGATAGAGGAAGAGAATGGACTGTAGCAGAGAGAGTAAGAGAGAGAGACTAAATGATAGCAGAGAGACAGAGGGAGAAATTAGATGATAGCAGAGAGATACAAGGAGAGACTGGATAGTAGCAGAGAGACACAGGGAGAGACGGCATGGTAGCAGAGAGATACAAGGAGAGACTGGATGGTAGCAGAGAGACACAAGGAGAGACTGGATGGTAGCAGAGAGATACAAGGAGAGACTGCATGGTAGCAGAGAGACACAAGGAGAGACGGCATGGTAGCAGAGAGATACAAGGAGAGTCTGGATGGTAGCAGAGAGACACAAGGAGAGACGGCATGGTAGCAGAGAGATACAAGGAGAGACTGGATGATAGCAGAGAGACACAAGGAGAGACGGCATGGTAGCAGAGAGACACAAGGAGAGACTGCATGGTAGCAGAGAGACACAAGGAGAGACGGCATGGTAGCAGAGAGACACAAGGAGAGATGGCATGGTAGCAGAGAGACACAAGGAGAGACTGCATGGTAGCAGAGAGATACAAGGAGAGACTGCATGGTAGCAGAGAGACACAAGGAGAGACTGGATGGTAGCAGAGAGACACAAGGAGAGACTGGATGGTAGCAGAGAGACACAAGGAGAGACGGCATGGTAGCAGAGAGACACAAGGAGAGACTGGATGGTAGCAGAGAGATACAAGGAGAGACTGCATGGTAGCAGAGAGACACAAGGAGAGACGGCATGGTAGCAGAGAGACACAAGGAGAGACTGCATGGTAGCAAGGAGATACAAGGAGAGACTGGATGATAGCAGAGAGATACAAAGAGAGACTGCATGATAGCAGAGAGACACAAGGAGAGACTGGATGGTAGCAGAGAGACACAGGGAGAGACGGCATGGTAGCAGAGAGACACAAGGAGAGACTGGATGGTAGCAGAGAGATACAAGGAGAGACTGGATGGTAGCAGAGAGACACAAGGAGAGACGGCATGGTAGCAGAGAGACACAAGGAGAGATGGCATGGTAGCAGAGAGACACAAGGAGAGACTGCATGGTAGCAGAGAGATACAAGGAGAGACTGGATGATAGCAGAGAGATACAAAGAGAGACTGCATGATAGCAGAGAGACACAAGGAGAGACGGCATGGTAGCAGAGAGACACAAGGGGAGACTGCATGGTAGCAGAGAGATACAAGGAGAGACTGGATGATAGCAGAGAGACACAAGGAGAGACTGGATGGTAACAGAGAGATACAAGGAGAGACTGAATGATAGCAGAGAGACACAAGGAGAGACTGGATGGTAGCAGAGAGACAAGGAGAGACTGAATGGTAGCAGAGAGATACAAGGAGAGACTGGATGGTAGCAGAGAGATACAAGGAGAGACTGGATGGTAGCAGAGAGATACAAAGAGGGACTGGATGGTAGCAGAGAGATACAAGGAGAGACTGGATGATAGCAGAGAGATACAAGGAGAGGCTGCATGGTAGCAGAGAGACACAAGGACAGACTGAATGGTAACAGAGAGACAGAGGGAAAAATTGGATGATAGCAGAGAGACCCAAAGAGAGACTGGATGGTAGCAGAGAGACAAGGAAGGATAAAGACTGGAAGCAATAAGGTTTTTAAAAAAAGAAAAGAAAAAACTAAAATAAAAATGTCCAAATCAAAGAAAATATCAAAAAAAGAAAAAAGATTGGAAATAAAATGGGGAGAATAAAAACAATAAGAAAAAAATGAAAAGGTAAAAATGGTGAAAGAAAAAGGAAAAAAAGAAAAAAGTGGAAAGAGCAAAAGTGTAAGAAAATGGAAAAAGAGAGAAAGAGAAAAGGTAGAGGATGAAAAAAAGAAAACAGAAAGAAAAAGATTGGAGAAAAAAAGGGGGAAAATAATTTTAAAAAAAGGAGAATTTTAATCTTTAAAAAAAAGGGGGGGGGGCAAAATATATTAAAAAAAAGAAAGGACAGAAATAAAAGAAGATAGTAAAAGGGGGAGAAAGAAGATGGAGGATAATTAGAAAAGAAAAAAAAAAGATGAAAATCCTTTACGAATTATTTTATTTGTAAATTTTCAAAAGATGGATACAAAATAAAAAATGTAATGAAATATCCATCGTTCCCAATATATTGAGAATTGTTACTTCAAATTCATCAAATTTAATGTACCAAGGCGTTTTTTATTAATTATTTAATTTTTTTATTTATTGCTAATCATTGAGTCTCTTTTCTAAAGTTCACAGATGATAATTTACTTAAACTTTAGCACTTATGTAAACACAGTTGTCTCCCCTATTTAAAACACATGCTAATTTTAAGTTAAAACTCTTTGGATTCTAAAGTTTTTAGATGAAAAATCATTTGAAGGGAGTAATTTTGAGTTTTATCTATTAAAAGCATTTTCAGTTAAAACAAAGAAAAACTTGACAAGAAATAACAAAAATTTGAACTTTTTTTCCCCCTTGAGTTTTTTTTACAATGAGTTAGTGATGTAAGGGAAGTAATTCTGTCTTTAACTCAATATTTGGTGGAGTTGGGAGATGTTTTTTTTTTGTTTTTTGTCTTTCATTTAGAAATAATGATGCAATTGAAAAAAAAATCAATAAGAAAAAATGAGCAGTCACTTTCGATCCA
This sequence comes from Sepioteuthis lessoniana, assembly GCA_963585895.1. Lineage (NCBI taxonomy): Eukaryota > Metazoa > Mollusca > Cephalopoda > Myopsida > Loliginidae > Sepioteuthis > Sepioteuthis lessoniana. Next base: position 56,216,285 of record OY757942.1, read on the forward strand.
TAATTCTGATCACAAAAATTTTAAATGCGTTTTTACGGAGAACTACGAGGATTGCTTTTTGAAATAGGCATTCAATCTCTCAGGAAACATTCCTACAGTCAGCAATCTTTAAAACAACTGAAAGAGAAAGGAGGTTGTGTAAAGGCCGAGGACCCCAGATGTTTTAATTGCAATTAGTAGAAAAAAAATCTATCAAATATAAAGTGGTGTGTAGATCAGTTTAGAGTCCAAGTGAAAAAGATTTCTTGTTGTTACATTAGCATTAAAGATTTAAGATTTCTTTAGATATAAAATAAAAATGCAGACATTTTAATAAAATAACATTTATTGGGTGTGTGTGTGTGTGTGTGAAGCATATTTTTGCAGCCATTTAATTAAGCAGGTTTTCTTAAAGTGCACAGACAATGTTTGTTTTGACAATTTTTTGGTGATTGTTGCTTGTTTCGGTATGTCAATAACCATGTAAAAAAATGAGAGAAAATCATTAACAAAACCAATATATTTATATATGTATACATAGATTAGAAATGCAATTCTATGTAAATTTCATATCATAAAGCTATAATCAAGATATTCGTAAAATGTGTTGATAATACAAAAAAAATATTGTGTAATGCAAAGGAATTTTTTTCTCAGAGTGAATCAAAAGAAAGTGTTATTTTTCATAAAATACAACAAAAGTTTTCATTGTTAATCTGAGAAATCTTAAAAATTCAAAGAAAATATTAAATATTTAAGAGCCATTTTCAATTTTTAACCATAATTCAATAGGCATGAATTCCGAGTTTTTTCTTCCCTCGATCAGTTGCTATAACAGAGTTAAAGCGTCCAATCAGTCCTTCTATTTACCTATCGCTGGAAGGAAAGTAGTCGAATGCATATCTTTTCCAAGGGTATTAGTGCTATATATATATATATATATATATATATAGTTGTCATTATCTTTTCTGCCGGATGATTTTCATATAAAGACAGCATAAAACCAGTGGACACAGATAAACATCCATGCTATCAAATATATATAAAAACTAATATATACTGATTTATTATCATATTCTATATATATATATATTATATAAAAAGAAAAAATTCACTTACTTGGTGTCATTATGAATTTATTTCTGGTCTATGATGACCATCATCAGACGTTAAGTGAAAACAAATTATTTATACATTCTTTTATTGCTTCCAGTAAGAAAATTATGTTCAATCCAGAAGAAATGTTGTTCTCCCAGAAGAAAAACATTTCTTCAGAATTGAACATGATTTTAATATAAATGTTAAATTCATTATAATAAAAAAGTGAAAAATATCATCTAACACTTAATCAATTCTATCATGAAGATAGATGGATATAATGTCTCAAAATCCTTACCCATAAGGAATCAAAAACAAATTAAACCTTCCAAAAATAAACATCACAGTTTAATCTACAAACACTTACACTCTCATTATCCACTGTCATAATAAAATATTTAAGAATTCGTTAACCTTTGGAGAATGATTTTCCTACTTGAAGATAATTTTTCAAAAAATATTTCTTCCAAATTTGAAAATATTAGTAAAAACCTTTGAAGTTTCAACTTTTCTTCTTAAGTTTATCAGTTTTAAAAATGCTCCCCAACCTGATGATATCCTAAGACTGAAATCACTGTGGATTAACTGAATTTATTCAAAAATTTGATCGTTACAAAAGTCCATATATCCATAATACTAGTTGATATGTAGATAAAACTTTAAGTCATTAAAAAAAAATAGAGAAGTTACAAACTTTCTTTTAAGTAAGAAAACCAAAATATATCATAATTTAATTATGAAGAGAACAAACAAAGAGGAAAAATGAAACAGATAGACGTGAATAAATAGACTTTGGCAGATAAAAAATTATCAAGTTTAGTTTTGTCTTTCAATTGGCCAATTGTAAGAAAAGGTAGAAAAATTTTTATACCAACCTTCCAACTTCAGAGTAGAAATGAAGCCTACTTGGCTTGAAAATGTAGATTTTTCAAATAGTTCCACCCTTCCCTGGCGCAGTATAATCTTGAAATAACATATTCATTGCTCTTTACTTGTTGTTCTTTTTATTTTTTCTTTCGAAACTAAATATCAAACAGGAAAAATATTCAACTGCAGTCTTATTCAAAGGGAAGTAACTTGAATAAATTTTAGAAGAGTTACGACCCATGAGTTTGATTTTTCCCAAATTCTTTTAAATAAGAATAATTGAGGACACTACGCAGGATGTCATAATTAGCAAGTTCGGCAAGCAGATCATTGTTAATGCTTTCGATTCTCACTGGGTGCCCCACATTTCTAGTTTTGTGTCCAACTAAGCTCAAGGGTATTTAATAATCATGGATTCACCTAAGGCACTGATGAATCATGCAGTGTGAACCAAAATTATAACAATAATAAATAGCAAAATCGACTGATTAACTATCGCACTAAAAATCATTCTATTAAATGTTTTAATTTCTTGTTTTAGAGAAAAATATATTACACATTCCAAATAACAAATATACACATAATTTAACTTGTGTGGCACAAAAGTAACTGATGTTGGTCACTTAGCAAATACTGGACTCCCTATTATTATTATTATTGTTATTATATATATATATATATATACACACATACATGTATGCACATACATACATGTGTGTGTGTATATATATATATATAGAGAGAGAGACACACACACACTTATAAACACATACATATATATATATAAAACACACACACATATATATACACACAAACAAACATTTATATATACACACACACACACACATATATATATATATATATATATATATATATATATACATACACTCACTCATACGCACACACACCCACATACATAAATATATACACACACACACACACAGGGATAGATAGATAGATAGATAGATATACACACATTCATACACGTATACTGAATACAATGTGTAAATTGTGCCTATTCTAAATAATTAATTTCATCTATGCCCTTTGTTTGAGATTTTGTCTGTGCCTAGTTTGTTACACAATAGTGTAGCAAACTAAAGTCAGCCCGACACAGAGTCCGTGAGGAAAGCAGCATGATGATGCCTTTCAGTCCTCAAGAAATTTGGAATCAGCATGCAGTACTGCATGACATTCATGCAGGAAGTCCAAATACAAAACATTTAGTGTTTTGGGATGAAAATCAGGGGACAGATTCATATACATGAAACACAAACACTCAGTTCATTAAGGATGGTGCCGTTATGTCTCAATTTATTTTCTTACATGGCCTCTCACTCACCATGTAAGCCAACATTAAGTTTCTGAAAGAGTGTTGCCCTGGATAGAGGCTACTGGAAGATCCTACATCTGGCAACAAGATTCTGGGCTATGCCACAAGCAAAATAATTAGTATTGACTGTCAGAAAATACATGTCACCCTTAACATCTGCCCCATTTATAGATAAATTTAAACCAAAATTGAATAAAACATGAATTGTACACACACACAAATGGATATATATATATATATATATACACAAAAAAAATCTCAAGACACATGAAAAAATAACTATAAATGAAATCTGAAACCATTTCAACACACACACACACACACACACACACACACAAAACGTATCAAATATCAAAAGGAAATAAGGGATAAAATAGACTAAGAGAAACAGACTCTAAGAAAAAGGAAGGACCAGCATTCATAAAAAAAAAACTAAGTAAGTAAAAACCATTCAAACTACAAATACGAATAAGTTCAAGTCTCATTGAATACCCCATTAACTAGACCTTGTGCCAGACGAAAGCATCAAGCTGGAAACATACACACACATTATATATATATATATATATATATATATATATATATACACACACAGACAAAACTTATTAGAAAAAAATAGCTACCAGTAAATTTCAAACCACACTTCCACACACAAAAAAAATCCCCAAGACACACACTCACACGCAGAGAGGAAAAATAACTGTTAGAGAAACCCAAAACCACTCCAATGCACTCACAGACACACAACAACAAAAACATATCAAATATCAAAGAAGGGTAAAGCAGACTAAGGTAAACAAACTCTAAGAAAAAGAGAGGAAGACTTCTATATAAACCCATAACCAACTGAAAAACATTCAAACTGCAAACACAAGTGAGTTCAAGTCTCATTGAGTACCCCATTAACAAGGCCTTGTGCCATACATGTTCTCTGACAAAAGCAACAAGCTGAAAACAGTCACATATGTAAGAACAAAATGAATAAATAAATTCAGAAAAATACAAATCTCTTTGTAAACCACCTATTTTATAATATTTTTATTCTCTCTTTGGACGTATGACAAAAAGTTCTATCTATCTATATATATATATATATATATACACACATATATATATTCATATATGTATATATGCACATATATATATATATTTACATATACACACATACATAAATATATATATATATATATATAAACAGAAACACATATACATAAAAAATGTTTTCTTTTTATGTTGGTCCAAAGACAGAAAAAAGTAAATATTTCAAAGTGAATAGGTCCACTAAGAAATTCATATTTTTTTAAAGAATTATTTATTTCATTCTAACACACGTGTATGTTTCCAGTTTGTTTCTTTCCTCAGAGAACACTAAGTAATTTACTCGGTTTTTGCTTGCATGTGGCACAATGATAGAGAGTTTATTGATCCTTGTTTATTCTGGAGTTTGTTTTGTTTTTTTTTGTTAAAATTGTTTTGAGTTCAACTAGCAGTTATTTATGGATTTTTCCTCTCTCTCATTGTGTGTGTGTGTGTGTGTGTGCACGCATGGGTAATTTGGGCTTGATTATTTCTATATAAGCTTTTTTTTTTTAAGTAATGTAGTTTAAAATTTGACAGGCAATTACTTTTTACTAGTAATTTGTGAATCTGTGTATACATATATCCTTATATTTGTTTCTGTTTGTGTGTGTTTAGTTTATATTTTGTGGGCTTGGATTTACCAATGAAGTTTTTTCTTTTATTTGAAGAATGTGTAGTCTTTAGTGTGATATATTGGCATCGTTTTAAATTGTCTGTGGCTACATTCAATTTTCTATTTTTCTGGTATTCTAATGTTGCTTTTCTGGAGTGATATCCTGGTGATGAGAGCTTTTGTATTGATCCTATGAATACTTCTTCACATTTGTCACATTCGATAATGTATACTTCGTTTTTTTGAGTTGCAGCTTAAATCTTTATTTTTTATGAATTTTGTTTCCACATTTTTGGAGGTATAGGATTTTCCTTCAATAATTATATCATATACTTCACATCTTTTATTACTGCATTTGGTTAGTCCTTGTGTTGTGTTTTCTCTGAATGTAAAAGAGGCGAGTATTTTTGAAGTTTTTTGTGTTGTCTATGGCTTTTAATGACTTCTGTTGTGTTGAGTATTCCTTTGATTTTGTCATTGTTTCTAAGTTCTTATAGATTTTTCATTATTTCTGTGAATAGTTCTGGATTGTTTTTGTTGTAGATTGCGACGTAAGATCGGGGGTTTTGTTGTAATGCTTTTTGGGGTTTTGACTGCTGATTCGAATCCCATATTTATCAGTGTTGTTGATAATATTCTCTGGCATAGGGTGGTGTGTAGTTCTTTAAGGTAAGTTTTTTTTAGGTTCTTATTTGTGATTATCAAAGACTAATTGGGGAAATAAAAATGTACCCACAAGAGAGAACAGGAGACACACTCTGAGAAAGAGAAAGAAAGGTGGAAGAAGAGAAATCTAACACATAACAGTGACCTCTATATAAACCAATACAAAACCTGAAAAAATTTTTGACTAACAAACCTACACAAGTGAGTTTGAGTCTCATAGGGTGTCCCATTCATATGGCCTTGTGCCACATCAAAGCAAAAACCTAGATAATTACTAAAGCAACAACATAGAAACATACAGATATGTAAGAAAGAAATAATTCTTAAAAATAAAATAAATCTTACAGAGGACCAATTCATTATGAAATTATATATATATATACTCACACGAATATATAAATACAAACACACGTGTATATATATATATATATATGCAAATTTCATTAAACATAATAGATATTTTATGTCTACATATTTTCTTTTGGATCCGTTCGAATTCCCGTATTACTTTTATTGTATTCTGGGGGTATTGATTTATGTATTGTCCATAGTTGCATGTATCCCTAGTACTTTCTGCCCGACTTTGGGCCATCATCAGGGGAGGATCTACTACAAAAGTGATGTAACTTTTGTTTTAGCATATTACAACTGTGTAAGGGCGTCTTTGCCGTTGAAGGTTTTGGCGTTTGTTTTTGAATGTGATTCTATATTTAGTGCCAGTAGCTAAAGACATTTAAGTACATTAGCACTGGTTTGAAAATTAATTCTATTAAGTGTTGGCTGCAGGTTTCTGATATGTAATGCTTCGAGAATCTGAAGTTTTTGTTTATTATTTTGATGTTCTAATATTGTTGTGTTGTCGGTGAGAATTTTCCGTAGCTGTGCCGTTGGGCATGAATGTTTTTTTAAATGCTGAGCTATTGAACTTGTGTCTGAAAGGTGCATTGTAAGTCTCCTCGACAGGGTAGTTGAGGTTAAACCAACATATATATTATTATTATCAGAGATACAATCTCCTAAAGGACATTTAAATTTATATATAACGTTGGTTTTTTGCAAAACTCCAATCGAGGGAGAGGAATTATTTCTAACGACTAGATTCGAGGTTTTAAACTTATTATAATATATAACGAGTTTTATTTTTTTATTAGGATCAGTGGGGAGTATGTTTTTGTGAATCAATGTTTTCAAGATTTTTTCATCGGATTTGTAATTGTAGTGCATTTGGTTACGATAAAAAAGTTTGATATATGTTTGTTGGCTGGATGGAGTAGTACACTGTTTATTTTGTTGGTTAAAATACATACACAAATATATATATATATATATATATATATATATACATGCATGCATACATATATAGATATAGAATGGCTGTCCTCTTGGTTTCGAGCATGACCACCTCTTTTATCTCATGTCCTCTCCCCCCCCCACTAAATTGTATGTGTTCATAGGTGACTCTTCAGACCAGCCAAGATGCGACAGATTTTGCCACAGAATCGGCACAACGAATCAGTTTTGTTTGCAGTGACATTATTTGGGTGCAAGATAGATTTTGCACATTTACGCAGAGACCAGCAAGAGATAGGCACAAGATTCCACATATATCACAGTTAGCATGTTGACTTTGTGGACCCAGTGCTGGACCCTGTTCGCCTTTGCGAATCAGACGTTTGTAAGCACTGTACTGCATACAGCTATTCTCAAAGGACTCTATGCTTTCGCGAATCAATTTCCACCACTTACTTCTATCAGAAGCCATTTCTTCCCATTAGTCCACAGGTAGTCCAGATTGTTTAAGATAATGTTTTATTGTGTCCTTAAATCTCTTCTTCAGTTTTAATGCACTTCTCTTTCCTTCCCACATTTCACCATAGAATAATTGCCTTGGGAGATGGCCGTCATCCATACACACAATGTGACCAACCCATCAGAGACACGCATACATACATATATATATATATATATATATACGAGGATCAATAAATAAGTTTCCAGACTTTTTTCGTATGGGCACTTTTATTGATAGTACACACATGAAATTCTAGTCCCCTTTAATGTAATCTCCTCTGGCTGAAATGTACGTTGTACCATTCCAACAACTTCTGGAAAGCCCCATGGAAGTCTTCTTGTGTGAGCGTATCAATGACCTTCATCACAGCCTCTTTCATCTCCTTAATTGTCTCATAACAACAGCCTCTGATCTTAGGGAATAACCAAAAGTCATAGGGAGGCTGAGGAACTGTCTTGATGCCCATCTTGCTCAAATTGTCTGTGACAAGGATGGAGTTGTGGACTGGTGCATTGTCCTGGTGGAAATGCCACTGACCTGATTTAAAGAGTGCTGGCCTCTTCCCAAGGAATCTCTTCCTGAACTCCCTTAAAACCTCAACATAGTAACCCTAACCCTTTGGCCAATCAACTCTGGTGTTCTGACTTCCTTACTCCTCCCACACCTCTCATCATCCCTCACAGACTCCCTGCCTTCCTTGAATCTCTTATGCCACTCAAAAACTGATGCTCAATTCATGCAAGATGGTCAAAAAGCAATCTGAAGCATTCCATACGTTTCTGTGGCATTTTTTCCAAGTTTAAAACAGAATTTTATTGCATATTGATCTTCTAAAGTGTCCTCACATCCAGATTGCATTTTTGAAATTCACCAGCCGTGACAATCAGGTTTTAGTAGGGTGTATTCCAATTGCTGCTGTAGCTGTTCATTTGAACCTGAAATCATAAAAATTGGTCAGTCATCTGATAAGATGTATAGCAATAATATACTGAATTTTCAAGAGTCTACGACAATTTTAAATGCCTGAACAAAAAAAATCTGGAAACTTATTGAATTCACCACATATATACATACATACATACACATATATGATAGAAATATGTGGAAAGTCAGATAAATCAAACACTTAACTCAATATAGAAGTGTGATATTTAGTTCACACATTTATTTCATCTCCAACTTCTTCAGACAGAGACTGTTTTCTGAGTTTTCTATTTAAAAGCATGTGAGGAGAAATGATAAGATGGTGGAGAGTGTATGGTTGTAGCAGGAAAGCGGAGAGGGATTTAAATGTATCAATGTAACTCAGAGATTTTTTTTTTTGTCAGAGATGCATTCTCCCAATGGACATTTAAATTGATAAATAATATTGTTTTTTTTTTCCATTATCTTTGTGGGAGGGAAAGAATTATTATAAACCACTAAATTTAAGGTTTTAAATTTCTTATACTAAATTATAAATCTTACTTTATCATTATTATCTGTGGGGGATATATATCTATGTATTATGTTTTTGAGTATTTTTTTTTCATCTCATCTTAAATTTGGATGCATTTGTTTGCAATAAAATAAATTAATAGTATTATAATTATTTTGTGTAACATAACTTTTATCATTTATTTTATTTTTATCGTTAATCATTAGTTTAACATGTTCATCTACCAAGTAGTTTGGTAATCTATTGTTAATAAGTGTTTGTTCGATATTTTGTAATTCATTATAAAATATTTCATTGGATGAAGAGATTTGCTTTGGGCAATTCAACAGATTTTTTATGACAGTTATTTTGTATCGGTGTGGGAATTCACTTTTATAATTTAGAATACATGAATAATTACTAATATGTTTTTTATATAAAGCGGTGTTAAAATTATCATTTTTAGCATCAATTTAGTACATCAAAAAAAGGAATTTTATTATTTGCATTTAGTTCATAAATAAATTTGAGGACAGAGTTATTTTGGAATGTTTCTTGTAATTTTTTTAATTTCTTCAATTTCTGCTAGAATAAGGATATTATCAACATAGCATCCATAAATATGCAGTTTTTCTGTGTCATTGAATATTTTGTTTTCTAGATTAGACATGTAAAAATTGCTAAATGTCAGACCTAAAACTGAACTCATAAAAACACCATTAATCTGTGTATATATTTCACCATTGTGGTCATAAAAAGGAACTTTAGTTGCACAGATTAATAATAATTTGTAGAGTCTATTAAGCCATTGGCCTACTAAGCAGAGTGCTTGCCAATGGTCTGGGAGGCCAGGGTTCAATCCCAGGTCATACCAAAGACTCAAAAAATGGTACTTGATGCCCCCTGGACGTGACCATATCCTGTGTAAGGATCAAACGTACCTTCAAGACATATCAGGTTAAGTTGTCGCGCATTTACCATAAAAAGTTGATATAGCCTCACTTGTGGAAATTTACTAAGCTTTTTGCTTAGATGTGGCACAAGGCCATATGAAAGGGGCACCCAATGAGACTCGAACTCACTCGTGTAGGTTTGCTAGCCGAGCTTGCAAACCATTACACCACCAGAGGCGCCTATAGCCTCACTTGTGTGTGATGTGGACGGATGGCCCAGTAGTAGCTTTTCGGCTCTGCTTTCTGTGGTTGCTGGTTCAATCTCCAGTGGTGGAGATCACAGTATGCACTGCTGATGAGACCTAATATGGTCGAAACAACTGTCCAGTATTCCGTCTGTCGCATGGAAGTGCTTGCTGGATTTTCTAGTCATGGTAATTCAATTTATATATATATATTTACACAGATTTGATTGAATATTATAGATATCCCTAGTCAACACTTTTTTATTTTGATCTTTTCAAATCACCATATAGATGTTATGATATCCGGCTGGAATTGACTGATAAATTTTCCATATTTTAGCTGGTCCCTTGTATTTTCGGTCCCCTCTTGAGCCATCATCAGTGGGGTGTATATTGCGAAAATACAATACAGCGTTTTAGTCATACTGGTGTTATTTTTTTTTTAATTTAGTTCTCTATATGGAGACAGTAGCTAAAGACATTTAAGTAGATTAGTACTGGTTTCAAAATTAATTTTGTTGAGGTTGGGATTTTTATTTCTATTGTGTAGGGCTTCAAGAATCTGTAATTTTTCTTTGCTAATTCTTACCGATGGTAAGAATTTTCTGAAATTCAGTTGCAGGGCAAGAACGCTTTTTCAGATTTTGTGCTATTGAGTAAGTGTCGGAAAGATGTATGATCATCTCGAAAAAGTAGTTGACATTAAACCAACATACATATCTTTGGTTTTGGAGATACAATCTCCCAAAAGACATTCAAATTGAGGAATAATATTAATTCTTTGCAAAACTCCAGCCAAGGGAGAGGAATTACTGTTAATAACCAAGTTAGAGGTTTTAAATTTATTATCTTATACTATAATAAATTTAAAATCTCTAATTTGGTTACTGGTTGGGAAAGTGGAACATTGTAGTATAAATTTCTCTATAATAACTCTGGATTTGTCCATCAATAAAAGTGAAATGGGTTCTGAGTAGATTCAACAAGTGAGATCCAAGTTATGGTTACTTTTTGGTTATCCCAACTTCAAAAATATTCAGTGTAACAACACTACAGTTATCTCCCTTGTCTTGCATTCTTTCAAAATCAAATCAACACAAAAAAAGAAAGTAGTACCTAAACGATGCATTGCTAAAATAGGAAAAGAAAAGAATGAATTAAATAATATTCTCTTATGTTCGCTTTTATTTTAATTTATAGATATTGATTTGCAAAAAAGAAAGGCTTGTCAAATAATGGTGATTTTTTTTTTATATTCCCATTTTTTATATTTCATCTTACATGTAAAAAAGAAAACAAAATTGATATTCTCTATCAGTTCACCCCGAGCAAGAAGGAAAGCACAAGACAGTAAGGGAACAATTACATTTTACATAGACAAGACACACGTCAACAGTTATGCTGATGGGAAAATACCAAAAAAGGAAAATAGACAAATCTTTAAAATTTTGAGTTTTAAAGATTGTATTTCATTTTCTTAATAATTGTAGCATTATTTCTTAGTGTTTGTATTTTCTTAAGAATTGCATCAATTGTTAATTAAATTCCTTACCAGAATTTATTCAGTAACTAAAATCCATCTTTCATTAAAAACATTGTATTTTAAATTCATACATGAAAGATTTTCATGACTAAATTGTACAATTTTTTATAATTTAAGCACTTAAAAAACTTTTGCGCAGCTTAACACTCTACTGGAACAGAAAAAAAAAACAAAGCAGAGTTACATCCCCTTGATACAATAATTTCTTTTTCTATCTTAATCATGTTAACATATATATATATATATATATATATATATATATAAATTATACTTATATATATATATATATATATATATATATATATATGTATAATTTACTATGTTAATATTTCTATATATATTCTCCATATTTTTAGAGATATTTATAATAATTTGGCCAGGGAGACCAGGGTTCAATCCCAGGTCAAGTCATAGCAAAGACTCAAAAAATGGTACTTGATGCATCCTTGCTTAACACTCAGCATTATAAAGTAAGGATCAAGGGTAAAGAGGAGCAATCCAAAGAAAGGAGTAGCACTCTCCCCTACACCTTGGTGTAGTAACTATCGAAAAGGGAAACTTGGGGGTCACCCTCAACTACAGTCACCAACTTCACTTACTTATCAGATCTATCACATTCATATTTATTATTCAGGGTGAGCACAAAACCCCTCCTCTCTGATTTCAACGAGTCATAACATCAAAACTTATTGGAACATGCTTATAAATATGGTGACATCACATTTATTCCTTAAAATTTTTTCTTTTCTCGCCAGCAGAATTTCTGTACACCCTTTCCACCACTAGAGGTCAGTGAAATCCAAGATGACACTCATCTCACAGCAAAACAGCTGGAGGGTGTTTTAGTGTTCAACCTGTTTTGGTGTGAGAATAAATTTTATAAGAAAGCTATTAAAAAAGAAAAGAAAGAATCACAAAGTTCTTTTATGTCGCCTCATTTACATTTCACTCAATTAGCAACGAAACAAAAAAACTATTTGATTAAAATTTTACAAAGATTCACTTCTAAATAAAAATAAACAATTATTTTAGAAGAAATTATATTGTAGAAAGCATTTCTTTCTACACTGTTATATGTGATATGATTCCTTCCAACCAAGCAATGCCAAGTAGCCCTGGTACTGTGTGTGTGCGTGCATATATATATATATACATACATGGGGCATTTAATAAGTGTCCAGCCTTTTTTCAGTTTCAAATAAACAGCAACAGCAGCAATTACAATACACCCTACTAAAGCCTGATTGTCACAGCTGGTGAATTTCAAAAATGCAATCTGGATGGGGAGGACATTTTAGAAGAACAATATACCATAAAATTCTGTTTTAAACTTGGAAAAAATGTCACAGAAACGTATGGAATGCTTCAGACTGCTTTTGGAGTATCTTGCATGAATTGAGCATCAGTTTTTGAATGGCATAAGAGATTCAAGGAAGGCAGGGAGTCTGTGAGGGATGATGAGAGGTGTGGGAGGAGTAAGGAAATCAGAACACCAGAGTTGATTGGCCAAAGGGTTAGGGTTACTATGTTGAGGTTTTAAGGGAGTTCAGGAAGAGATTTCGTTGGAAGAGGCCAGCACTCTTTAAATCAGGTCAGTGGCATTTCCACCAGGACAATGCACCAGTCCACAACTCCATCCTTGTCACAGACAATTTGAGCAAGATGGGCACCAAGACAGTTCCTCTCCGTCCTTATAGTCCAGACCTTGCTCCCTGTGACTTTTGGTTATTCCCTAAGCTCAGAGGCTGTCGTTATGAGACAACTGAGGAGATGAAAGGGGCTGTGACGAAGGTCATTGACACGCTCACACAAGAGGACTTTGATGGGGCCTTCCAGAAGTTGTTGGAACAGTACAACAAGTGCATTGCAGCCGGAGGATATTACTTCGAAGTGGACTAGAATTTCATGTGTGTACTATCAATAAAAGTGCCCATACAAAAAAGTCTGGAAACTTATTTAATGATCCTCATATATATATATATATATATAAACCTTAATGGATGATTACAGATCCAGAAAAGGGGGAGTAAGCATTCATTCATTTTAGGTTTTATTCTGCTCTATGATGCTTGGTTGAAAAGTCCATATGATGATGTCATTGCTGCTGCTGACGCTTTTGACCAATAGGATCCAAACACTGCAACACTGATGTGTAGACTTCAAGGGGGGAAACTATGTTGTAAAATAAATCTCATTTTGTCACATTCCTTGGTTAGCTTATGAACTTTTCAGCTGACTCTCATGCTGACTGGTATAGAACACTTTTTTCATTTGTGTAAAAAATGTTTTGAATGATTTCTTTATGCATATATATAGATATATATATACAAGCACACTCAGACACCTGATTTTCATCTGAGGACTGTATCATTAAAATATGAAACTTTTAGTCATAAGACCAAAATAAAGAGGTGAGATATTAATTTCTTTTTGGTTTTACTGAGCTCAGCTGGTCAGCAAATTGACCATTTTCTTGATTTAAGACAATTTTTTAAAACAACTTGTTTGTTTATATATATATATATATATATATATATCTTTAAGAAAAAACAAAAACCGTTCCCATTAAGATTATAAATTTATTTCCATCCTATTATGGGTTTTGATATAAATCAAAAACAATTTTGATTTATATCAAAACCCATAACAGGATGGAAATAAATTTATAATCCTAATGTGACCAGTTTTTGTTTTTTCTTAAAGAAATTATTCCTCTGTAATGTCAGTTACATTGAGCTCTTTACCAGGAAAATTTAAATGTTCACTGTTGAATGTTTTTTTGTCCTGATAGAATTACTCCCAACTCTGGTTTAACTGCACCGAATAATACCTATATATATATGTGTGTGTGTGTGTGCATGACAAAGGCAAGCAGTGCATTTGGCAGACTCTATAAATGTGTTTAGTAAAAAAAAACCTGAAGAAAGGCACTAAGATTTGTATGTATAGAACCACTGTCGTTGCAACCTTCATATTTGACTCAGAGTTCTGGTTCATTATTGACACCACCTATCACTCCTCAAACAGTTCCACCAGTAATGCCTCAACATCATTCTTAATATCCACTGGAGTGAATTCATCACCAATATAGAAATCCTTGAAAATATGAAGATAACCAGCATTAAGCCCATGCTACTGAAGTCCCAGCTATGGAAAGTTAAACATATCTCTGGGATGGAGAATCCTTGCCAGGTTAGGATAATACTGTGCAGCAAGCTCTCCACTGGTCATCACAACAGAGGGGCATCAAAGAAGTGATTCAAGAACTATTTGTAAAAATCTTTTGGCACTTGTCCCACCGACCACTGCTGATGGTCCACCCTCGCTGAAAACCATAATGCCTAGCATCTCACCACTAACCATGTGGTCTCCTCCTTTGAAAGCACTTGCAGAGCTGCTCTCAAGGACAAAAGGCACAAAAAGAGAAACCACAATAGTATGTCATCAAGCCCTGACTAGATATTCCACAGCAGCCACTGTGACTGTGCCTGCTTGTCCTGAACCGGCCCTTTCTTGTTCTTCATTTTATTAGCTATGATGGAATATAAAGTTAAACACCCTGAATATATTTCAATTTAGCCAAGATTAAATGTACATGTAATATAGTTGAGTTGCAGTAAATGATCCCATATACAGATCAATATGTGAACAGGTTCCATAATAAAGACAGAATAAACAATACTCGGATCTTCTGCACTTACTCAATTCAGGTCAAAATCAACTTCATATTTCGGAGGGGTTTCCATTTTATTTTCCATTTCATTTTATTTTCCATTCATTTATTTGTAGAGTTTAGTCTCATCTTTTAAAAGTCAACAAGTTTGATACAGTTAAGTGATTGACCACTTTTTAACAGCCAGATAACAAAAGTTAAGCAGCTACAAACCTGTTCAATACTTAGATGGGTGACCCCTTTATTAAGCAATGCTTAGTAAATAACAACAAAATGCAGCCAGATAATGAAAGTTAAGCAGCCAGTTCAATACTTAGATGGGTGACCCCTTCATCAAGCAATGTTTAGTAAATAACTACATAATACAGCCAGATAATGAAAGTTAAGTAGCAATGAGCCAGTTCAATACTTACATGGGTGACCCCAGTTTTAAGCAATGCTTAGTAAACAACATAATGCAGCCAGATAATGAAAGTTAAGCAGCTATGAGCCTGTTCAATACTTAGATGGGTGACTTCTTTTTCAAGCAATGTTTAGTAAATAAGACAATTCAGTCATATAATGAAAGTTAAGCAGATATGAGCCTGTTCAATACTTCTTTTTCAAGCAATTTTTTTGTAAATAAGACAATTCAGACATATAATGAGAGTTAAGCAGCTTGAGCCTGCTGAATATTAAGATCGGTAATCCCTTCATAGCAGTAGTTATTGTAAACAACCTAAAACAATTGTGAGGTACCCAGTGAGGGTCAAATTCATTGCAGTAATAATGGCTTAGTGATATTAGATCACAAATAACAACAAGAGTGGATCAACAAATCTGATTCATTATTAAATCAAGTGTACTATCCACATGCCATATTCAACATCCATGTATATATATTTGCCCAACACCTCCACCATGGGCAGGATGTGACACAAGGTCAAATTTTAAGCTTGAATTCAGAGTTTTTCTTTTCCTAGAGTGGTTGTTCTACCAAAATTAAAGAGTGCAGTCTGCTCTACTATTTAGCAGAAGTGGGAGAAGACAGAATCATACTTTTCCCAAAGGGCATTAGCACATAGTGAAATGTAAACAGCGTCAACAATGATTTCAACTAGAAGCACGTTGAATTCAACTTTTTTTTTTAACAAGTTATAATCTGCAGTCTAATCTGGGGGTATCAACAAATAATCCTTCCAAGTTGAAGTTCACACCGACACATATGTTAAACGATACATAACCCTCCTCCCCAACAATGTTGGGATGTGACACAAGATCAGTTTAGCGTAAGAACCACACAGGAAGCAAAAATTAAGAGTGATTGGAGTGATATAAAGAGAGTTCCCATTTTGAAGGTAACACAAAAAATTCAAACTGAACAACTCATTTTGGCGTAAATCTTATATACTTGACCAACAGGGGTCAATTACAAATGATTTGGTTTGGTTTCTTTGTTTAATGGCACATCAACCTTCATAAGTTATTCAATGTCAAAACTGTACTTAGAAGAACAGTAGTGGAACTATTTAATACGTCCTCAAGGGGATAAGGGCATTCAAGCTTTTTCTTAAGTTATTACTCTGAAATTGAACATAATAGTATGACTCACTTGCTACAATGTCACAGGGACTACTAGGAATGGTAAATGGCACAGAAGAATCACTGCCTTGCAAATATTTTAACACCACCATCTATTCTAATCAACATCTTTTTCCAAACATCTGCTTATTAAAGGGACATAACTCTTATATTGAAAAGACCATTGTTCAAGTTCTATAGCATTGAGAAACAGTGCATATAGAACACAACAATGAAATTTTTGTTTATTTTATTAGACAAGAGTAGCTTCATCATACAAAATATAGTGTGACGCAAAAGTTATCAGTTTCGAAAGCAGAATCAGAAAACGTATAAGAAATAGCATTAATCAAGTTCAAGGAAAGTATTTATCTAAATGCCCTCCCCCACCACCACAGGAAGTGACATAGGTCACTTTTTAAGAGGAGTAAAGCAATTTTTTCAGTTTTCCTTTTCCAAGGCTAAAGAGATCAGTCTGCCCTATTATCTACCTATAGCCGGGGGGGGGGGAAGAAGAGATGAATTCATGTCTTTCCAAAGAGTGCAAAGTGAAATGCAAAGAGTCTCGTCAAGGATTTGAACTCAAATCTTTAATTCCCTTTCCTACAAGAATAACCATTACCCTCACCCTACATATGGGTAGGAATTTTGTCAACTGCTTAGTGAAGATTCTCTAGGCTCTCTGTTATCCAAATATAAAGATAATTTATCAAAATCCCCCCAATGGTTTTAGACATAGTGGCTGATTACCTATCATACAAAGACATTCCCAAGTTTTATCACAAAACATTCCAGACAACACACACACAGCAAAAAAAAAAAGGTTCCATTGAAGCATCTTTTCCATCTTTTGGCATCACAAACAACAACAAAATCCTGTCATCACAGATGCAAAACTTTCAATTTAAAAATCAAAAATCTCTTTTTTTTTATTCATGCATAAAAATCTCAAGCTTCAATAAAAACCATAACCAAAAAAAAAACAAACAAAAAAAGAAAACAGCATTTATGGAAGCCCTTAACAGCATCTAACAATGTCTTTAACACAAAAAATGGGTTCAATAGTCAAAACAACTCTTAGGATGATAATGATTCTTCTCAAAATTATAGACATTAATTTTTTCTTGTGTAAAATACGAATATTAAGTTTCAGTTTGATTAAATAATGTGTGTTTGAATCCATCAAAAATATCTCAACGCTTGTACGAGTCAATATGAAATGTAATCGGGAACTACAATGTCCTCTCCAAACCACTGTTAAATAAAAACTTTATTTTAAAATGTTTCTATATCCTCCAAACACTATAAATATTAATTTCCTAGGTTTAACTTAATCAGACACCAGGCCAGCAGTATGGGGCACCCAGTAAGAATTGAACTAACAATAATCTGCTAATCCAGCTCGCTAATCGTTAGACCACATGAGATGCTCAGGATTCAAATAGTTATTTACTAAGCTGAACTTATTTGTGATACAAATCCAGAAGTATGGGGTGCCCAGTGAGAATTGAATTCATTAACAATGGTCTGCTAATCCAGCTTGCTAAACATTACACCACAGGAGATGCCCTTATTTACAAAGCTTAGTTCAATTGTGGTACAAAGCCAAAAGTATGAGGTACCCATTGAGAATCAAACTCACTAATAATGGTCTACAAGTCTAGCTTATTTACCATAAAATCATATGAAATGCCCCCATCAAACATTAGGGATAGGGACAATAATTTGTAGGAAAGAGTTTTTTGGCTTGGTTCAAAGAGTTGTTTTCACCATTGAACTCTTTTTTGTGTACATTTTGTCATTACCAAAATCTTTGAAGAAACAAGGACGCCACAGTCTTCCCTGAAAAATTGCAGACATGAAGGCCAAAATGTAGGAATAAAACAACACGAGAGTTCAATAGTCCAAATAACTCTTGACAATGATGACCCTCCTGAAAGACTGGGGGAAGGTAACATTTTTTTAAAGAAATTTCATAGCTGATTAATTCATATAAATACTAAGGCTGATTTGTTCCCAAATCTACCAAATTTTTTTTCTTTTTTTCATCATACAACATGTGAAAGCACGTGCGATACCCTGCCCTCATCAGCCGCCAACCAGGGTTGATAACACAGCTTCAGTAGCTCAAGGTGGTACTGCCACTCCTGGCGCTACCAAGCAGCTTTTGCCACCGGACAGGGTATTTAAAAGAATTATATATATATATATATATATATACACCAGATCAATTAAGAGCAGAGATTACATTGGACGTTCATCTTCATTTTAGTGTGCAGTTTGTGATTCTTAAAAAAACATGTTTACTCTCAGCCTTGATGTTATTACCTGTTTACAGTAACCATTTCTTGATGTTACGTAATGACACAGGAATGGTGGTTCTGTGTGCATTTCATTCATGTTGAAAACTTCTCACTTTCGACCAAATCCAACTTGATGCATATTGCATCATGGTCTGAACATAGATATTTTGAACAAATTGAAAATGACAAAAAAGTTTGATAAGCTATTTTATTAACAAGTAATATTTACTCCTATGGGTTGTAAGATTATTATTACTATTATTATTAAAAGACAAAGGACAGAGAATCACTTTTATTAAAGTTTAGGATAATTCTTTATATTCAAAGAATGTTTTATTGTTTATTTACTTGTTTATATTAAGTATGGTGGATGAAAGATGGCTTTGTATTTGTTCAGGGATCACAGACACCCTTGAAAACCTTTAAAAATTAATAAATATTTCAAATAGATTTAATTTTATCTTCTTAAAGAAACTTGTTTCATATATTTATGATAATTGTCAGAAAGTTATTTTTCTTTCCTAATTATTACAGAAATTTTCCAACAGACATTTGGGAACAACACACAACTGCTGTGAAAGTTTAAGAAAAGAGGAAAGGAATGGAGTCTTTTTCATAAATCAGTGCAAACCAAAAAAAATAGGGTTATTTATAATGAGTTATTAGCAGTCCAAGAATTGTTCAGATTACTAATCTTTTTTTGCTTCCATCAATATTTTGGCCAATCTATTCTACAGCCTTCTTCAAGTGTACAATCCATTTATAAAGAGAATGGTAGAAGAATCACTTTTTCCTCTTTTTTTTGTCTGAGACAAAATAGCAGA
Organism: Sepioteuthis lessoniana; assembly: GCA_963585895.1. Lineage (NCBI taxonomy): Eukaryota > Metazoa > Mollusca > Cephalopoda > Myopsida > Loliginidae > Sepioteuthis > Sepioteuthis lessoniana. The sequence continues at coordinate 56,236,171 of OY757942.1, forward strand.
AAATCATAGCCAACAATTAGAATTGTACCAAAGATTCTAATTGAAAAAAACCATTATAACAGACTAGATTTAGATAAGGACTTATCATCTAATGAGAGATCGATACAGACAGACTAGAACAGATTGATATATTTATGTACACACTAAGATAGATAAATATGAACAGAATGAAATAGATATGGATAGTTAAATTGGTAGATAGATATGAACTGACTGAGACAGATAAATGGATAGGAACAGAGATAGCTAGCTCGATAGATAGATATGAATAGACTGATTAAGATATAAAAAGATTGAGAAAAATCAATAGGAAGACATGAATTGATTGGAATGGTTGAAAAAAAATATCAGAGAGAAGTGGAACCAATTTGTGACAGATTTCTATAAAAATAAACAAAGAACGATTCTTGGATTGATAATAACTCAACTGACAACTCGAGAGAGAGGGGGGTATGTATTTTGAACACAACAAATTTGATTTAGCATTTTAAAAATCTTCCAACATTTGGCTGTACCATTTATGGCTGCTACTAAGCCATAGTGTTACATCCACTGTAAAATTTGTTATTAGTTTAGAGTTCATAAAACAAGATGGGGAAGGTCGTCTAGATTTAAAAACATATAGCAATAAACTATGTTCATACACACGCACACAAAAAAAATGTAGGAAAGGGTGTTAAGTGTCATGTACTGCAAACCAAAAGAGGATGGGTAGTGTTGGTGGGCGTGTCAGTTCTCCAGACAAAGTCAAATGCAGTTCTAAAAAAAATGCTAGATAAAAGGCAATGCCAGAAAAACCCGTTGCTTTTTTTTTTTGTTGTTTTTTTTTTTCATACTGACCTGAACCTTTCTCCAGTATTTATGCTGCATTCAAGAAAAATAGAAATTATCAAATATTTTTGGAACAAATTGGTGAAATTTGTCAGGTGCTGGACTGGGGAAGAAGCTGTTGGGAGGGAGGTAAAGGAAATCTGGATCACTACTTGAATCATACCATACTGCAGTACAGTAAAACCTACATGGTTCCTATTTTGCTGACACAAATAGATCCAAGTCATTTTTTTTCCATTTTACAGGTTTATAAATTGTGAAAAATTGTTAGCTGCTTCCATTGTAAAATGGATAAAACCTTTTAAGCATCTCTACAACTGTTTCTTCACCCTTTTCTTCCTTAAATCTCACCAAAAATACTTTGCAACCCAATATTACCAAATCTTTTTAAACAGATCAGTAAAATTTGTGAGGAATTGGGTTGGGGAAGAGAATGTTGGGAAGAAAGTAAAGGGAATCTGGATCAATACTTAAATCATATCATACTGCAGTAAAGTAAAACATATGAAGATGTATTTACCCAAGCCCTCTGCACGAACAGAATGCAACACAAAATCAATTCTAAGCAAAGTTTAACAATACAGATTTTTCCTTCTCTTAGACAGGTTGCCATACTAAGGATAAGAGCCTAGTTTGGAATGAAAATAACTGGATTCATGCCCTTTCTCATGGAATTATCGCTATTTGAAATCTAAACAACCTTATCCAGGATTTTGAACTTGGGTTGTCTGGTCTATTTCTCATTACCATAACCGTTACACTACAAGTGCCACACGAAGATGTATGCTACCTCCAAATTTTTATTGTAAAATCAACACCTTATTTAAAAAAATAATTGACTCTTAGAACCCGAAGTCCCTCCTTCTGGGTTATCAAATTGCTGAAAATATCATGTGGAATACTCCTTCATTACCATTACTTCCAGATCCGTAATGACCTGGGAGTAATGACAATGAAAATTGGTTGGTTGGTTGGTTTTATGGCATATCAACCCTTTTCAGGTTATTTAATGCCAAATTAAGTCATTTTGATAAAAGTTTGGATGTTTGGTTTGGTTTGGTTTTATAGTACATCGACTATTGTAGGTTATTTAATGCTAAATCCATTTTTATACATATAAACAGTTCTATTTCAAACAACTCAGTTAAGTATAAGTATAGTTTTTGTCCCCCCACAGTTAAATGACAAAAACAGTTCTATTTCAAACATTCAGTTTAGCACAAGTACACAGTTGAGTTCTATTTGACCCATAGATAGGACCCTATCAGGTGCTACCACTCCAGTGGACATGAGAGCAATGGCTATGAATGGGTACTGCACATTCCCCAAGGCTCCAGTAATGCTGGAGCCACACCAACAGGTTGTTTATTGTCATATCCTGGACACTCGTTGAGGGGTGGTCTTATCCCTCTGCAGAGATGCAATTGATGTATTCTGCATCCCCAGCCGAATGGGCCAGACAATGAAGAGGGGCTCTACAGATTTCCAGAACTGAAGCCTCACCATCTAATGCTGTTTTGTGTTATACCCAGGATACTTGTTTTTTGAAAGGGTCTTACCCTCTCAGCGACCGGCAGTGGGGATACAGTTAACATATTCAAAGCCCTGTTGACTGAGCAGAGGAAGAAAATGACAGTAGTAGATAAATATGAACTGAAACCAGAATGAAAGTTTTGACAAAATTAAATATAAAACAAGACCTTCCAAAACAAAAATTACCAGGAACGGGTTGAGGTTCAAGAGCAGACCCTATAATTAGATATTATTCTTCTTGATATATGATGGGTTTTCAAAAAGTATTGAGATCAAAACTGTATTTACCAAGAGAGATATAGACAATGAACAAAACATTAATTTTCTTCAAAATAGTACCCTTGGCATTCAACATGTTTATTCCACTGAGTCTTCAATTGGTTAAAGTTCTCAACCTCCCTGACACAGACAGGATATGACCTAGGGACAATTTTTAAGCAGAATAAAGCTGGCTTAAATTCAGTTTTTACTCTCCTAGACTGGTTCCCTAATCAAACCCTAAGAATCCAGTCTGAACATAGCTGAGGTGAGAAGAGATGGATTCATGCCTTTCCCAAGGGCATTAGCATGAAGTAAAATGAAAACAGCCTAGTTCAGGATTTGAACTCAGATCACTAATTCGATTTTGACAATGATAACCATTATACTAAACGGGCCCACATTGGTTATTTAATGGCACATCAACCTTCATGGGTTATTTAATGCCAAAGCCATCCTTGTAGAAGAACAGTAGTTTTGATATTCAACCCAGAACTGGATAAATAAAAAGATGCCAACTTTTCCCTAGGGCATTAGTCCAAAAGTGAATGTAATAGCACAATTAGAATTTGGACATGCTTACAATGATATCACCGTCCAGCCACAACATCAAGAGGATTTCCCTCACCGCCATTAGTTGAAGGACCTCTGGAACTTTTTTGACATGGTGGGAAGATGTGTTATCATATTTTTTTTAATGTTCTTCCCATCCTTAAATCTTTTACACTTGGGATGTATTCTTTGTTTAGGATACAAGAAAAAGTTACACAAAGATCAGTATGGAGTATAAGCTTGCAGGTGCAGCACTTAAATAATCCTCTCTTTCAACAAAAACTGCTGAATTGACACTGTCTCATCTTATAATCACCACTTTGTTATATAACTTTTTCAGCTGCATAGATATTGTCAATTAAATTTTAAATATCTAAAAGCTTCAATCTCAATAACTTTTTCATCACACCTGGTATATTACATTTAAACAGAAAATGTTTTTGTTCACAAAATGTTAACATCTTACGTCATGGATGAAGATGTCATTATTGTCATTTCAGTTATTAACTTTACTACTGATAATTCAGTGTGTGTATATATATATATATATATATATATATATATATATATAAGCTGCTGTGCATTTTATATAACTGGTTTCTATAAGGGTTAACTGAAAAGTTCAAAGGCTCACCAAGATACTCTCATGGAATGTGACCAAATGAATTTTTTTTCAACATAGTCTCCATTGCAGTAGATGGATCTCATTGGTAAAAAAATCATCAACAGCAGATATGTCATCATCATATGAACTTTTCAGTCCACCCTCATATATAAAATTGTGTCACTAAAACAACTACTTCTTCCTGCCTTGAACAAATTTATGAAGAATTTGCTATATAACTTGATAAAAGTAATGATTTTTCCTAATGAGTTTAGTTGATTTGCATATTTTGTTCTAAAACTTTCTTATTAAAAAGAAAAAAAATTGATGAGAAAAAATCAGATAGAAAATTAACCAGGTTCTATTATTCCTTTTTTGATAACCAGTTTTATTTTTTGTAATAAGCACTTGTATTGTTAATAACTTTTATAATAATTCTCGGCTGCGGTTATGATGCTCTCAACCTTTTATTTTATTCTCAATTAAAAATGATAGCATTATTGCTAATCAAACCATCCACCTGAGAAATGAACTTTCTCCAAATTACAATAAATATGTTTGCCAACAAATGTGAGTGACAAACTTCACAAAACAAAATCTTAAATCTTTACATTCAAGATTTTTTGTTGTAGTAAATTTATATTTAATTTTTGTTGGGTGAATATGTTGTTATTAATTCACTAATTTCAAAAATAGAACTTGACAATGATTCATCTTGAAATGTTATCTATACATGTATTCTGAGGAAATTTCCATCGGTACAACTATTGTGTGTGTATATATATATATATATATATATATGATAGATCAATATAGGTTTGGATGGCATAGACAGAAAGTCAGTGACACTCAATAACTGTGTCTATACTATCCAAACCTAGATCAACATATGCTCTATCACTGATATTGAGCTCTCTTCCTTTATAAATATAGGAAACTATATATATATATATATATATATATATATATATATATATATGCGCACACTACTGGTCAAAAGTTTGGTACTAAATTGATTTTTTTTTCTCTAAATTTAGAAAATGAATCAAGTTTCATGTCTTTAAAGAAATAAATTTTTTCTATGTTTGCATGCAATTATGCAAGAATTTAAATCAAAATGAATATAAAATAATTGTAATTTTGATTAAAACAAATTTATATTTTCTTCTCACTGAAGGACCCACCACAAGAATTTATTAGTGCATAGCAAATTCTTAGCATCCTTTCTAGTAAAACTTGTAAAAGTATGTTTGCAGAATTGATTCCACTGAGGTGAATAAATGAGTAAAAAACTCTTGCTTGTTCTTAGGCAGTTTACTTTGAACTTTACAATCAATTGCAAAATTTGCCTTTATTAGGAATTTAAAGAAACAATTCAGAGTGGTTCCAAACTTCTGGTCTGTAGTGTATGTATATATATATATATATATTTTTTTTTAAAAAGGTACTTCATTTTTAGTTAAACTATACAAGAAAAAAAGATTTGGAAAGTGATTTGAAGAAAAGATGTGAAAAAAAGCAGATTTGGGAAAAAAATGACATTTAAAGAAGAAAAATTTGGAAATATATTTAGGAAAATCACACTTGAAAGAAAAAAGTTTGAATAAAAGAAGGAAAACATGAAAAAAATAACCTGGGAAACAAAACTTTAGAAAAAAAATAACATTTTAGAATACTTGGAAAAAAAGAAGGATGTTAAAAAATTTTAAGAAAATAAATTTAAAAGAAAAAAAAAGAAAGAAAAAATGAAAAGATTAGAAATATAAATAACTTGAAAGACAGAGAATTTTTTTTAAATTTGAAAAAAAAGTAAAAAAAAACAAAAAAATTAGCTCCAATCAAAATACAAAGATAAATTCAGACCCAAAAGGTCAATTTACATCATATATCAAAGGTCTTACCAACCGAAAAAAAAAAAAAAAGATCTTTTAAATCTCTTAATTCTTTAACTTAATACATCAATCTTAAAAATTGACAAAAAAATCTTTTTACAACTTCAAAACAGTTTTGATACGTAGATATAAAAAAAACTCAACACCTGATTAGTGGAGACACAATACACGTGTCTTTGGCAGGAATAACTTGGCAATGTCTATTTCTCTGTAGGTCTACAACTGGTTTGAATTCAAAATAATCCTTCTCCTAGACTATCATTTACCTATAAGGGAGAATAGTTGAATTCATACCTTTCATGAGGGTTTTAGTTTTTTTGTGAAATGTAAACAGCCTCGACCAGGATTTGAATGCAGGTAGCTGAGTTCATTTTTGATGACAATAACCATTAAACCTTGAGTGCCTCAATATACAAGATTGGTTAATTTTAATAATATTTCAACCTGTCTAGGATTGTTTTATGCCAAGGGAATGGCATTCATTTTTGTGTAGGAAGAATAATTGGATTTATACGTTTCTCAAGATATATGAAATGGCAACAGCCTTATTCAGGTTTTGAATTCAAATAGCCTAGCCCACTTTCTAAGACGATAACCAGCATGCTACATTAAGTAATGAGTACCTATGTACATTTAGAGACGATAAACAAACACAACAATAAAATGATCAAAAATAAACTATAGAGACTGGTTATTTTTTTTTTAGATTAAGAGAATTATTATGCAAAATGGTCATTATTTTTTTTTTGCCAGAAGCTCAGGATAAATTTTCGCCAGCATTTAACCAATTCTACAGAAGTTAAAGGTGTTGAATCATTGTCTTGGGTATAAGCCACAAACAATTTCCAGTCTGAAATAAATAATCATTAACATTGCATTCTGTAAAAAATGTATCTTATTGTTAATATAAAAATCCTTACTCATATTGACTATTTAACGCAATGTCTCTTGCAAGGAAAAGGACATCTTGTCAATGTTGGATTTGCCAATTTGGGACTTTCTGGATTTAATTCTAAATTTGATTATATAAATTTTATTGACTCAGTACTTGATATCCATTGATATCTGGAATTAAACTGGACATATCAGTATTGGCTGACCTGCAAAAACTTACATTCTTCAGCTCTGTGCAGACACTGAATGCCTTCTAGACAACTCACTGAAAGGGATGGATGGTGAGAGAAAGAGAGTTCAAGGAATCCATGCTTCAGCCCACCTTGATGATAATATAAACACACACACACACACACATATATATATATATATATATATATATAATACATAGGGCAAAAACTCATAACTTGAGCCTGAAAATCAGCCATATGCAATGAAGAGTCATGGGTATTTTGTTTGGTTTCTTAGTTTAATGGCATATCAAACTTCATGGGTTATCTATTGCTAAAGACATCTTTGTAGAAGGACAGCACGGATACTATTTAACAATAAGCAGGGGGTAAAATTGGATTCATATTTTTTCCCCAAGGGCATTAGTCTGAAAGTGAATGTAATAGCAGGACTAGAGTTTGAACTCACTCACTACAATGTTACAGTCCAGCACATTAGCCACTACACTAAAGAAACTCTCTCTTATAATATATTTTGATTTCTGTCTTTATTTAATGGCATATAAAACCTTCATGAGTTATTTAATGCCAAAGCCATTCTTGTAGTGAAAATATTTAATCATAAACTGGAGAGAGGTGAAAGACGTTTCCTACTTTTCTTAAGTCTGAAAATAAATGCAATACCGCAATTATCCCATTTTATATCGTTTTAGAGTTGAAATTATTTGATATTGGTCAGCATTTTGGTGAATAAAAAGTAAAGTTGGCAACTGTAGTCAAGGATAACCTGAAGGCTCCCTTTTCAATAGCTACTACCCAAGGTGTACGGGAGGGCACTACTCCTTTCTCTGCATTGCTCCACTTCACCTTGATACATGCATTATAATGCTGATTGTTAAGCAAGGACGTAACAAACACTATTTTTTAAGTATTTGGAATGAAACAATCTGGGATTGAACCTCAGTCTCCCGGACCATTGACAGACTCTCTACCCACAAGGTCATTGGGCCCATTTACTGCTAAAGTAGTTAATTTTAATTAATTAATTATATATATATATATATATATATATATACCTACAGAGTCAGTAAAAAAAAATGCTGTAAATATAAGGCAGGTGATAAATATTGCAATTTATACATGGAGGAGAAACTTATTCTAGCTTCCTACAATAATCCCAAAGAATTACTTAACCAAAGGTCAGAAATACTGAATGTTTGTAGGCATAAAAAGGTTTGGTTACTTGGTAGATAGAGTATATCTTTTGGAGGGGGGGTGTATTATTAGTCTGAAATGAGCTGCCGCAGGTATTAGCCTCCATGTCAATGCACACAAAACGGAATATAAGTGTGCTTTAATCAAACAGGCGACATTTCCACACTAAACTAGCTGGTAAGTTCACCTACCAAGGAAGCAGTGTCTCATCAACCGAGACAAACATCGACATGCGACTAACAAAGGCATGGACAGCTATCAATAAGCTATCGGTTATATGGAAGTCAGACCTGACCAATAAAATGAAATGCAGTTTCTTCCAAGCAGCGGCCGTGTCACATGGACACAAACAAAACGGCTGGAGAAGAAGCTTGATGTCAACTACATAAGAATGCTGCAAGCAATATTGAAAAAGTCCTGGAGGTAACACCCAACAAAGCAGCAACTATACGGCCACCTACCACCCATCATGAAAACTATCAAAGTTAGACGAACCAGACATGCAGGACACTGCTGGAGAAGTAGGGACGAGCTCATAAGTGATGTACTCTTATGGACCCCTTCACATGCCTGAGCAAGAGCAGGGCAATCAGCTCGAAACTACATACAGCAGCTCCGTGAGGATATGGGGTATAGCCCTGAGGACCTGCCAGAAGCGGTGAACGATAGGGAGGGGTGGCAAGAGAGAGTCAGGGATATCCGTGCTGATGGCACAACGAGATGATGAAGATGATGCTAATTTTATTCTTCCTGGCAGCCTTTCAATTAATAAAATGTAATTTTGGTCCAACCGTTCTTTAGTCAGAATTATCTTGATGATCCAGTTAGATGAAACATAGTTAGATTTTTTTCTGACTCTGTAAACATTTGTATTTCCCTTTACCTACTGTATTGAGAATTCTTACATTTAGCTTAAAGAATTCTGTTGGTTTTTTCTTCTTTTGATAAGGCATACATTATTGGTTGATTCTTTTCAAACAGTATGAAAGTTTTTAGTTTTTTTTCTTTTTTGTCAAATTTTTTTCCAAGATATCAGTTTGTGTGATATTTTTTGTATTTGCAAATTGTACCATCTATGTTTTTTCACACCGTAGGAATTATAGAATTGGTATAAAAATCAAATAATATATATATATATATATATATATATATATATACACACAAACACACACAAAACTTAGAAACTTCTCACTAATCTGAGTTCCACAAAATTCCAATCTTCAGATGAACATCCTTGTTACTCTCCTGAAGATCAAAACATTGTAAAAAAAAAAAACTCTGAATAACAAGCAGTTTGTGAAATTTTAATATTGTTTGCTTTACCAAATTAGTATTGAGTACTTTTCTATGTTGAGTAGTTATATCATATCATAATACTTATACAGAGGCATGAGGAAATAGCTTTGTAACTTACCTTCATCTTAGCAATTCCTTCTCGGGTAGAGTCAGTCCCATTCAATTGACGTACCACTGCTGAACCCAGATACTAATAAAAGAAAAATTTTAAAGTCAATTGTAGAGTTAATATTTTGGTTAGTTGGTTGGTGTTTTATGACATAACAACCCTTGTGGGTTATTTGATGCTGAATCTTATATATATATATATATATATATAGGATTTGTATGCTAATAGTTTGTAGGTAACTTCATTTTTATACAAGTTGTTAGAGCTCATTTGTTTGCACACAGTTAAATAAATGGCTTCAAGTATTTCAACCTGATATAAATAATTTGCTTGTACACACTTAAATAGTCTCAAGTATTCCTATCTAAAACTAATAATCAATCATTTGTTTGAACACAGTTAAATGGATACAAGTATTGAAATTTAACAATCAAGTCTTCCTATGTAATATAGATAATTAGCACACAGCTTTGAGGTTTCAAATATCTAGTAATGATAATCCTTAATAAATGAGTGAATTGTTCTATTTGACCCCTAGATTGGACTCTAACAGGTACAACTACTCTGGTTCAGAGTGGATCTGGGAGTAATGGTAATGACAAGAGGTATACATTCCCTAGATCTCAAGGACTGTAGCCTTACTATCAGATACAGTTTGGTGTCATATCCAAGACCTTTGTTGGTAAAGGGGCTCTTATCCCTCTGTTGAGGAGCAGTGGATCTATTCTACAGCCCCAGCCAAAAGGGTGGTTGATATTTTGAAATGTAAAAAAAGATATGTCTAAACAAGCACAAATATATATATGTGGGAAAAGATAAATTGATGAACGATATATATTTGGTGTTGTTGATGATTCATTTATTTATCTATTTTTGCCATTGAGTTTCAACTTCAAAATTTGCCTGCAGACAAAAGCATTTTATCAAAAAATTATTTCAAATATGAGAATAAAATAATCATAATAGAAAAATGTTTCATGCAAGTCCAAAGTCATCATCAGGGCTAAATGCTTTGGTTTTACAAAGACAAGTAATGCAGGGAAAAAATATATTGAAAAATGATTATGTCATGAGATGAATCTTTTTTGAAAAAAGACAACATCATTTTATGGTTTGAGAACAAATTTTTAATAGTCTACTGTTTCAAATGTCTAGAAAAAGGTGAGTAGTATGAATCAATGTTGAAATATTTTAGCATCATTTTTTGATAGAGAAATTGATATTTTATAAAAAAAACTTGTCTTTGTCTTATTATATCAAAATGTGTAATAGAACAAGTTTTGATTATTCTGTGTTTATTTGTATCATGAATGAAAACAAAGATGGTTTCATTCATGATAGAGATAAACACAGAATAATCAAAGCTTGTCTGATAACACATTTTGACACAGTCATACAAAGACAAAGTTTTTAGGTCAGATTTTATTATTGTTATGTTCCTGTTTGTCACAATATGTTTGTAAACCAAATTGCAGATGGTGGGGGTGTCCTCATGGTGTAATGGTTAAAACAACAGACTGCGGGATTGTAGTAGGCAAGTTCAAACTCCAGTCTCGTTCTTACATTGACTAACGGATAAATACCCTTGGGAAAGGTATGAACCCCCTTATCCTCCTAGCTATGGGTTAAATAGTACAACTGCTATTCTTCTAGAAGGATAGCTTTGGCATTAGATAACCCTTGAAGGTTGATATGCCATTAAACAACCAAACCAAACTGCACACAACTAGTTTTGGTTTGGTTTGGTTTGGTTTGGTTTTATGGCACATCAACCATTGTAGGTTATTTAATTCTAAATCCATTTTTATATGTATAACCGGTTCTATTTCAAACAATTCAGTTTAGCATAAGTACACAGTTTAGTTTTATTTGCCCCATAAACAGGGTCCTATTAGGTGCTACCACTCTGGGCCAGAGTGGACTTGGGAGCAATGGCAATCAAAGGGTACTCCGCATTCCCCAAAGCACCAGCATTACTGGAGCCTTACTATCAGATTGTTTAGTGTCATATACAGGATACTTATTGGTGGAGGAGTCTTACCTCCCTGCAGAGGTTCAGTCATTGCATTCTGCATCCCCAACCGAATGGCAACATGTAGCCAGTTTAGAATGAGATAACTTTTCATTGATTAATTTGTCTTGTGAATTGACTATTTCACTACCCGATCCAATATCTAACCAAGCTACTAAATCCATTAAATGTAACTCTATATTCATCATCATCTGTTAAGAAATAAGTTTTCAGATATTTCGACACTCAACTTAGACATTTTTCATTTTGATGTTTATTTAAAAATGATATTTTGGTCACTTTCATGTCTTAATATTCTGCATCTTTTCTCTGATAACATTCACAACACGAGCATCTTCAAATATATCCTTGCAGGTCAATCTATTTTTCTAGTTTATTATACTTTTAATCTTTCTTAAATATCTTTTTGTCAATTTTCTTCTGAACAAAACATACTGTGATTTTACCATTTCTATTAGAATATTTTACCATCAAAATGAATATAATTAGGTATTATCTATTACCAAATTCTACAGCACTGAAACTCTGTAATCAAAAATATAAATGTGTTGCAGTCAGAAAATAAGTATACCATTTTTTTTTTTATCTTGCCAATCTTTTATTTTTGGATTATTCTGCAATTTCCAATGTTGTTTTCCCATCGATCAATAATTCTACAGTATTTTGTTTCCTGTTAAAGTTATACCTTTATTATGACCCATAGCAATCTTCATATATCAGAAGAATCAACAATCTAATACACTGATTTCATTTCTTTGTTTAATAGTGTTATGGTATCTACCTTACGGACTATAATGAACTCTTCCTATCACTATGAATACCGGGAGAATATTCATCTCGTTGCTAAGTTCTCTCCAGCCTAACACTTTGGCAGTCAGACTGACGTTCAACACTCTTTTACCTAGGCTGTATTTATACTTTTGTTCAATATACTTGTTTCACGTAATCCTGAGTTCGTTTCTTTCTTCTGAACCTTTTACTGGTCCACAATAAATAGCGAATCAACTTCCATGGGTAATTTAATGCCAAAGCTGTCCAGGTAGAAGAGTAGTAGCGGTACAATTCAACCTATAACTGAGGGGGGGGGTAAAGAGATTCACACCTTTCCCAAACATATTAATTTGAAACATAATAAAACGATTTGAGTTTGAACTGATCTACTTCAATGCCACAAGCCAACATGTTAGCCATGACACTACAAGGAAACTCCACTCTAATTCAATCAGTTGCCATAATATTGTACATTTATATTTTTAGTGAAGTTCTTAAAAGTTTTGTTTTTTGCTCACAGTAATATGATATGTGGTGCCTTCAATAAGTTTCCATACTTTTTTGTACAGGCATTTGAAATTGTCATAGACTCTTGAAAATTCACTATGTTATTGCTATACATCTTATCAGATGACTGACCAATCTTTATGATTTCCGGTTCAAATGAACAGCTACAGCAGCAATTGGAATACACCCTACTAAAGCCTGATTGTCACAGCTGGTGAATTTCAAAAATGCTATCTGGACATGAGGACACTTTAGAAGATCAATATGCAATAAAATTCTGTTTTAAACTTAGAAAAAATGCCACAGAAACGTATGGAATGCTTCAGACTGCTTTTGGAGCATCTTGCATGAATTGAGCATCAGTTTTTGAGTGGCATAAAAGATTCAAGGAAGGTACTATTTACCAACCCCTCCGCTCGGGCAGGATATGACACAAGGTCAATTTTTAAGCGGAGTTTAACAGGTTTGAATTCAGAGTTTTCCTTCTCCTAGACTAGTTGCCTCACCAAGGCTGAAGAACCTAGTCCGTCCTACTATTTACCCATAGCTGGAGGGAGAATAAGGGGGTTCATACCTTTCCTAAGGGTATTTGCCCGAAAGTGAACGTAATAGCGCGACTGGAGTGCGAACTCGCGTGCTACGATTCCGCAGTGCATCGCTTTAACCATTACACCACGAGGACACCCAAGATGGGACTTTAATAGATACTTCCACTTGCAGCATAAAAGATTCAAGGAAGGTACGGAGTCTGTGAGGGATGATGAGAGGTGTGCAAGGAGTAAGAAAGTCAATACACCAGAGTTGATTGGCCACAGTGTTAGGGTTACTATGTTGAGGTTTTAAGGGAGTTCAGGAAGAGATTCCTAGGGAAGAGGCCAGCACTCTTCAAATCGGGTCAGTAGCATTTCCACAAGAACAATACACCAGTCCACAACTCCATCCTTGTCACAGACTATTTGAGCAAGATGGGCACCAAGACAGTTCCTCACTGTCCCTATAGTCCAGACTTTGCTCCCTGTGACTTTTGCTTATTTCCTAAGCTCACAGGCTATCATGAGACAATTGAGGAGATGAAAGAGGCTGCGACGAAGGTCACTGACATGCTCACCCAAGTGGACTTCCATGGGGCCTTCCAGAAGTTGTTGGAATGGTACAACAAGTGCATAGCAGCTGGAGGAGATTACTTTGAAGGGGACTAGAGTTTCATGTGAGTACTATCAATAAAAGTGCCCATACGAAAAAAATCTGGAAATTTATTTAATAATCCTCATATCAGGCATTCTTATTTTTGGGGTAATTGTATGGTTTCAAGTATTCCTATTTAATACTAGCAATATATAATCACAAGTAATTATTTCTATTTAATCATACTTTGAATCATACTCATTTGTTTGCACACAGTCATATAGTTTCAAGTAACTAATAATAATCCTTAGTAAATAATTATAGCTTCAAGTAAGTAATCTTAATAAAAACAACTGACAGTTATATGGTATCAAAAATTCTCAACAAATACAAAAAACTTATAAACAGATTCACTTGACCTTTAGATGGGACTTTAATAGATACTTCCACTTGCAGTCAGAGTTGACCTGGGAGTAATGGCAATGAAGGGGTATTCAATACACCCCAGATCTCCAGAACTGAAACCTCACCACCAGACACAGTTTAGTGTCATGTCCAGGACACTTCTTTTTGAAAAAGGGTATTACCTCTTAGCAGCTACCACCACTCCAGGTGAGAGTGGACATAGGAGTAATGGCAATGAAGGGGTACTCTACACTCTCCGTAATTGTAACTTCACTATCAGATGCAATTTAGTGTCATACCGAAGACATCTCTTTTGAGGAGAGGGTCTTATTCTTTAGCAGCTACTAATACTCTGGATCAGAGTGGACTTGGGAGTAATGGTAATAAAGGGATATTCAATACTCCACAAATCTTCAGAATTGCAACCTCACCACCAGATGCAGTGTAGTGTCATATCCAAGACACCTCTCTTTTGGTGGAGAATCTTAGACCAGTGCAGGAGATATAGTCAGCATGTTTTAAGGACCATAAACAGAGAAGAGAAACCAGCTGGTGCAACTGATAAATATCGATTATCACGTTATATATCATATATCCACATTTACCAACCCCTCCGCTCGGTCAATTTTTAAGAGGAGTTTAACAGGTTTGAATTCAGAGTTTTCCTTCTCCTAGACTAGTTGCCATACCAAAGCTGAAGAACCCAGTCTGCCCTACTATTTACCCATAGTTGGAGGGAGAATAATTGGATTCATACCTTTCCCAAGAGTATTAGTGCTATGTGAAATGCAATCAGTCTTATCCAGGATTTGAACTCGTATTGCCATGTCCATTTCCTATGACGATAACCATTACACCACGGGCATATATTGATTATATATATGTGATATATATATAATATATAATGTGATAATATCGATTATCACATTATATATATATATATTTTATAAAGAGGAAGTGACTTTGACCAAAAGTGTAAAAGTTTTCTTGCTTGCTTCTGAGAAAATTGGACAAGGCAACATAGCAGTGGGCATCTCTTACCTGAGCAATGTAATTGCAACATCCCTTGATGAGAACCTCTGGCTTGTGACACCACTGTTTCACTGGACTTGTAGACTGAGCAAGATGTGGCGGACGTATATGGACAGATTCATCTTGAATGTGTTTACCCTGAAAAGAAAAAGTAAAAAATGAATAGATTTTATTTTAAAGTAGCCAAGTGTAAAAAAAGGAAACACTCCAGGGACAAATAAGTGCCTGACCCCCTCCTAGGGTCACCATCTGATAGAGGCTTTATTGGTGGTACAACTGCAGTTGTCTTTCTAGTCAGAAGAATTTATATATATATTTTTTTTGTTTAAAAAAACAAGAAATTTAGAAATAGTATTCCATTTCCATAATAGATCTATTTCACTTATTCAAGCTCATCAGATGGAAGTCAAATATATATATATATAATTCTAATTAATCATATCCAAATCTAGACCTGAAAACACATTTCAACAAAACCACTTAAAAACCAACAATTCCAAAGACGAAACGAAACAAAAAAATTAAAATAAATAAATAAAAACACAAGAAAATATCCGATATAACATTATAGACTGAATAACAAATATACAAATGATATTTGTTTTTTTGTTTAATGGCATATCAACCTTAGTGTGTTATTTAATGCCAAAGCCATCCTTGTAGAAGAACAGTAGTGATACTATTTAACCTCCCATAGCTAGGGGCATAAAAAGGTTCACACCTTTCCTAAGGGTATTCGTCCGAAAGTGACCATCATCATGTGACTGAAGTTCAAACTCAATCACTCAAGTCACAATCCAGGACTTTAACCCCGATGCCACATGCAAATAAAAAAATGCATAAAAATGCAAGATGCTACAATTTCAGATCAGATTTACAACCAAAAATATCCAAATTATGAACTTTTAAAATCAATTGCTTAAAGTTTTATATGGACACACATAATCATCAGACAGAAATAAGAGAAAAAATGTCTAATTAACTATATATATATATTAGAAAGTTTATATAAACATGTTACAAACATCCTTGTTAAATTTTATTCAAAATATAGGTTGGTTGGTTGGGTTTTATGGTATATCAATCTTTGCAGGTTATTTAATGCCAAATCCATTTTTATGCAAATAGTTCTATTTCAAACAATTCAGTTTAGCATGAGTACACAGTTCAATTGTCAAAAACATTTCTTGTTCAAGCTATTCAGTTTATTTAAACAATTCTAATTCAGTTAATTCAGTTTAGTATACGTACAGATTTTGTTTACACACATTTAAATGTCAAAATAGTTCTATATTAAACAATCAGTTTAGTGTAGGTACAGTTTCAATGTCAAAAACAGTTTCATTTCAAACAACTGAGTTTAGTGTAAGTACAGTTTATTTGTCAAAAACATTTCTATTTCAAGCTATTCAGTTTAGTCAAACAGTTCTAATTCAAACAATTCATTTTGGCATAAGTATGCAGTTAGTTCTATTTAACCCATAGACATGGCCCTATCAGGTGCTACCATCCCGGGCCAAAGTGGACCTGGGAACAATGGCAATGAAGGGGTGCTCCGCATTCCCCAAAGCATCACTGGGACCTCACCATCAGATTGTTTAGTGTCATATCCAGGACACTCATTGAGTGGAGGGGTACTCCTCTGCAAAGGTGCAGTCAGTGTATTCTACTGTCCCAGCCAACAGGGCAATTAATATATATGTATATAATCTTATGTTTATAGAACGATAGACAGATGTAGAAAGAGAAAGAGAGAGAATACTACACCTTTTCCTCACTCCCACCATACCCTTATATATATGTGTGTGTGTGTGTGTGTGTGTGTGTGTGTGCACATGCAATGAAAGCAATAAAGAATATTCTTTTTGATAAAATAGTTTAATAAATTTAATTTGATTTCCCAAAATCAAGCAGTTGTTGTTTTCTACAGCAATTTCTAATGATAACGAAAACATAGATGACACTATTTAAGGCTTGAAATATCCAAGGTGGCAGGAAACATATTAGATCTTTTTTAATTTTAATTTTAAAAATCAAGTTTCTAACCTCTCTGCGGACTTCATCAGTGTCTCGGCCATTGAACTGGGTAGACAAGAGTGCAGACTGCCCAGCTGCCATGGACATTGGTTTTCTTTGTTCCTCTCCCATCACAGTTGACGGACGCAGGTTGGTATAATCCTTGAACAGATCGATGTCACTGTAATAAGGCTTTTCTTCCGTACTTGGAACAAACGAACGGGAATTCCGATTCTGAGAAAAACAAAGACATTAAAAAGCTACAGCTATGTCAGTACTACTGTTTGGTTGCACTACTCGGACTTCAATGGAACTTGGTAAAAAAGCTAGATGGGAAAAACACAAAAATTCTGAAAAATGACCTTTATAACTTATTTGTTGAATAAAATTGCATTCATCAGCTCTGTGCAAATACTAAATGTTATCAACAGGACTTAACATTAGCAATGACAGTTAGGGATGGATGTCAAGAGAGAGATAAGGGAACCAGTGCTGTTGGTATGTGTTAATGATGATGATACTTAGACTGTCAAATCAAGAGATGAAGTAATTTCATTTTTAACTTTTGATACTTCTCATATCTTATGAGTTCGTGAATACTGACCTTATTTGGCTACAACAAAAGCCTGGTTATTAAATAAAGATTAAATCCATTAAAAAGTGTTATAAAGAATTTAAAAGGATACAGGAGCAATAATTATGATTGATTTGATGACATGTCAACTCATCTTGGGCTATTTCATGCCTAGAAGTTAGGGAATTGCATTGCATGTTCACATTTACATTTTTCGCAGATGGTTCTATTGAATACAAACAATTTTTAAACAGATCCCCCTTTAACCCATGAATGGGACCCTAACAGGGAGTTCTACTCCAGGTCAGAGTAATGGCAATGAAGGGGTACACCATAGTCTCCAGATCCCAAGAACTAGAGTCTCACCATCAGGTGCAGTTTAGTGTCATACTCAGATCACCACGTGATTGAGAAGGAGGAATCTTATACCCCTGCAGAGGATACAGTCAACATATTCTAAGCCTCGCCAATAATTTGTTCTTTATAATTTATCATCTCTTGAATAAAAATTGTAGTAATGTAAATATCTCTAAATGATTACGAAATCTTTAGATTAAATATGATATGATTAAATCATTTTTAGAAAATAAATATTAAATATAATCTGCATTTTTTGATAGAACATGTAAACATATATTTTATACTATGGCATACATCATTCACACAAAAACCTCCAGCAATTTCAAATGACCTCTGAGGTCAACCTCACTTACACCATGCTGGAACCAGAAGTCAAAGATTGATTTTAATGCCATTTTAACCCATCAAAGGTTATTTTATGCATAGTTGGGGAATAGCATGCATTATATATATATATATATATATATATATATATGTATATATTTGCATCTTTTGTGTTGTTTCTTAAGATTTTTGCATACAGTTATATGATATCAAGTATTCCTATCTAATACAAATAATTTGTACACAGTTGTATGGTTTCAAGTATTCCTATCTAATACAAATAATTTGTACACAGTTGTATGGTTTCAAGTATTTCTATCTAATACAAATAATTTGTACACAGTTGTATGGTTTCAAGTATTCCTATCTAAGAATAATAACTTATACACAATTATATGGTTTCAGATAATTGGTTCTTTTTAATAAGAGTCATTTATTTGCACACAGTCATATGGTTTCAAGTAACTAATATCAATACTTAGGAAAAAATTAATCATTTTTAATATGATTTACAGTTCTATGTAAGTAAAGTTGGCGGCCGTAGTCAAGGGCGGCACGAAAGCTCCCCATTTCAATAGTTACTACACTGAGGTGTAGAGTAGGGTACTACTCCTTTCCCTGGTTTGCTCCACTTTACTCTTGATCCAAACCTTATAATGTTAAGTGTTAAGTAAGGAGGCATCAAGTACCATTTTTTGAGTCTTTGGCACGACTCGAATGGGGATTGAAACCTGGTCTCCCAAACCTTTGGCAAATACTCTAACCATAATGCCAACAGTTCTATGTAATACAAATAATTTTTAACAGATCTTTTTAACCCATAGAGGAGACCCTAACGGATACTACCGCTCCAAGTCAGAGTGGACCTAGGAGTAATGAAACGGTACCTCACACTCCCCAGATTTCCAGAACTGGAGCTTCACCACCAGATGCAGTTTAGTGTCATACCTTAAATACCCATTTTAAAGGAAGGGATCTTACCCCTATACAGGGGACACAGTATCTTCTAAGCCATACTGATTGGGCAATCAAAAAGTCAAGGTCCCTCAGGTTTTTCATTTGGCCCAGATCCTTGGACAAAGAGACGAATGCACAAAGAATTTGTCAGGGTCATATGAATGTAGTGTTATATCCGACACTATTGAATACTACTTTTAGTTGATGCCTATGTTGTGTTGGAGAAGATGTGAAACACAAGTACTGAAGGGGTTAATTGCTGACTGGTGAAGGTTGATCACGTTGGAAAAGGAAATAAACAGATATCAAGTCTTTTTAACAATTACATATATTTTTTATAATTACTTTTGGGGACCAGCTTTAAGGGTAGGGATTCATATGTAGTCAGGCCAGTTGCCAGGAGAAGATCTTTGTTAGCTATTAATTCTACTTCAAACAGAACCCATTCACTCAAGTAACATGAGCCTCACTCATCTGAGACAAAAGTATCTGTCTTCTCTCTCATCAGATGATAGTGTAATAATAACCCTTAGCTTCCAGGTTGCATATTATTTTATTTACAAATCAGGTGTATTTTTCATGACACCTGAACTTCTCTTACTCTGCTCCTGATGGCATTGGGGTCATTTTCCAGGTCACCACACTATACAGCTACCACATGTAATAACTAACATTGTAAAAAAATGGATAAAGGATAAATCTCTTTGAGCTTCACTTCATACCAATGCTCTTAGTAAAGGCATGAATCAATCTCTTCTCTCCCTAGCAAAATAGTAAAGTAGTAAAACAGATTGGATTCATAAACCAAGGTAAACCAACCAGTCTAGGAGAAAGAAAACACTGAATTCAAACCAGCTGTACTCCACTAAACAAATTACTTTGTGTCGCATTCTGTTTGAAGTAAAGTGGTTGGGTCAATATATCGAACTGCCATGTGCAAGCAGCCACTTATTTCCACACTTGCTCAATGGATAGGATTGATTTTAAAGACATATCAACCCAGTTAGGGTTGTTTTAAGCCTAGAAGTTAGGGAACTGTGTTCATTTCATGTTTATATTTACATTTTTTGTTCAAATATTTCTTAAGAAACTTTTGCATACAGTTATATGATATCAAGTATTCCTATCTAATACAAATAATTTGCACAGAATTATATGGTTTCAAGTATTCCTATCTTATATACGAATATATCAAACACAGTTATATGATTTTAAGTTACTATTTATATCATGTCAATCTCTCTGATGCTATTTCATGTGTAGAGGTTAAAGAATTGCATTCATTGTACATTCATATTTACATTTCTTCATGTGTTACTAAACGGGTTTTAAATTTGCACACAGAACTATCAAATATAAATAACATGCAAACAGATCTTTTTAACCCCTAGATGGGACCGTGACAGGTACTACCACTCTAGATCTGAGTGGACCTTGAAGTGATGGCAATGAAGGGGCATACCCAATATAGTATCATACCCAAGACAACTCTTTGGGGGGGTCTTACTCCTCAACAAGGGAGACAGCATATTCTAAGCTCCACCAACAGAGTAATCAAGAAACTAACTAACTTTAAGTTATACTTACAGTCATCTCAGGGACTTGTTTCTCACCTAGTGATGCAAGTAACCTTTTACGATGACCAATCGTGCCAATATCTAATACCTGAAATAAGAAGAAATAAAAAAGATTAAAGTGATAGTCAAACAAAATCACTTTTTCTTTCTTATCAGATTTTTTTTAATCAATTAATAGCAGAAGAAAAGTCAAAAATTAATTCAAAAGTTATTTTTTTATTTATCAAACCAATCAAAACTTTAAAAATCCTTTAACTTCTCATTCATTGACATTGTAGACGTTTATTTTTACTCATAGCACGTGTAATGGGTATTATCATGGAAAATAGAATTGGTAACCTGAGTTCAAACCCTGAACGAAGTAGTGTGCATTTTACTTGTTCATTTGTATCTAGCTGACTTGAAAATAAATTTACAAAATAAATATCACCTTAAATGATTTTTAGTTCAGATTTGCCCAGTATAATTTAATACTTCTTGTTTTTGTATTTTTTTTTTTTTTTGAGAGGAGAGTGTTTTTTCCTACCTATATCCCTTATATTGCATAGGGTAGTGATTATCATTGTCAGATATGGAAACAATGTCTAAAGTTCAAATCCTAGACAAGGCTGTTTGCATTTCACTTAACACTAATTCTCTAAGGAAAGGCATAAATCAATCTCTTCTCCTCCAGCTATAAGTAAATAGTACGGCAGACTGGATTATCTAGTTCTGTTAAGGTAACCAGGGTAAATAATATACAATTTGAAATGATTAATTTGAAGGTAACATTTTAAACAAGTTAGAGTGCATTTGTTTGCACACAGTTAAATGTTTTCAAGTATTCCTCTTGAACACTAATAATTCTATTTTATATTATTCATTTGTTTGCACACAGTGAAATGGTTTCAAGTATTTCTATGTAATGTAAACAATTCAATTTAATATCAGTCATTTATCTGCAGACAGTTATATCATTAAACTGTTTGATTTAACCCCTAGATAGGACTCTAATAGATACTACTACTTCAGGTTAGACTAGACCAGGAAGTAATGGCAAGGAATAAGTACTCCACATTCCCCAACGCTCTGGGACTAAAGCTTCACCATCACATGGAGTTTCATGTCACATCAGGACATTCATAGTCGGGAGAGGGGTCTTACTCCTCTACAGAGATGCAGTCAGCATATTCTACAGCCCCAGCCAACTGGACTATATTCGTTGTTGCTTCATCAAAACTAAAGAATCTGCCTTGCTATTTACTCATAGCTGTGAGGAAAAGAGATGGGTTCATGCCTTTCACAAGGGCATTAGAGCAGAGTTAAAAGCAAACAGATTTAGCAAAGATTTGAATCCTGGTCACTGATTCCATTTTCTATGGTAATAACCGTTACACTAAGAGTGCTTCCTTGGTACTCATAATAGTGACATATGATTATATTGATGTTTCTATTTAAGGAGGAGGGAAGGGTTCAAATTAAGTTCATTATTATTTCATATTTCCTTCATATCAAGAATTTAAATCATTAAAAAAACATGTAAATTCCAAAAAATAAAATTTGTAAATTATAATAAATTATTTGGTTGGTTGGTCGATGTTTTAAGGCATATCAATACTTGTGGGTTATTTAATGTCAAATATTTTACACATATATATATATATATATATATATATATATATGATTTGGAAGCAAATAGTTCTTAAGTTACTTAATTTTAAAAGAGTTGCTAGAACATATTTGTTTACATTTAGTTAAATGGTTTTAAGTATTCCTATCAAACACTAATAATTCTATTTAGTATTAATCATTTGTTTGCACACAGTTAAATGGTTTCAAGTATTCCTATCAAACACTAATAATTCTATTTAGTATTAATCATTTGTTTGCACACAGTTAAATGGTTTCAAGTATTCCTATCAAACACTAATAATTCTATTTAGTATTAATCATTTGTTTGCACACAGTTAAATGGTTTCAAGTATTCCTATCAAACACTAATAATTCTATTTAGTATTAATCATTTGTTTGCACACAGTTAAATGGTTTCAAGTATTCCTATTTGATATTACTAATCTTATCTATCACTTATCCCAATGTAATGTAATTAATTTGCACTTAACTGTAAGACTTCAAATAACTTATCAAATGTAATTTTTTATTAAATAAAAAATTGGGGTGAATTTAACATTTTAACCCCATGTTCCAACTACCACAATACTACTAACCACAATGGTTTAGTTTGGTTGGGTTTATGGCATATCAACCACTGTTGGTAATTTAATGCCTAATCATTTTTATGCATATATTAAATACATGATTTGTAAACACATTTTGTTAATAAGATTTTTAAACAAGTCTAAGCTCATTTTTTTGTGGCGGGGGGGGGCACTCAGTTAAAGAGTCTCGAGTATTTTGCTCTTTAACACCATAATTCAATATTTGTCATTCATTTGTACACAGTTAATTCATTCCAATTATTGTTATGCATCACTAGCAACTTAATTAAACACCTGTCATTTGTTTACACACAGTTAAAATTTTAAACAGTTCTATTCAACCCATAGATAGGACCCTATCAGGTGCTACCACTCCAGGTCAGAATAAACCTTAGGTCAATGGCAATGAAAAGGTACTTCACATTCTCTAAATCTCCAAGACTGGAACCTCACCATCAGATGTTTTAAAGTCACACACAGGACATTCATTGGGAGGGGGGGTCTTACCTCTCTGCAAAGATACAGTCAGTGTATTCTACAGCTTCAACAAACTGGGATGCAACTAGACTAAAATATTGCTAAACTTTTGACATATCCGAGTAAAAAAAACAAAACAATATAAACATCCTTTAAGTGTACTAATTCCATCATTTTTGCCAAGAGAACAACTAAAATTACCCAAAATATGTTGCAATGTAATATTGCAACATATTTTGGGAAATTTTAGTTGTCCTCTTAAATTTGTCAATACCTTTGTGCAATTTCACACAAATATGAAGGTGGGAGTTTGTGTCAATATTAATGGTGATTTGTCAGAGGCAATACTAGTAAATAATTGAGTTAAACAGGGTGACATCTCAATGCCAACTCTTTTTTACCCATCTTTTTTACAGTGGCTCTTGTTAACACTTTGAAGGACTGTGAGCTTGAGATCTAAATTTGATATACCACTACTGGTAAACTTTTTAACTTGTATATATTTTATATATAAATAATATATATATATATATATATATATATATATATATAAAAACTGGAAGGAAGCACACAAGCAGAAGAAAAACCGATATGAGACAGCCGACTGCATGGAAAAAGGTTGGATATGCCATGTGATTCCTATTGAAGTTGGTTGTCGTGGTTTTATAGGACACTCAGTCATTTTGTTTCTTTCAAAAATAGGAATCACTGGCCGCAGTTTGAAAGTTGCCTCAAATCATCTTCAGACAATGGTGCAACATGCATCAAGTTGGATTTGGTCGAAAGCGAGACGTTTTCAACATGAATGAAATGCACGCAGAACCACCATTACCATTTGATTGTGTAACACCAGGAATCGGTTACTGTAAACGTGTAATGATGTCAATGGCCGAAACTAAATGCTTTTTTTTTTTTTTTTCTAAATCGCAAACTGCACACTAAGAATGAAGATGAATGTCCAATGTAGTCTCTGCTATTGATGAATCTGGTGTGTATATATATATATATAATTCTTTAATACACTGTCTGGTGGCAAAAACTACTTGGTAGTGCCAGGAATGGCAGTACCGCCTTTAGCTACAGAAACTGTGTTATCACCCTGGTTGGCGGCTGATGAGGGCAGGGTACTGCATGTGCTTTCACACGTTGTATGGTGAAATATATATATATATATATATATAGAAGTGATATATTATTTTGAATAACACTAATTTTTCTCATACCAAATATCATATGCTTACATCATAAGGTGTATTTAGTTTAAAAATTACTAATTTCAAAATATCACATAATTATATTTCTTAAATATAACAAATATAATTCTTTATACAATATCGAATAGTTATCATCAGATACTATTTTTAAAATTACTCATTTTTTAACAGCCCAATTGGATGAGGCTGTAGAATTTACTAACTGCATCTCAGCAGAGGGTAAAATGCCCCAACGAGTGTCCTGGATATGACATTAAACTATCTGATGGTGAGACTCTAGCCAATGAAATTTGGGGAATGCAGAGTACCACTTTATTGCCACTGCTCCTATGTCCACTCTGACCCAAAGTGGTAGCACCTGATAGGGTCCTATCTATAGATCAAATAGAACAAACTATGTGCAAACAAATGACTGATATTAAATGGTGACTGTTACATAGAAATACTTGAAACCATTTAACTATATGCAATAATTAGTTCAGGCTCATTTAAAAATGTTATCAACAAAATATGTTTACAAATCAAATATATTTAATATATATGTATAAAGTGGATTTGGCATTAAATAACCTACAATGGTTGATATGCCATAAAACCCAACCAAACCAAATCATATATATTTAATATATATGTATAAAGAGGATTTGGCATTAAATAACCTACAATGGTTGATATGCCATAAAACCCAACCAAACCAAATCATATATATTTAACATATATGTATAAAGAGGATTTGGCATTAAATAACCTACAATGGTTGATATGCCATAAAACCCAACCAAACCAAATCATATATATTTAACATATATGTATAAAGAGGATTTGGCATTAAATAACCTACAATGGTTGATATGCCATAAAACCCAACCAACCAAACCAAACTCATTTTAAAAACTAAATACACCAAATAAACCTATAAAACAAAAACAAATATGATTGATTGGTTGGTTTTATGACATATCAACTCTTATTGGGTTTTTTGATGCCAAAGACTGTCTTTTTTTTCAGGCAATTATATGGTTTTAACAAATTATGATAATGAAATATAAACAATTATAACTTCAAGTGATTATAA
The DNA here is from genome assembly GCA_963585895.1 of Sepioteuthis lessoniana. Classification (NCBI taxonomy): domain Eukaryota; kingdom Metazoa; phylum Mollusca; class Cephalopoda; order Myopsida; family Loliginidae; genus Sepioteuthis; species Sepioteuthis lessoniana. The sequence goes on from OY757942.1 coordinate 56,262,169, forward strand.
TGAATACAAATAATTTGAAAACAGTGAGTATTTGTATCTAATACTAATAATTCTCAAAAAGAACTATTTTATCAATAAATGGAATTCCAACAGTTACAGCAAACTCTGGATCAGACTTGACCTTGGTATAATGGCAATGAATGGGTGACTTCATACTCCCCCCCCCTAACTCAAGAACTAGATCTTTTTAACTAGAAGCAGTTTACCATCATTTACCATCATTCCCAGGACGTCCCCTCTACTGGGGAGACAGTAAATTAATGCAAGACCCCACTGACAGGGGGTATGACAAATACTGGCTCAGTTAGTTTGAAAACTGTATATTTGACTCCACAATAACTTTAATCCACAGAATTTTTTTTACAAAAACATTCAAAAAATTTAAACCTGAATTACCCTCAATAAACAACATAGTTATCTCCCTTGAAAACAAATGATACAATTAAAACAAAGCCAGTACTTACTGTGGACAGTTCAACTTCCCATAGTTGCTGAACCCTTTCCATTCGGTCATATTTGTGTGATATGAATGTATCATAGTAGTCCATTAAATGAAGGGACCGCAACCACTCTTCCACTGAGACAGGCATGTTGTCAGCACCTGGTGTTAATAGAGATACTATAAATGTACTAGCAGAAAACCCCAGCATTGCCTGGTATAAAAAAAATAATAGGCACTTTTTGTGAAACAAAAATTCGTTGTATTTTGCTTTTTGTACAAATGATTTCAATCTTATCAATTTCCTTCCAAAAAGTTCCAAGGTCCACAAGTGTGAAGAGTGCTCCTGCAGATGGCAATTCTATTTGCTTTCTAAACAAATTAGACCTTCTTGATTACTTTTAAGCTAAAACGTTATGGATACTCCAATGCACCTACACAACAAATACCATTAAAACACTCCTCAAAATGAAAGGAGTTTTTAACAATTTGAAAAAATACAAAATTGTTTAAAAATAGTAAATCTCTTCATTTACCCACATAAATCATAAAATATTTCTTTACAACACTAATTAGAATTACTTACATAAGATAAAAATATATAATTGTCAAATCTCTTTTCTCTTATTTGGATTTATCTTGTATAGTAATAAAGTGGAAACATTTAATAGATGAAAAAAGATTGTAAAATAAACAGTTGTAACACGATTACATAGATTAGTGCATAAATACTAGAGTGAGTCAAAAGTTTTGCAATATTTTGGTATCTGTTAATATGCAATGCTTCATGTGACTGTAGTGGCTCAAGCTGTGTTAATTATCTGCTGTGGTTGGTTGCATTGTGGTAGTTTGTGTACTGATACGTTGTGCATTCCCTTTACTCCATGGGAATTAAAAGCTGCACAGATGAACTTGCTACATAGTCAGACTATGGAATTTATACTTTATAAGTTCAAAGTGGGTCATAATGTAGTGAAAGCAACCGAAAATATTTGTTATGCAAAAGATGAAGACGCAGTTGATCACAGTAAGTAAATGTTTTAAGAAATGTAGTAATCAGGGGTCGCTTAACAGTCAGAAAGCTTGATCCAGGACACTTTTCGTGTATCACCATCCAGCGCAAACGTCTCTAGCTTAGAAATGTCTCCTGAATTGTCTCTTCCAATAAGCTGGATATATCGTCTCTCGCCAACCGCAACGCTTGACTTCACTTCAAACACTGCGGCTGTCTGTCTTTTTTCATAGGTTTAGACCTTTGCACACGTCTCATTGGTCTCGTGAGAATCTGAGATCATGAGTTCTTAAAACATGTTAGAGTGGCCATTTTTATCTTTGCATTCTAGGCACACACAAGCACGTTTTTCTAGGGGTAAGTCCATTTCTCTTTTACAAGAAATTTTGCTCAGATTACAAGGTGATCAAGCACAGTCAGGTAAGCCCAAAAGTTCAATTTTGAGTCTTTGCATCAAAACCAGAGAAACAAACCTAACAAGTATGAGGCTAATTTAACATCTCATAGACCATATTCACTGTCCCAAGCTCGTCAAAAGTATCCAGTGTTGCCAAATTGTGCCTCATGTTACCAAAATAGTGCAAAACTTTTGACTCACTATTTAAGTAGTTTTCTTATAAAACTTCACAAAGGTGGTTAATTATTCTTTATTGCTTGTTTTGATAAAATTTAATCTAAAATTTAAAGTTTTCAATTTCAACTCACTTATTAGTTTTACTTTTGGCAAAGATTTGGCTGCTTCTATTATTTGGCGTCTGTGTTTCTCATCTTTAATGCCAATTTCCTGGAGATCTTGGTCTTCAATGATATTACCACCCTACAAAAAATAAAAAGTAGATTTATAGAAATGTATGGAATGAATAAATAAAAAATTAAAAAAATTAAATTGAATTAAAAAAGAAAATTATTAAAATATGCAGAAACTCCCAGAAGTCTCTGATAGGAAAAAGGGATGACACACGCGTAAAGAAAAAGGGACCTCCTGAAAAAAGGAGGAAGCTCATTCTCTTTAGGCCAGTGACTAGCGGAGTGACAACACCTTGCTAACTAGTGGGACACCACACGTCCGTCTTTGGATGATACATTGGCTAGTCCTCTCACTAGTAGCACTCATCTCAGTTAACAGTATGCCAAAATACCAAAGCTACAAAATGGGCCTATCAAACTACGAACTAAAACACTAGACTTGGACAAACACCACAAAGGCAACTAACACAATTGTTAAAGCTTTAAAATACCAAATGAAGACACACATATACTAAGAAATGATTAACTTATTTTTAAACACTTTGACTGGGGGATTCAACCATTTCAATTGTACCCAGGGAAAATTCCCTCATCCATTGAATGGTTGTTGAACCCAGGAAATCAAGGAAAAATGAAAGAAACATCTTCGTCTCCTATCTGTTGCTGTCTTCTTTTGTATAATTCTTTTGGGCCTTTCTTGTTCTAGGAGTTACATTAACGAGACAACGTGAGGTAAAATAAAATAACCTCAGAATGGAGTCAGATAAAAAATGGTAACACAGCTTGCCCTTGACTTCTTCCTGACCCCCATAGAAACCCATTATTATAGATTCCATATTGGTTCATTTATAATTTGGATCAAATCCTTAATACTGATAATATATTTCCTACACATATATATACAAAAAGTAAAATGACAGCTGTGTTGGTCACAAAGCTTTTTTCAAATGATAACTTTGGAATCAAATATTGTTTCAGGGTTGATGTATCTTTACAACAAAATCAAATCACCCCCACCATACCTTACAATATTACTTGGTTGATTTTTTGTTGGAATACTAGAAGAAAATGAAGCTTTATTAAGTTATTTTTTGTAGTATTCATAATTTTCCAGTCAACATTGACCAGACAAAGTTTTGTAGATACACTATCAACCATGAACGAGTACATTCCTAACAATTTTTTATAAAATGTTAATTTTCTTTAAACCTGAGAATTTATTTCTTACAGAACATTATACAATCAAAATTTTATCATTTCTAGTGGAACATTATAATATCAAAATGGATATTATTAGGTATTATTTACAACTAAAATCTACAACACTGAAATTCTGTAACTAAAAATGTAAATAGGAAAAAGTCAAAAAAATAAGTACACCCTTATATATATGCAATTTTTTGTGACAGAGATGTTGCAAATTTATTTTTACTAACAGAGTTTCAGTGCTGTAGAGTTTGGTAATAAATGATACCTAATAATATTCGTTTTGACTGTATAATGTCGCACTAAAAAATAAAAAACAAAAAATGGTATCTGTGATTAGAAGAGAATATCTATAAAAATTGTTAGAAGTATACTTATTTATGAGCAATGCAGGGTGGGTATATATATATATATATATATATAGGGTCAGTTTCTTCTTAATGGTTGTTTGATTAAAAAGGACAAAGAAGAAAGAATGTATACATTTTCAAAAATATTTTTCTTGTTTACAAACTAAGTTATATAAATTCAAATTAAATAATGTAGAAAGCGATGTTATTAAACATGAGTTATCTCCCTTGAAACGACATTAATACATCATCAATCAGTTACAGGGATGTGGCAATATAATTTTTTATTTTTAATGTTGTAGAGTTTATAAATAAATAATCCTTAATAATGTCTGTTTTCATAGTATGTATTTACCCAACCCCTTCACAAGAGCACGATGTGACATAAGGTCAATTTTAAGTGGAGTTTAACAGGTCTGAATTTAGAGTTTTCTTTCTCTGGTTGCCCTTCTATTTACACATAGCTGGAAGAACAGATGGATTCTTGCCTTTCCCAAAGGCATTAGTTCGAAGTGAAATGCAATCAGCCTAGTTTAGGGTTTGAACTTAGGTCATCACTTCCATTTCCAATGACCATTATGCTAAGCGTACCTCCATCTGTTTTGATTGTATAATACCAAATCATATTCATTTTGATAGTATGATACCTAATGATATTCGTTTTCGTAGCATAATACCAAATCATAATCATTTTGATTGCATAATACCTAATGATATTCGTTTTCGTAGCATAATACCAAATCATATTCATTTTGATTGCATAATACCTAATGATATTCGTTTTTGCAGCATAATACCAATGATATTCATTTTGATTGCATAATACCTAATGATATTCGTTTTTGTAGCATAATACCAATGATATTCGTTTTGATTGCATAATACCTAATGATATTCGTTTTTGTAGCATAATACCAATGATATTCATTTTGATTGCATAATACCTAATGATATTCGTTTTCGTAGCATAATACCAATGATATTCATTTTGATTGCATAATACCAAATTGTAATAAAAGGGAGGTGGATGGTATGCCTCCTCAGCAACAGAAAGAAAAGAGTCTCTTGTGAGTGAATATGTGGAATCAATTTCTCCTTAATAGAAGGTGAACAGCTGAATTTCTACGCTGAAAATATCCCTTTTTCCTGCAACAGTCTTCTAGCAGTCTGGCGCCCCAGTTCGTCTCTCATCATGCATCGTTTAGACTTTAAAACACCTCTCTCTCATGCATTCAGGCAGGATTTAAATCATTATACCAAAACGCCACATCCGGATCAATCGTAAAATGTAGTAATTTATATGCGAACCAGCGTGTAGGTAGTCATGACGTCAAACATGATTCATGATCGGGAGGATGTGAGTTTGATCTTCCCAATCACTCGTTTCTCTCCCACTGATCTCATTTTACATGCCAGACATATATTTGTGCACGCTTTGAGCTGCTGCGTGCGTGATTTCTCTCTTTTCTTGTGATGCTTCTTGGATTGATAGATGCGAAAAACAATGGTGTCATTATTTGAATAACATCTTCATATTTCTTGAATGCCTTGTTTGACCAACAGTCAGACTTTAAAAATGATTTCCCAGGTTGAATAATTTCCATACTCAGTTAAAGGGAGACCTGAAGAAGGCCGGAGGATACAGCAGCTGAAACATTGTGTTACAACTAACAACAATAAAAATGAGGACAACAGTCCAAAAAAATAAGACACAAAATATTGCATTATATATATATTAATAATGTAGTTTGCAATATTTAGAATTAAAAATACTCAATATTGGTGATAGATCATAAATAGATACAAGTTCAGATAGCATAGTTACAAAATCAACAATGCTTGGTTTCTTAACGAGACAAGAAACTGACAATCACTAAGATCCAGTGAATATGTCTAAACTATCCTCTGTGTGTGTGTGTGTGTGTGTGTGTGTGTGTGTGTGTGTGTGTGTGTGTGTCTGTAAATATGAAATATGAAAAAATGAGATATTCAGAGAATGTCATTATTCATATATTACTAATATCCAAACATATAACATTTCATTTTTTTTTTATAAATCGTCATCAGAGGGATGTTAGTGTAATGTATGAAAAGCTTAGGAGCTACAGTCTTTGGGGTAGCACTGGGCACTTCCAGCGGCAAGCCTTGAAGGCGAGCTTGGAATGAATAAACAGGCTTATGATACCCACGAATGTTTTTCATTGATAATTCCTAAAGTTATCATACATTTAGACAAAAATGAGATGAAACTTCATTGGTAAGCATTTTTTTCTTTTATTTCAATGCGGAAAACGTTTTTGTTTGTGTGAACCATCTCTTTTCGGACAAAACATCCACTGGCTGGATACACGAGGTGCATTTGGTATGCTTTCATATAAACGAATCAAAGAGTTTTTGCCCACACAGGGGGATTGGATCACCAAAGCTGAGAGACTTTCATACCATTTTGAAGCTAACAGTATTACAGACACAAATAGACAAAAGGCAGTGCTGCTCTCAATGTGTGGAACTGAAACATTCTCCTTATTAAAAGACCTCATCACACCCGATAGCTTACGAGACAAAATGTTTGATGAGTTATCACAGGCAAATCAAACCATCTCACGCTTTATCACCCAATTAAAAAACAGTCAATGTTCTGCAAATTTGGTCCCACTATCTAGGATATGTTAAGGGACTTACTGGTTGCCACAGGCGACTGTATCCGCAGACATTTATTGGCGGAAAAAAGTTTAACCAGGCTAGAAAGATAGCCCTGGCAATGACAAGTGCTGAAAAAATGTTTACAACATAGCAGCCTGCTCCAATACCACTACACTCACGCAGCCAAATATAAGCCGCATCAACAGAGGAAATTCTGGTCGAGGAAAAAGCGAAAAACCATGTTTTTGATGTGACGGATTATTGTTGCTTCAGAGATATAACTTGCAACTTCTGCCAGAAAACTGGACACATTTCAGCAGCCTGCCTGAAAAGGAAAGGTACTAAGGGTGCCAGAAATCACCAGACAGATACAGTCGACAGAGATGAGCATAACGACAACACACACTCTGTTACTTCAGGCGACATTGCCTCAGTGCACAAACTCTTCTGCATCTCACAAAAAAAACAAAACATTGACCCTCTAATGGTATTGGTGGGCATCAATGACAGATGGGTAGAGATGGAAATCGACACAGGTGCTGCAGTATCACTAATCAGTCACACCATTTTTGACAGACACTGGCAGGGGCCCAATAAACCAAAACTGAGCCACATGGCACAAAAACTTGTCACCTACACAGGAGAAAACATAATCCCATGCGGTACCGGTGAGGTTACCATAACATATGACAATCAGCAGAATCATCTACCTTTGGTGGTTGAACCAGGATTGGGATCTACACTGATAGGAAGGAATTGGCTGAAGGTAATCCAGCTTAGATGGAATAGGATTCATCATCTCAAAGCAGTTAACACAACCCCAACTGTCAAGGACATCATACAGAGGTAGCTGGACGTTTTCAAAGATGAGCAGGGTGAACTAAGAAATTACACAACTTCATTGAGAGTCGACCCAAACACAAAACCAATCTTCTGCAAAGCACATCATGTACCTTATGCATTGCAAGAAAAGGTAGTCAAAGAGCTGGACAGGCTGGAGTCTTTGGGTATAATCAACCCCATACAGTATTCAGAATGCGCAGTCCTAATCATTGCAGTCCTTAAAACAGACCAATCAATTCATCTATGTGGGGACTACAAAATGACCGTGAATAAGTGTACCAACCTGGACTTGTACCCCATACCAAAGATTGAAGGCCTATACACAAAACTGAGCCAGGAAAGAAAATTCACAAAACTGGATTTGACATTTGCATTTCTAAAGGTCCCGCTACACAATGGCTCTAAGAAATTCCTTACAATCAACACTCCTCGAGGCCTGTACCAGTTCAATCACCTCAGTTTTGGAGTTAAGTTTGCCCCTGGCATATATCAATGCTGCATGGACAACCTTTTCACGAGGGAACCACAAGTTGTAAGTTATCAGGATGACATTCAGATAACAGGATCTTTAGACGCAGAACATCTAGACAACTTAGACAGAGTCTTGAAGAAACTCTCAGCCTCTGGCCTCCAAGTCAGATTTGATAAATGCAAATTCATGGCTCTCTCAGTTACTTACCTTGGTCACCAGATAGATTTAGAAGGTCTACATCCCACAGAGGACAAAATATGAGCTATCAGAGATGCACCTGGATCACGTAAGGTGACAGAACTGAAAGCCTTCCTGGGATAGTTCCAGTTTTACACGAGGTACATTGCCAATGTAGCAGATAAGCTGGACCCCTTATACCACCTGTTGTAGAAAGGCATCTCTTGGAAGTAGGAAACAGATCACTTTTTAGCGTTTCAACAAGCAAAAGAGTCATTACCAACGAATCGTGTCCTGGTCCACTTTGATCCCAAGAAAGAACTTATCCTCACTTGGGATGCTAGTCAGTACGGCATGAGAACAGTTCTATCCCTCATCATTTCTTGACAAAATTACAAAACAGATAAGTTATTCAACATTGTCAAGACCACATAAGAGCTCGCCTATGTTCTTAGCAAATGTCACCTACTCCAGTGAATAAACCCAGGACCAGAGCAAATTTAATCAAGACTGCCACCACAACTGGACACAGCACTCCGGGTTTCTATTCACACTTCAGACACAGAAATTCCAGAGAATCCTCCAGTCCAGAAATCAACTGTTTTGATGTCACCTCTACTGTGATAATCTTCCCAAGAAGTCAAAATACCACAGTCAACTGTTGTAATATCAACCCCACCACAACAATCTGCTAAAAAAATCAGGGCACCCAAACATTTCAGTCTTGGATAAAGTTTGGATCTGAAGCAAGAACTCATAAGGGGGGTGAGATGTAATGTATGAAAAGCTTGGGAGCTACAGTCTTTAGGGTAGCACCGGGCACTTCTGGAGGCAAGCCCTGAAGGCGAGTTTGGAATGAATAAACAGGCTTATGACACCCACAAATGTTTTTTGTTGATAATTCTCTAAGTTATCTTACAGTTAGTATGTAAAATTATGTCTCATCCAAAAATTATTTTCAAATGAAAAAAAATGAAACAAAGATAACTTTCTGATGAGACATAAACATCACTTATTAACATTGCCCTTATCATGGTTTAACAAAATAAAAAAATGAAGCATTAAACATTGGCATGTCATTGATAAAGAACTACATCTCCTGAATATTTTTTTTTCCATACTTAAGATTTACATAATGTCATTACTATTTCTATTTTTCTCATTCATATATATATATATATAACAGGGAATGGAGTAACACTCTCCTTTACACCTCGGTGTAGTAGCTATTGAAAAAGAAGCCTTCATGTCACTCTCAACTAAGGTCACAAACTTTACTTACTTTTATATATATATATACACACGCATACTCAGACACACATGATATACATAAATTATATATACAATGGAATTTACTCAAGTAGAACACATTAGAGACTAAGAATTGTCACAATAACTCCTTGTTTCTTTAAGATATACTTATATCTAGAGTTTGTGGGTATATATATATATATATATATATATATATATATATATATATACACACACACACACCCAGTGTTGCCAGTGTATTAAAATGAATGAATACTAGTAATTTATAAATCTTTTTTTTTTTTTTTTTTTTTTTTTTTTTAATCAGAAAATATTTAGAGATTGGACAATTGTTAAAAATGGAATAAAATGACTTTTTAATTATCAGAAACATAAAGCGAATCTTAAAAAGGATAATAATTCAATTCATGATAGTGTTTTATATTTGCAAAAATTAGAAAGTTTATATTGTTTTGTTTTTTTTTTGGTTTAACCATAAAATAATTAATTAAAATATGAATGTTATAATCTATAAATGTAAGCATTCTAATAAACAGTATATATATATATATATATATATAATTTCATTTTTATGATTAATTGTTAGATTTATTTTATATTGTAAACATACTTTCATGGTAAATTTGCTTAGATATTTGAAACACTAAAAAATATACTTATGTTTTCAAATGTTATTATTACATATTTCTTAATTTACAAATCTCTAAGCTTATTCAAACTTTACCATAGTAATTCTTTTGTTAATATCTACCTCAAGTGATACTGAATCAGAATATATTTGGTTTCAGGAGTCAGGTATCATAGCTGTTGAGTTAGGATTTAAAATTACATTGGAATAGCAATTGTAATACCACAACATAAAAGATTCAATATATTTAAAAACTAATTGCCAACAAGTTTCTCTAATATGTATCTTATGTGAGGTTTTTAAAAAATTGATAAGAAATCACATATTAAATTTATAAAAAATTGATAAGAAATCACATATTAAATTTATAAATGCAAATATAAATTGTAATCAAAATGTTTCCTCAATGGTAAATCAATATTATTTAATATTTTGGAAAGTATTGATATTATGAATGCTTATTTGATGGAAAAGGATATTGCAGATATATTTGGATTTTAGCAAAGCATTGAATACATTATTTACTAGTGAACGTGAAAAATTTTGATATTTCTAGACAAAAATAGTAAATAACTAAGTCTATTAAGCAACTGGATTTTTTTGCAAATAGAGTAATATACTTTTGGAATAAATTGTCTAATCAGATCGAAAACAACAAGTGTAAAAAAAATTGAAGTTTAAATTAGATGATTTCTGAAACAATAGAAAGAAAAAGAAATTAAGAGGGCATTTTGGGTAACTATTGAATGAATTACATGAAAGAATTTAAACAATATATTAATATTGCATAGTTCTGTGCAAATATTTTCTCTTGTTTTTCAAAGTTTATGTGAGAAGATAGTAAAAAGGAGAGATGGTCAAAGAGGCATAACAAACAGATGAAATAATAATGACTAGATACACACAGAACAATTATATATATATATATATATATATATTGAGTGATGTCAACAAAACTCACCAAAAAATCCATGTCATCGTAACCATTTGCCACAAGGGTGTTTTCATATTGGCCGAGACCCATATCTTCAAGCCATTCACCCACACTTTGAATTTTGGTTTTGCCTTTAAAATAAAAATTTCAAGAAACTCATGATGACCAAATTTGAGGTATAGAGAACAAAAAATCCTGCAAGTAAAAAAAATTTAAAGTAAGAGAGTTTATGTGAAAATAAAACTTGAAAATTTCATTGAAAATGATTGTCCAACAACTTTATCATTTTTTTTAAAACAAAATTGAACATTAAATATTATATCCTACTAGTCCAATAGAATGTAGATATAAGTATTAGATATCTAGTTTAATAAAAATAGATGCAATATTAAATATCTTAAGAGTTAAATCAAAAACCTACATATACATTAAATATTATATCTTGCTGATTGAATTGAATGCAGATATATAGAAAGTATTATACATCTTACTGGTTAAATGGTAACAGAAGTATACATTAAACATTATATCTCATTCATTAAATGGGAAGTATATATATATATATATATATATATATACACACTTACTGATAATTTAATCCCAATTCAATTTACATAATTTTCTGGGGGTTTTAGACGTTTTTTTTAAACAATCTATAAAGACTTGGTCTTCTTTTGTTTTTTTTATCCATAAAATATAGAAGCGGCAACCATCAATAAATTTGAATATCATTATAACTCACTTCTGCTTAGATACACCACCTTAGCAGACCTGTCACACATCCTTGAACCCATGTGACCAGTTTTTGTGCTGCTATCTAGAACTATATATATATTCAATTGGCTTGAACTTGAGCCAGAGAATACACATTTCTACATCTACATCAATGTCTAGCAACAATACAGAAAATCTGGCTGTTAAATAACACACTACAACATTTTAAAATTTCTGGTATTTTTTGTTTATCCAAGTGTGCATCTTATTGCCAGCAAATACAGTTATTAAAAACAGTCTATATTAACTAATATTTTATTGGGTGTGTGTATACACATACACACTTTACACACTCACATCACTATATATATATATACACCCACCCTCTTCACTATATATACATATCTATATATACACACATAGTTCACTATGTATACATATCTATATATATGCACACATTTCCCTATATATATATACACATATTTCCCTATATATATATATATATATATACATACACACACATTTCCCTATATATATATATATATATATATATATATATATATATATATATATACACACATACACAAATATTTGCCTATATATATATATATACACACACACAAATATTTCCCAATATATATATATATATATATATATATATATATACACACACAAATTTCGACATATATTTATATATATATATACACACACATAGAACAATTGATAAAAAGGTAATCCAAGTAGAAGGAGAGATCTATTGAGAAGGAAAGTTGACACTATAGAATTTCAGGTTTAAAAAACCATCATCCAGACTGTGAGGGCTGATATTAGTGATGCTAAATCACAAATGGATGTTTAGAAATACAAAAACCTAGGGAAAATCTGTATATCAAGAAAGAGTTGGCTGTTTGATATACAGATTTTCCCTAGGTTTTGGTATTCTTAAACATCCATCATTGATTTAACATCACTAATATCTGCCCTCACAGTTCTATAGTGTCAACTTTGCTTCTCAGTAAATCTCTCCTTCTACTTGGATTACCTTGTTATCAATTTTTCTCGATAGTGTCTGATAATACTCCATTATTTACTTCCATAAATATAGCACATTTCAATATACATATATATATATATATATATATACACACACACACATATATATATATATACATATATATACACACATTCCACTATATATATATTTCACTATAAATGTGTGTATATATATATATATATATATATATACACACAATCATACTCACACACATATACATATTCCACTTTATATATATATACACACACACATAAATTCCACTGCAGGCATTCATATTCCACTATATTTTTATATGCATACCAGCCAATTGTCTGGTCGGTAGAGTGTTTCCCAATGGCCAGGGTCAAGTCATACCAAAGACTCAAAAAATGGTAGTTGATGCCACCTTGCTTAACACTCAGCATTATAAGGTAAGGATCAAGGGTAAGTGAAGCAATGCAAAGAAAGGAGTTGTGCTCTTTCTTACGGTCACAACTTTACTTTTACTTATATATATATATATATTTTCTCTTCAAAAAACCCAATAAAACCAACAATCGGTCACTCACATTAAGATAATGAATTTATTTCCATCCTGTTAAAAGCATTAAAGAGAAAATTATTTGCTCTGTGGATTTTATTTACATTGAGCTCTTGACTGGGATTACTTAAATTTAATATTCTATTTTTGAATATTTCATTGGTCCTGCTTGAAATTCTTCCCAACTTCAGATATACTGAATTGAATAATATCTTTTATATATATATATATATATATATATATACACACACACACAACCTGAAGATGTAAAAGGTTAGTAATTAAGGATAATAATGATTCTTCTGTTAAATAAATCTGTATATGATAAAGTGACTATTTAAATCTATAAATAAAGAATCTTTTTTTCTCTCTCTTAATCATTAAAATGAATAAATAATTTAATTTTTATTCCTAAATTGGAGAACGTACCATGGAGTCAGTTTCAATTTATCTTCTATGATATTAGATTGAAGTATTAAAAAAGAAAATAATGGGAGGATCATTTCACTTGTCCCCATTTGTTTGTTAGGAAAAATATAGAAAACAAAAGTAGGAATTAACTGAATGCCGAGGATTTTTGCACAGATCCTTTTGTCAACAACATAAAGGACATTTCCACAGAAGATTTATGAAGTCATTTACTTCTTCTTCTTCTTTTGTGTAGAAAATAATTGAAAATTTTTCAGGATTTATAATATTCTTCAACCAACAACAGCTTTGGATTATTTATTTTTATTTTTACCAGTTTAGATTTGAATAAAAAAAAAGTATCTTTATTCTCACTGGCCTTATCTTTTTCTTCCCATAATTCCTTATCAAGCCAAATTGTTATCCACACACTTCTTTTTGTCTGACTCATTTGGACGCCCCCCCCAACTGTCCAGTTGCAATGCTCATCCTCAGCACAGTTGCTTTTTGTTTGTTTCACCAATTTTAGACATCACCTAAATTATAAATGACAGAAACACCGATAAAGAGACGCAAACCATGGGAACAAAAATACAATGATTATTAGATATATAATATTCCTATTCTCTCAGTAATGCTTTGATTAATTCCTAACCATAGATAATCCCTTTTTTAATGATTTTAATGCATTTCTTCAGTAAAATTATTAACAATGCATTTTCATAATACATTAATAGCTTTATTCTATCAGTCACACTTGAATTAATTCCTGACCACTGACAATCTCTTTCTGATTTACTTAAAGTAAAATCAACATTGCATTTTTATAATACACATATAATAGCTACATTCTGTTCATAATCCTTGAATTTCTGACCCCTGAAAATCCCTTTTGTTATGGTTTTAAATGTATTTCCATAATAAAATCATTAAAAATGCATTTTCATTATATACCAATGTCTTTATTCTGTAAGTAAAGCTTGAAAAAATTTCTGATCCCTGATAATACCTTTATTTATGATTTTCAATGCTTTTCTATAGTAAAATGATTTTTTATTTTTATTTTCCCCCAGTAATAAAAATGATTTGAAACTTCAATGATGTATGCTACTGAAGTGAAACAAGCAAAAATGAGTTACAATAGATGGCCATTTTGTATTTCTAAATGTCTTCATGTGAAGGTAGACATAAGGATAAGCTGATTATTTCAGATTATATAATCACTAGTTTACCTGAGCAGTTAAAAAATGATGGTCATATCTAATATCTGGAAGCTAAAAACATTTTAAGACATAAATCAATTAACATGAGACAGAAAATTCTATTTCTACTACATTATCAATACAGAAATAAGTGAATTGTCATTGAATATTTTCTTTTTTGCTTTTTTTAAAAAACATATCTGCTGAAAAGATAACTCCTCAATTATTTATATATTTCTCTACGGGTGTTACAGAAAGCTGTGACATAAATGGTAGATATTGCCTTTCATATATGTAGATTATTCACAAATGGAAATGTTTGGTTTTTGAATTTGTTGTATTGATATTAATCTTTGGTTCTAATTCTGATTATTTGAAAATTGTCTATGAAGCTTTATGCAATGTGTTAGCAATCTGATCTCCCTGATTAGTAATGAGAAATTCCAATGTTATGTAAACATGGGGCATGTTCACTTCTGTATCCAAAAGAAAGAAAAAATTCCCCCCAAAAAGCAAAAGAAAACCAGAAAAAATATCTAAAAAATTTTCTAAAGAATTGAAAAACAACAATAATTTAAGCTTAAAATTATCATTTAAAAAAGAATAGAGGACATCTCCTGTTCCTCCCTGTTTTTTCTCTTAATATAGGTATTCTGTAAACAATACATGATACAATCAAGGGGTTAGGGTTAAGATAATTTTTAAAGGAATCTAAAATACTTAGAGTTAAATTTACTTTGCATTTTGGGGAATTTTCTAACTCTGGCTTTTTTTCTAAATTAGTGCATCTTAAATGTATCCCATTAGTATAACAGAATTTATCATTACTCAGCAAAAAAAACAAGGTTATTTAATAAATACATTTGTAGAGAATGAATAAATTTATTCCTTATAATTAGAAAAAAAAATAGCAGTATGCCTAGTTGAAATCAAAAATATTTTTTATTCTTTTAGAACATTTTCAGAAAAATACCTTTTTTTTTATTGTTGGCCAATTGAAGAATAGAAATGCAATGTATAATATACGTAAAAATGCAAACATAATTTTCACACTTCTGCATCTTTCAGTTCAACAAAATTTTAGAAATAAAACTTTGAATTTCAATTTAAGCACATACAAATGTGGAATAAAAAATATTTGTCTCTTTTTTTTAACTGGTCTGACTGCCTTTTTTACTTTTATATATATATATATATATATATATATAATTTTACATTATGTTAATAAAACATCTAATTTTGTGATATTAGATATAACATATTTACATAACATAAAAGAGATATCATGACTTTAAACAGTTAAGATATACTATGTTTGATAGCACATAAAATACAAGAAACCTTCTTTCAGCCGTGAATATTTATTAATGGTGATGAACATTATGAATATATCCCAAAACTAAGTAGGCAATTCTTTTGTCACACCAAACAATCCCCCTTTATGTATTTAACCACTCCCTTCACCACAAATAGGATGTAACACAAGGTAAATTTTTAAGTAGATTAAAGCAAGTTTGAATACAAAGTTTTCTTTCTCCTTGAGTGGTTGCCTAACCAAGACTAAAGAGCCCATTTAAGACTCTTTGTTGAGGAAAAGTGAAGCAGAAACTAGAACACTGAAATAATCATTTACTAAGATTTACTTAGTTTGGTACAAAGCCAAAAGTAT
Organism: Sepioteuthis lessoniana; assembly: GCA_963585895.1. NCBI lineage: Eukaryota > Metazoa > Mollusca > Cephalopoda > Myopsida > Loliginidae > Sepioteuthis > Sepioteuthis lessoniana. The sequence continues at coordinate 56,278,459 of OY757942.1, forward strand.
GGAGCACCCAGTTAGAATAAAACTCACTAACAATGGTCTGATGTGTTTCAATAGATCACTGAAGTAAATGCAAGCATTGGGAATTTTTTTTAAAGGTAATAAAGTCCAGTCTGCTCAACAATTTAACTAGAGCTGAAAGTGAAATATATGTGCCTTTCTAAACGGCATTAACACAAAGCAAAACACAAATAACCTTGTCCAGGATTTGGTTAATGATTCCATTTCTTATAACAATAACCATGACATTAAACAAGCATCCATTAGTAATTGCCTTTTTTACAACAGCACCCATCCCTTCTGCAAGCAATTCATGACAGGTTATATTGTTTTACATGGTACTAGCAACAAAGAACAATCTTGGACTTGACCTATTATCAAACACCCAATATGGATTGTTTTTTATTCCAAACTAAAGAAAGAAGAGGTTTCTTGCCTTTTCTAAGACAACTTGATGGTAGTTAAGACTAGGAATTTATAAGAGCCTTTTACATAGCGAATGTTATGAAAAAATAAATCTGCTCAGTTTGTTGGTTAGGAGCTCCGACCACTTTTCCTCTCAATTTCAAGGAGCAAGGGGTGAGTTTATTAACTGGCACTCAAGGCACTCTAAAAGGGAAATGCTGATGGAACTGAGCTACTTTTGGTTGTACCCCACCCTTGGAAGCTTGTTTCCTTCAAAGCACCCCATATTAATTGAGCCTTGTGTTACATTTCAGCACTAGGAGAGTATATAAATATCTACCTCATATCTAGAATGCAAGCTTACATTTTCTATCTTTTGTCTATATGCTGTCAAATACAGTATATTTACATGACATAAAATAGCAGCAATATTAAAAATATTTTTTTTTACTTACAGAAGTAATAGGGCAGTTAACAACAACATTATAGAAGAATAAACATTTAGTATAGAAAAAAAAACATTCATGACATAAAAATGAACAAAAAGTTATATTAAGCCATCTGACACATCATCGTCATCATCATAATCATCAATTTATGTACAGAAAGAATCTTAAAAAATTAGAAAAAAAAAAAAGAATTAATTACATCACTCGATCAAAATGTTGATCATGCACTTAAATCATTCATTTTTTACAGAGTAACACACCTACCTACATACTGCCCTATTACTTCTGATCCACCTTGTATATAACCTAAATATCAATAAAAGACAAAAGAATATATATATATATATATATATATATGTATGTATGTATGTATAGTATCAGCAACAAATAAGTACACCTTTAACAATTCTAAACAAAAAGTTCATTTTGTTCTCAACCAACAATACGAGGATTTTCATTGGTTGATTTCAATGCTCTATCAGACCCGATTGATGTTACAGTATTTAACATTTAGTTTTATGTTTTTTCTGTAGTTGCTTTACAATATGAATACTTGACAACACACAACTATAACAATCAAATACAAATAACTTGCACACAGTTGCATGGTTTTAAGTATTCCTATCAAATACAAATAATTATATGATTTCAAGTCATCATTCTTATTCAATAATAATCATTTATCTGCACACAGATATATGAAAAAAAATAAATTTACACAGTTATATGGTATCAAGTATTCCTATCTAATAGAAATATTTTTCAAACAGTTCTATTGGAGCCCCGTAGATGTGACCTTAACAGGTGCTATCATTCTGGATCAGAGTGGACCTGGGAGTAATGGTAATGAAGGGCTACTGCACATTCCTCAGAGCTGAGGAATGTGCAGTACAGAAGCCTCACAATCAAATGCAGTTTAGAGTCATACCCAGAACAACAAAAATTTTACCATTTCTAATGAAACATTATACAATCAAAACAGATATTATTAGGTATTATTTATTGCCAAACTCTGTAAGTGAAATATGAATATGCTGCAATCTAAAACTACACTCCTATAAAAAATTCTATGCAGTATATTTTCAAACCAATTTCTTTTTTGTTTGTTTTTTTACAGTTTCAATGCTATAGAGTGTTAATAAATAATAGCAGATAATATTCATTTTGATTGTATAATGTTTTATATTGGAAATAATAAAATCCTGGTATCATTTGCTTAGAGTAAAATCAACTTTTTTATTAAAATTTTCTAAGAGTGTACTTATTTATGAGCAATAATTGCAGTATATATATATAGATATATATAGATATAGATATATAGATATATAAATAAATACATAGAATAAGTGACATCATATACATCTAACCCATTGAGTCATTATTTTAAAATGCAAATTTAAGAAACTCTTTACAACAGGAGAAAATTGCTATGATACAATCTCACCATATCAAATAAATATGATTTGAATATGGACAAATTCATATAATCCTAATGTTAATTCCCCTTAACCAGCTACAATGGGTTAAAAAATTTTCAATATTCATATATTTTTAATTATAATTTTCACAATGAATGCATATAAAATAATAAGTTTGTATAATTTAATACTTTAATTTATGATACATAATTACTTTAAAAAAATTATTCATTATATTATTCAATCAATTATGAAATTTATATTGGAATTTCCCAATTGGGTTTAATTATTTACAAAAACTGTATTATTTAATTTTAAGAGAAAACAATTATTTTATCTAAATTGAAATATTAGTATCAAGTTTCAATTCAAAAAAGGAAAAAAGGAAAAAAAACACTCTTCAAAAAGCAGAAGTTAAGCAAAACATGAAAAGCAAATACAAGAAAGCAAAACACAATCACAGCAAATGAAATCACCCGACCTTCCAACTCAACTGGTTTAATCTTTCATGTGGGTGAACAGCATTTTCTCATTTGTTAGGCAATAAAAAGACGAGTTAACTTCTTGTCATTCAGGACTTTTAGTGTTATTTTTACTACATTGGCCAGTTAACTGTAGACACAGACTGATTTTTTTGTTTTGCAGTAGTTCAATGTATGGTGTTTTCCTATTGGCTGCTCATTGACCAAGTAAATGTTAATATATAGAAACATCAAAAGGATGCCCCACTGTTGTTTAGGATTGTGTAAAAGATGTTTTACAAAATATCATAATTAAAAGTGAGAGTTTTAATTCATTTTTTTTAATGGCATATCATCCTTCTTGGGTTATTTAATGCCAAAGGATTTTAGAAGTACTATTTAACCCATAGCTGGGAGGATAAGGAGGTTCATACTTTTCTCAAGGGTATTTGTCCAAACGTGAATGTAATAGCGCAACTGGAGTTTGAACTTGCTAACTATGATTCTGCAGTTCAACACTTTAACCATTACACCAAGCGGACAAATCCCGAGTACCTTATTGTTTTTATATTATTATATTATGACACACAATTGCTGATCAAATTCTCATATTTGGTTTGATTATTTTTTTTAAAAATATGATTGTCTTGGTTAAACATACCCTCTATTTTCCAAATTTTCTAAAACTAATTAGCCTACTTAAAAAGGATTAAGAAAATTATCTGACAATGAAAAGATTAAAATTATCAATATTTGATCAATAGACAAAACTATAATAAGTATTATCACTTTGGATTTATAGTGGACCAGGGAGTAATGGCAACAAAGGTCTGACTCCACACACACACCAGAGCTTTGTCCAGAAGTGAAGTTTCACCACCAAATGCAGTTTATTGTCAAAACCCAGGACACTCAAACAAGTGAGTTAACATCATCAAAATTAAACGACATCCCATTAAATTCAGACAAACACTGATTACAATAACTTGTAAGTTTCATTGACAACGAGCATTGATAGAATTTCTCTTATAAAATTCAGTATAATTGAATAGATTATATTTCATTTGCTTTCATGAGTATCCATTGTAATTTCATTTTCAAGAGTTGGAAGGTCTTTCCAAATTGAAAAGAAAACAACATTCAACAAAATATTAATGAAATCCTTAAAAAAAAATATTAAAACAGCAACACTATATTAAACAGCTTTTATAAAAGAAAATATAGTTCAAATAATGACTATAAAATGAAATAAAAGCATTTTTAAATTTTTGTTTATATTCTTTATTTTTATCCTGATTAATTCTTTGAAATTGTCAGTTTTAAATTTTAATAAAATACAAGAAATATATTTTATTGAAAATAATAGACAAGGATTTAGTACTTAACTTTTTATTTAGCTTTCCTTGATAACAAATGAGACATCTCAACTGCTTTTGTATACAGTTTAAAGACTGTCCTAAGTCTCTGTTGGTATATGTCCTTGACTAAAAATGGTCCTAAGTAGCTATGATCAGGCTACACTTACACGGAGACATTGGACATTCTTAAATTTTTAGTTTTATATTGTTTACTTTTATCTGGATTGATATTTGGAAATTGTCAGTTTTATAAAACAGTAAAATTAATTGAAAAAATAATAATCAAAAATTATATATATATATATATATATATATATGCATACACACACACAACACTCCATATTTGACAGCTTATAAAATGTACTTTTTGTTCTTAAAAAATATCCCAGGTGATGATCAATTCTATACATACAATGGCAACTTTTTTCGAAAATGTCTATGAATAACATTAGTTCTTTCTGATACTTCATATAAAATAACATTTTCAGCCAGGAAGAAAATTGACAGACAATACTAAATCATGCATGTATTTAAACAAACCAATTAGGGTTTTTAAATGTAAAATATTGGGATTTAATAAGGAAACTTTAAAAATGACATGATTGTGGGAAGAGTAAATGTCGGACAAAAACTTTTTACCCATCATTTATAGTTTAAACTCATTTATTTTATTTTTTAAATGCCTTCCAAAATTGAAGTGTATTTTGTAAGCTGCCAAATATGATGTTTCATTTGATTTTTTTGTTAACATGACGCAAAAAATGGGACATCAGAGTGAGATTTATATTAGAATAAAAGCAATAAATTCTTTGACATTTAATTAATTTAATTAAAGTAGATTAATTTAGATTTCATTTTATAATGAAACCCAAATCTTTGCTAAACATTCTGGAAAATCTTCTTTAAAAGTAATTCCAAAATCTAAAACATTTGAAGAAAATAAAATTAAATAGATATGTCTTTTTTCTTTTTTTTTTGCTTTTTTGAGGAAGAAAATTTTTTTTTACAATTTCAATTATTTTCAAAACTTAATTATCAATAAATTCAATTTAAAAATTAACCAAAAATCTGAAATACCAAAATAGTTTATAGAATTTTAAAACTTCTAAAGAAAAAATTACATAGCATTATTGATTAGTTAGAACTAATAATCCAGATGAAAAAGCAAAAATGTTTAAATTGATATATCTCTTAATTTTGATTTTTCAGATGACAATTTACTTACAAAAATAATTATTCATATCTATACATTCCTAATTAGGTTTATAGGTAGTTCTTCAAACTAGGAAACATAGCATTATTGATTAGTTAGAACTAATATTCAAAACAAAAAAAATAATTTTTAAATTGATAAATCTGTTTGATTTTTTCACATATTGACTTCACACTATGGAAAAAAATAAATAATATCTCCCCACAAAACAAGAGGATCAGATCAATCTGATGTTTCTGTGTCACTTTTTATGAAGACCTGGCAATTTTTATCCTCACTCATATGTACATGTGGACTCCGTGTTAAACTAAACATAGGTTATATTGTCACTAGCAATGATTTGTTAGACTAGCTTGTTGACCATTGCACTATGAGAGAGACCTAAACATAATTTAAAAGTTATATTTTAATAAATTTAGGATTGTAATCAAATAAGATTTTTAGTTAAATAATTAAGTTAAAAACAAAAATATAAAAATGCTCATTTCTTTTGAGATTAATTCATTTTTTTTATTTAAGTTGAATATATTAAAAAAAACAAAAAAAAAACACAGAAATTACAGACATTACACTAAGAAAACTGTAAAAATCAACAAAATTCCATCCCATAATAGTTGTTACATTTACTGTGTAAAATATATATACTAATGTATTAACAATTATGAGACAGAAGTATTATAATCTTTGATCTAAAAAATAAAAATATATAAAAACAATAGACAGGCCTTGAGATAAAGGAAAGAATGAAAATGAATAATAAGCAAAACAAAGCTAAACTAAAAGTTTTAAACTTCAATCAAAATAGCTGACATTTTTTTACCTGACCTCGTATTTCCAAACTGCTTTCTTTTTAATTTCCATAAAAAAATGTTTTCTTTTTAATCATTTAAAAACACTAAGACTTGTTTAAACAATCATACTCATTCTTTATGTTGCTATTATTGTTTCCACAACATTTCAATCGATCAATTGTCCGACCTTTTTCAAATGTACAATCCTCTTGAAAAAAAAAAAGTAGAGATGATCTCTTTTCTCAGAAAATGGTGACAAACAGAAAAGAAAAGAAATGGTTGCTGATTGACTGGTTCATTCCCAGTTGAAGGCAGGAGCATCTGCAGCACATCTTCTTTTGAGGGGATGGAGGGGAGATTTTAGTAATCTTGATACATGATTGACATTCCAGTCATTGACAAAGGGTTAAGCAAGTAAATATAATCTACTGGATTATCCCTAACCCTCAATGAGATGGCCAACAGATGCCCTTACACACAGGCTATTCTATTCTAAGTAACTCATATAAGTGATTCCATCATTTCTTTTCATAAGTTCTGAGTGAGCTGAACAGGGTGGTATATTAGCTAGAATTTCTTTTCTTTCCTTTTATGTACACTTCTGAAAAAAAGGGAGCTGACTCTTTCTTTATGAACTGTACATTAGTAAAAGTCGGTGGAAAATATATGAAACAATTGTGGTAGCAATGAAAGTAACAACAAGAAAAAAATTGAGTTTAATAGTTCAAACAACTATTTAAAATGATGAATCTCCAAAAAGTCGTAGAAGGTTGTAGAGTGGAGCAGCCAAAGTGTTGAGTAAGAACAAGAGTAGAATAAAAAATAAGTTCAACCATCCATACAAGTTTCGATTGTATAAATCAAATATCAAAAAACTCACACAGAAGAAGAAAATGTTTTTATAAACTAAGAAATTATCAGACTTATTTTCATTCCTATTTTCTTCCGTCTGATTTTGGATAAAATTATAAGAAAAGAGGAAAATGAAAAAATTAGATACTTTCAACCACAAGTTTATTTTTTTAGATGAATAGGACTGACTGGTCAATGCTGGGGAAGTAACAATGAACTCATAATGAGTGTCATTCTACAATAGACGCTTATACATGGATGCTCCTGTGTAGGCCAACCAGATCCTGAATGCCATCAAGACTAGCCAGAGCAATGGTTGATAGGGATGGATGGCGAGAAAGAGTCAAGGGAATTTGTACTGTCATAATGATGATATGTATGGTTAGGTTGGGTTATTTAGTTTAATGGCATATCAACCTTTGATGGTTATTTAGTGCCAAATTCAGTATATGTATATATATATAAAGATTTTCAAGTGAATGATTTGTTGGTAACTATTTCTAAATGAGTTAGAGCTCATTTGTTTGCACACAGTTAAATGGTTTCAAGTATTGTTATTTAACACTGATAAGATGATGAATGTAATTACATTAATATAATAATCTCAGATGATAATAATAATAATAATAATAATAATAATAATAATAATAATAATAATAATAATAATAAATTAACTGATGAATTAATATGATAATTCAATGATATCAAAATAATTATGGAACATTAATATAATTACAACATTAATAATCAATAATGATAGTAAATTATCATTAATAATAATGATAATAATAAACTAACTCATACATTAATATAATAATTTCTGTGTGAGTTTTATTTAATATTAAATCTTATTATTTTGTATTGTGTGTTTTTTTTGTTTTTTTTGGCAGGGAGGGTAGTGAGTAGGAGGATTTTTTTAATGTGATTGTCTTTGGGTATGATTTTTTTTTTTTTTTGATTTGCTGTTTTTCTTTTGTATATGAGATCTTTGCAAAAATGAATAATTCACAAAAATAGCAAATAAAAATAGACAAAACACAACAGACTGGACAAACAAAAATTATTTACATCTCTCAAAATTAAACATAAATGAAATAAAACAAAATGGTGGATGTGGTGCTAATGGAGGTGATGGCAATGGTGATAGCGGCATTGGCAATGACAGTTGCATTGTGGGATTGTGGATTGCAAAGTGCAGAATACAAGAGAGCAAAAAGCGAATAGAATAAACAAATAACCAGATTTACTTTCTGCAGAGAAAGAAGCAATAAACATACTTTTTTTTCTTTTTACTTTTGTATTTGTTTTTCATTTATTTTCTATTTTTTTTTTTTTTTTAAATTTTACTGTGTGTCAGGACTCAGGTAAGGATGCTGTGTCACTAAAAAAAAAATCAGGAAACCACTCAAAGAGTTAGGTTTAGGGTTTGGGAAATTTGGAAAAGTCAGTGTTTCTGGTTATCAAACCATAAAAAAAAAACACACACACAGAGTAATGGCCCATAAAAACATCCCAAACAATTTGCTACTCCAATGGACTTTCAATTCTATCAATTTGTTAATCTCTGTCTATAGTATTGTCAATAAATAAACACACCTCTAACATATCCAATCTTTCTTTTCTGTCAACAGTATTGTCTCGAAATAAGTCTGGTTTAGTTTGGTTTCTTTGTTTAATGGTATATCAACTATCCCGGGGATTTAATATCAAAGCCATCTTTACAGAAGAACAGTAATGGTACTATTTAAGTCATAGCTGGGAGAATAAAGGGGTTCATGCCTTTCTCGGGGATATTAGTTCAAAAGTGAATGTAATAGTGTGTGACTAGAGTTTGAACTTGCTTACTATGATACTTCAGTCTAGCACGTTAGCAACAACAACACCACAGAGACTTCCCTGTCTATTAATAAATACAAAGTGTTTCAAAAAAATCTATGTCATTTCATTTTAAAATGGCCACTATCAATTGAGATATAAATATGTGAGTATCTACAAAGTTAAAACAAATGAAACTAAACAGGCCTAATGTTTCACAAAGCAAGATTTATTCATTAAAATTTGAATGAGAAATTTTCCAAGTTTTCCATAGGCACACCACCTGTGACATGGCACACACAGTGACCATTTCAAATTTTTCTCAAAAACCCTGTATAACACAAACAAATTTATTATAAAAAGTTACTTTCTTCATAACAAAAGATACTGGATTTCTATTTCTAGTGGTATATTATACAATCAAAATTAATATTATCAGGTATTATCTATTACCAAACACAAAAGGACTGAAACTCTATAACAATTTTTTCAATTGAAATATCTAACAATCCAAAAATAAGTACACACCTTTATATATATATATATATATATATGTATTCATGCAAGGTGTTGCAATGTTGTTTTTGATTGATTTAAGCAGCATGTCAACCCATCTAGGGTTATTTTATGCCAAGAGGTTAGGGAATTGCATTCATTGTATGCTCTCATTTACATTTTTGTGTAGTTGTTTAAGAGTTTGTTTTTATTTTGTTTTTTGGATTTTTTATTTGTTTCTTTTTACACACAGTCCTCTTGAATACAAATCATTTTTACACAGATCTATTTGATTGACAGACTAGACATTAACAAGTACAACCATTCTGGGTCAGAGTGGACCTAGGAGTAATGGCAATGAAGGGGTGCTCCATACTGTCCAAGTCTCCAGAACAGGAATCTCACCATCAGATGCAGTTTAGCGTCATATCCAGGACACCCTCTTTGTTAGGTGGGGTTTACAGGGAACACAGTGCATTCTAAGCCCCACTGACTTTTCTTTTCTATTTTAGGTCAAGTTTGGTAATAAATATTACCTAATAATATCCATTTGGATTGTATACCACCCAAAATAATAAAAACCTGGTATTCTTAGTTTAGAAGATCATTTTTACATATCATTGGTAGGGGTGTACTTATTTATGAGTGTCAGTTTAATCAAGCATATGGCCACTTATTCATGAGCTGTAAAAGCTAATCATCTTTTTTTGTTTATTTCATAAAGTTTTTAGTCTTCAGGGATAAAGATAGTAGTCATTTAAGGCAATGAAGCAAATATAAAAGCCCAAAATCAAAAATCTAAAAAAAACTAATTTTTTATTTTTGCGTACTTTTAATGTTAACTATAAACTCAAGAAAGACATATGAGTAAACAACTCAATTAGAGATTTTCTGTCATAATATATGGGGATTTTACAAGCATTCTGGTTGTCAGGAATAAGAGCAGAGGTTATTTAGATAATCAAAGCAAATTTAGAAGGTTTGAACCAAAAATCCAAGGGATCGTGCATTATCAAGTGGGCACTAAATTTCCCTTTTTTTTTTCTTTTTTGTAAACTCGAGATGAAATACAATTAAAAATCGAGGAAAAATGTACGTCATGATTTAGCAAAACGATTTTTATCTTAGAATATGAAATTAGTAACCCAAGTTCAAAATCCTGGACGAGGATGTTTGTGTTTCACTTCCTACTAATGCCCTAAAGAAAAGTATGAAACCATCTGTTCTGTTCCCAGCAAGGGGTAAATAGACTGGGTTCTTTAGCCTAGGTTAGGCAACCAATCTAAGAGAAGCAAAATATGTCATATCATGCCAGCGGTGGAGGGGTTGGGTAAATACACAGATTGAAAACCACTTCCCACACACTTAATATTCAGCCGATGCTGTTAACTACAAGCCAAAGAAGACATATGAGCTGAATAAAAATTTTCTATAAGAAAAGCTTATGATTTTATAACCATTTTGATTGTTAGGACAGAAGTTATATCATCATGAAGATAAGTATGGAAGCCTTAAAAACCAAAATTAAAAGGGACAGTAATGAAGATACTGATATAGATATTACTAAAATTTTCTTTATGTTTATATGTCAACATAAGCCAGAAATAACAGCACATTATAACAACATTTCCATTTTTGTATTTGTTACTAAGAATGTGACATCGTAGCAAAATATTTGTTAGCACAAGAGTATTAAAATACCAGGTGTACAATCTCTCATAAAAATCTCTTATTTAGGCACCTTGCATGATGTAATGGTTAACAAGTCAGTTATGCAGATCATCATAAATCATTTTGATTCTAACTGACCAATCTAGGAGAAGGAAAACTCTGAATTCAAACCAGTTGTACCCTGCTTAAAAATTGTTTTTGTGTCAAAACATGTCCGCAATGAATGGGTTATGTAAAAGATATCCCTCCTCTGAGGTAGGGTCCAAGAAATTGGATGTCTGAGGAAACTGAAGGCAGCAGTAAACATAGATTTGTCTGTCACTAGTTTCATAATTCAACAGGGTCATATGAGTGCTACACATGCAGTGTGTCTTGGGAAGAAATAGTCAGGTGGAACCCATCGCTCTCCTGATCTAAAACTGGTTTGAATTCAGGATTTTCCTTCTTCTAGACTGACTACCATATCAAAGTTAAAGAGACCAGTATACCCTATTATTTACCCACAGCTGAGGGAGATAGAATTGTTGGATTCATACCTTTGCCAAAAGTATTTGCACTATAAGAAATGCTGACAGCCTCATCTAGTGTTTGAACTCAGGTTGCCAAATCCACTTACTAAGAAAATAACCACTCTACCACCACAAGTACCTCCTAAGATTTGTCTATTAAGTGCTTAAATCAGATGAGTAAAGATTTCATCATCATGTGGTTTTCTTTGCACCGCTTCTCGTGAGGTTTGGATTTAAATCAACCAGAGACAAAGAACAGCTACACAGAGTTAGGGATTCATAGCAGCCAGAAACTTAATATATGTGCAGTTGTGATAATCGATTCACATGATTAATATGAGTTTTTTTGTTTTTGTGTGTGCCATTCTATTTTTCATGTAAAAGAGATTGCTCCTGCTCCGACACACTTTTTCCTCCCAAAGGTTTAAGAATGTATCAATATGTCAGTTGAAACATTGTGTTCACAATGCCAAAAGGAGATTGAAAGATTTGAATAGCACGTCAGCCTTTATAGGGTTATTCTATTCCAAGAGGTTAAGGAGTCATATTCACTGTACATTCATTTTTTACATAACTGTATCTTAAGAATTATTTTTTTGGCACACAGTCATACCGAATACAAATACTTTTAAAACAGTTGTATTTGACCCACAGATGGGACTACTCCTGTAGGTAAAAGTGGACTTGAGGGTAATGGCAATGAAATGGATATTCCATGCTCTCCAAATCGGGAGCCTGTCAAATACAGTTTAGTGCCATACCCAGATAACCCCCTTTTGGAGGGTATGGTCTTACCCCTCTTTAGGAGAGGGAATACAGTCATTGTACTCTAAGCCCTGCCGACAGGGCAAAGAGGTTTAGTTATCTAAAAACTTTCTGGTGAGAAAGGAACATCGTTTTTTCTTTTTTTACTCAGAAAAAAACAATCAGAAATGATAATAAAAGAATTTATGAGAATCCAAAATGAAGAAACTTATGTCTTGCTCAAAAAACAGAACAAAGAAAATGCGATCCTGGAACCCAGTGCTTTAACCATTACACCACGTGGACACCCCCTGGATAGAAATGTTCTTCATTTTGCTTGAGGGTAATTTGATAAATTGCTGAAATCTAAATAAAATATTACTGTATATTGGAATGAGGAAATATCTACAATCCTATAGCAAAATCTGAATGCATTTTCTCCTATCATTTTTGGGAGTTCAAGCACAGGATATCTGAGGACCAAGATTTGAAAGGGTTAATAAATCCTATTTGTGATATTACAGGTTACATAAAGAAAAGAGTATGGCAAAAACAACTTCCATATTTTAACCTATCACCTGTGTGGTGCAAGTGAACTTAGGCAAATGGTAATAGTAGCTCCATCTAGTTAATGTCTTACTATTTTTTCCAGATATGATTAGTTACAATCATGGCTTGAACTAGAGCAGACTATGCATTTGTTGTTTAAACAACTTTTAAGACTGGTGAATCAGTAATTGCTACACAAAAAACTTTTCATGATTATTTCATGTTACAATGAAATTATGCTGTTCTGGATAGAATTTTCATTCCATCAATTTTTTCTGCAGAATAGCATCATTCTGACCAAACATGATATGGGCACGAAAAGATCTCTCTGTAGCAAATACAAATTCACCAATTTTAAAAGACGTGCTCAACAGTAAATGCATGGTGTGCACCAGTTCAAGCCATGATCATAACTGATTATGTCTGAAAATGAAAAAAAAATGCAAAGACATTAATTAGAATGAGCTACAATTACCACTTGCCGACATTCACTTGCACCACACAGTTTCAAATATGGGAGATATTTCTGCCACATCCAATATATATATATATATATAATGTAATTTGCTATGTTTATGAATAAAGATAGTGCTCAATATTGGTGATAGAGCATATATAGATCTAAGTTAGGATAGTGTAGACACTTAATAACTGTTAGTTTCTTGCCTATGTGATCAACATACCAAGTGGTTTTCATGTGATGAGAATATCTTTATATACTGTTTTGTGGGGAATGATGGGAAGGGTAATCTAGTTTGTGAGGAATTCTGGGAAGTGCAGTATAGTTTATACTGCATGGTCAGATTGTATTGATTTTTTAATTTGTAAATTTATTCATTATTTTATACCCAATTTATTATTTTCTATTGTTTTTATTGATCATCATAATTATTTTATAATTATTTTTTTTTGTTTATTAGTCTTTGGAGTCATTGGTTTTTGATTGGTGCATTGTATTAAATCATCTGGAAAATAATGATTCCAAAGATTAATAACCAAATAAACAGAAAAGAAAAAATATATAAGTAAATAAGAAAATAATTTTGTGTGGTTCAGATTTGTGCTAAACATTATTTTTTCATCACTGAAATTCTCAGCAATACAGCAAAGATGACTTGAAATACTAATAAGAATCCTTCACTCTTTCCAAAACAGAATCCATGAATATCATCATGGATTCATGGATCATCTAGTTATCTGTCAAACCTGATCCATTTATCTTGCTTTAGTTACAGTTACTGGATCCAACAGCATCCAGATGGAGATCCAGAACAGCCTGTAGAAGATCATCTGCAGTGAATGTTCACACAAAGCTCGCTTCATGACACAATTTAGGGTTAAAAGCCTGTGCAACCTCTGACTCACCAAAATGCACTCATGCACTTACTGTTCCAGAATCAACTCTTGGGACGAATAGTGAACAAAGAAAGCAGTCAAAGTTAGATCATTGCAAAATGTACAAGTCCACAGCAGACACCATAACACTACTGTTCGAGCAAAAAGAGGATTTTACAAGAATTCCAATTTTGTCATTTATCATTTCTAACCAAGCAGAAAAGGGAAAAAAACTTGCTCTGACAAATGACCCATCTCAAATATGAAAGAAGATATTTTCTATACAGATTGTTCAGACGAAGAAGGCTGTAGCATACATTGACCAAAATGGTAACAACAAAAGCAACACAAAGAAAGAGTTCAATAGTCCAAAATAATACTTGGAATCATAAAAGATTTTTTTTAAACTATAGAACTACAAACATGATCAATTTTCCTCAAGTTTCCCATAACTGTTGTTACATTTACGGTATAAAATTTACTGAATATACTCAAGTAATCAAGGACTTTTTACGACCAATTCTTCACCTTATAAACAAGGGGTCATTCATTACACGAGAAACACTTCTGAAACGTTAAAGCTTACCTTGTTCCTAGGCCTAAACCTTCTCTAACTTCCATCCAAAGTGTCTCTGCATAGCCTATACCTGCAAAAAATGCTATTAGTTTTGGTAATAAAGTTTTTACTTAACAATATTTACTATTTATTACATCTGTGCATATAATATGTACACATATTATAAACAGTAAGCAAAGTTTAATAAAAACTTCTTCATCTTAATTAAAAGTCTTTGTTTAGGTATTAGCTAACCTATGCGGAAACAGACTACCAGAAAATTAGACCAAATCATGGATACAATGGCTTATGTTTTTGAAATATTTGCCTCAGATTGTGAATACTTGTTTATATCATTCTTTGATATGCATAGACCTTATATTCCAGCACAACAAATTGCATAATTCATTAGGTATGACTGGAATATCCAAGTAACAACAGCAGGCTACATCAAGGTCTAGACTATATTGTTTATTTATGGTATTGCCTAGATTTTGCTTTTTAGAAAGCATAAATAAATGTTTTAATTATTTCTATTTATGTAACGGAATGTTCAAGAAATGTTTTTGTAGACTAGCATGGCCAAAAGTTAGGGGTCATTCATTACATGTAATATATGATAAAAACACAATTCTGTAGCTAAGAATTAGGAGTTATTCATTTTACAAAGTCATTCATTACTGGAGTATATATATGGTATATGTAAATGTAACAACTATTATAGGACTGAAGTAATAATAATCTTTAAAGCTCACTCAACCTGAAGTAATTCTTCAACTAAGATTCAAGGGAAATAATTCATATTTTAATAACAATAACTGTTGCTCTAAAAACGGTGATATTGCGTTTTACTAATTGTTGGTCATATAGTAAGATTTTATAGTTAGTACTGCGATAGTCTGTTATTGTTACCAATGTCACTTGACAAAGGAGAATGACTAAGAATTATGGAGATGATGAGATGGTGTGAGAGAGAGAGAGAGAGAGAGAGTAAACAAAGCATCCTGAACCTGATCCCTGATCTGCACATGGAGGAGGAGGAGGAGGTGTACCTGCGAGGAGCTTGGTGAAGTCTGCCTCGTAGTCCCGCACAAACACAGACTCCCTGGCAATGCCTGCGCCAAAGGAATGCATAATGGCTGCGATCTACAAAAGAAAAGAGGAAGGTAACATGCGGTGGGCATGCAGTTGTGGGTTGAAAAAAAAAGCCTGGTTCCAGGGTGGCAAGAGACAGTGGGTGTGAAAGAGAGAGGAAATGGGAGAGAGAAAGTGAAAGAGAGGAGAACAGGAAAGTGAGAGAGTGGAAGTGAGGAGAGCAGATGAGAGTGAGTAAAAGGATAGCAGGGAGGGGTAGAGAAAATGAGATGTGAACAGATATGAAAATGTGCTTGGGAAATAAAGAAAAAAAGGACTAAAAAAAAGTGAGAGGAAAAGTAAAGAAGTCAAGAAGAAGAGGAACGAGAACAGGAGAGGGTGTGGATGAAGGAGAGAGAGAGACAGCAGGTGAGAAAAGAAAAAAAAAGAGATTCAAGAGAAATAGAGAGAGAAAGCAAAGCAAAGAGAGCAGACCAGAAAGAGTGAATGGGGGAGAGAGAGAGAGAGAGATTGTTGTGAGATAGAAAAAAAGAAGAGAAATAAACAAAATAGCAGAGAGATAGAAAATTAGAGAACTGGTAAAGAGTAAGTGGAGAGAACTATAAAGGTTGTTGAGAGGGGGAAAAAAAAAAGAGAAGAGAAAGGATGACGAAAACAGATGAGGAAGAGTAGAGAGGTATAAGAGCAAGTGAATCAGAAAGAAGAGAAGTGAAAGAATATAAAAGTAAAGATGCTGGTAGGAAGCAAGAGTAGAAAAGAAGGATAAGAGTATGGAATAATGAGAGGGAAAAAAAAAGAATGAGAAAAAAAATAGTAAGTAAAAAAATTGAGATAAAGAATAGATGTGTAAAAGAGGATGAATGTTGAAGGAAAGAAAGGATCCAGTTTAGCAGAGAAGAATTGCAGTTTTCTAAAAATTTATCTTTTAAACATTAAAAAATGAAGGAAAAAAGTGAACGGAATAAATAAATAAATAAAAGCTATCCAATGTTAAAGTGTTGCATATTTTGAAAGAAACGGGGATTGTATTAATGTTAATTTGTATTCGAATTTACCCATCCGTTCACTGATGAGGTGTGACATAAAGTCAGCTTAAAGGAGAAACCCCTCAAAAGTGAGACCCCCAAACTCTGCAGGACAAACAGACCCAAAAATTTACCTTCTGTCAGTTTCTCGACTTAATCGGGGGGGGCAGCGTAAGCATCAAACAATAAATCTGACCTTTACTTTTTCAGGTAAGGGAGGTGGGGCAGGTTCAGTGTGGAGGAATAGGAACTCTTCAGTTTTACTCAGGGCCAGATTAAGTCCTGGTTTCTTGTTTTAATGGCATATCAATCTTCATGGGTTATTTAATACCAAAGCCACCCTTGTAGAAGAACAGCAGTGATATATTTAACTAACAGTTGGAGGAATAAGAGGGTTCATGCCTTTCCCTAAGGTATTAGTCCAAAAGTGAATCTAATAGTGTGACTGGAGTTTGGTTTTGGTTTCTTTGTTTATAGGCATATCAACCGTCATGGGTTATTTAATGCCAAAGACATACTTGTAGAAAAACATCAGTGATACTATTAAATCCATAGCAGGAGGGATAAGAGTATTCAATACCTTTATCGAGGTTATTAGTCAAAAAGTGAACGAAATAGTGAGATTGGAGTTCCAACTTGCTAACTGTGAGGTTGCAGTCCAGCACCTTAGCCATTACAACACAGGGACTGCCCCATGGATTAAGTCCTGTAGAGGCCCCAAGCATTAAGATTATGTTGCCCCACAACATATAAAGCCAGCAGATTTTATTACTTTTGGAAATACCAAGTCATTTAATTTGAATAAAATTTATGACATGAAGAAGAATAAATCATTTATTTGCTTGAAATATTTGCCAGATAATTTCAATTTAAAATGAAAACTAATGTTTGGTTCCATAGATTTCCACTTAATTCATATTTGAAAAGTTTCATCAATAGCAGTCACAGATCTATTTTCTCTCGCGAATCAATGCACCTGCCAAGTGATTTGACCACACAGTGACCAATCAGCGGGTAGAGCACATTAATTCCATCTTCCTCTAAAGAACAATTTTTTCTAGCCCTTTTTGGAAGTTGGCCAGAACAGAGAGTACTCAGCAAGCAGAGAAGAACGATCTCTCTCCTGTCGCCTGCTACGGGATGCTCCAGCATTGACGATCTTCTCCAAAGATAACTGCTGCAACCTGCAACACTGCAGCGACCTGCGACACCCAAAGGAACTTTTCTCACTCTGACACAAGTCTACTTTCTGTCATAAAAATAAACCTCTCATTGTTGTTCATCAAAGAGGCTTTGTTATTCTGTTCAGCGCTACATAAACAACTACAAATTAACTTATTATGTATGTGAACTAAACATACACTAAACCTCTTATTTTTCTTTATTGCAAATTCTTTGATCAAATTTTCTAAACTGACTTTATGCAACATATCTGCTTTTATGCATAGTATAGATAATGCATCCAGCCTGCTTTGTCAGCACCATTTTATTGACCTTGATTCATATGCACTATATGTCCTGTGGTAAATCAAAAGAGAGTAAATATCAGTGGTGACCCGTCTTTCCTTGATGCACTAAGCACAGGTTTATTTTGCTTTATGGTTAAACTAGCAATAAGTGGACTGATTATTTCTTAGCCAAAATTTATGTATGAATTATCTTTTTTTTTCTGTTAAAATAAATTAGATACAAGTAAATAAGATTGTTAGAATAATATTTTATTTGAATCTTGTTTTTGGTTTTTTTGATATGAAATGTCTCAAATTGTATCTAAATAAATATGATTGTTCCCTCAAAATGCCTGGTCTTGATTAATTTTAATGATATATCAATCTGTCAAGGGTTATTTTAGGCATAGAAGTTAAGGAATTGTGTTCATGGTATGTTCATATCTACATTTTTGGTTAATTTCTAAAGAGGTTTATTTTATGCATACAGTCCTATTGAGTACAAAATTTTTTAAATTTTTTTTTTGCCCAAAGAGGGGAGACTAACAAGTACTACAGCTCCAGGTCAGAATGGACCTAGGAGTAATGGTAATGAAGGAGTACTCCATACTCACCAGGTCTCCAGAAATAGACCATCAACATCAGATGCAGCTTAGTTTAATAACCAGGATTTTTTTTTAAGGAGATGGGGGGGGTCTTAACCCTAAACAAGGGATACAAACAGTATATTCTAAGCCCTTTCCAACAGGGCAAAGGTTTCAAAGTGTTAGAGAAAGGATAGAATGTAATGAAAGAAAACCAATAATGATAGATTGAAAGTGGATATTTTTTTATAATATATATGAGCAGGGAAGATTGAAGGGTTTTACTTAAGACAATAAGAAACAAATTTGAGAAAAAAAAATGAGGGTCCTACCTCAATACATAGCACATCTTCTTGAAGAACTGTTTTCATGAGATTAACTATAAATGTTGAGGAAAATTAATGCTTTTTTACATCATTAAAGTGCAGACTTCTTAATGTGAATATATATATATATATATGCACACACGGAGAACCAAAAGTAGGTGGACATTAAAATTTAAATTTAATATTTTCACATAGATCTACTGGTAATATACAGGATGACAAATCTTAATCATCCTATTATCCATCTATTTTAGGCACACCCTAAGTGTGTGTTTGTATGTGTTTCTTTTCAAAAAATTATCAATTTTTGCTACAACTAAAGGAACTTTGACAATAAGGAAAATAACCACTTCCGATGTATGTTGACCAGTCCATTGGCCAAGTGGTTAGAGTGTTCACCACTGGCCCTGGAGACTAAGGTTCAATCCCAGGTCGATTCATACCAAAGACTTTAAAAATGGTACTTGATGCCTCCTTGCTAAAACACTCAGCATTATAAGGTATGGATCAAAAGTAAAGTGGAGCAATCCAGGGAAAGGAGTAGCACCCTTCCGTACACTTCAGTGTAGTTGCTATTGAAAAGGAAGCCTTTGGGTCACCCTCGACTATGGTCACCAACAACTATGTATGTTGAAAGCTGCTGAAATTTCATTCAAATTTGCAGCAAAAATCAAAATCATTCAATTTTTTTAAAGTGTTTTTTTTTTTTGTCCAATACTTTGCGTGTGAGGATAGATAGATATTTATATATACACCCACACAGCGTGCAGCAGAAATACTTCCCACATTTTAAACTTTCACCTGTGTAGTACAAGGAAACTTTGGCAAGTAGTAATGGTAGCTTTACCTTGTAAATATCTGACCATTCCTCCCCCACTGTGATATAATCATCGCTTAGATCAGTGCACACTATGCATTTGCAGTTGAATCATCTTAAGATTGGTGAATTTGTAATTGCTACATAAAGAGCTCTTTGTGCTCATTTCCCATTACATTGAAATGATGCAGTTCTGGATAGAATTTTCAAATGATAGTAGTATTGCTTTTTTTATCCTGAACAGCACCTTTCTGATGTAATAGGAAATTACTGAATCCCCAGTCATAGATGTTTCAACAGCAAACATATGGTACGCACCAGTCCAAGCCATGATTCTAATTGTTCAGATCTTGGTAAAACATTAGTGAGACAAAGCTACCATTAACCTTTGCCTAAGTTTACTTACACTACACAGAGTGGGTAAAGTGTTTGCCAATGGTCCGAGAGACCTGGGTTTAATCCCAGGTCGTGTCATACCAAAGGCTTTAAAAATGGTACTAGATACCTCCTTGCTTAACACTCAGCAATATAAGGTACATATCAAGGGTAAAGTGGAGCAATCCAGGGAAAGGAGTAGTGCCCTCTCCTACACCTCAGTGTAGTAGCTACTGAAAAGGGACCCTTCTGATTGCCCTTGACTACGGTCGCCAACTTTACTAGATATATCAGTAAAACTCAAGAATATCAGTCCAGTTAAATGTTTCTGAAAAAATGCAACACTCTTCTTTCTATTTACTCCAGAAAACTCACCTAAAAATCTCAAATATTTTTCAATGATAGTGTTCTTGGCATAAAATCAGAATCTATTTGAAGATCTCAACAAAAACAGAATAGCTTGAAGCTATTCTTTTGGTACCTATTTCTACTATAAAAAATATACTGCAACACAGCACAGACAAACTGAAAGAGAGGCTGGATGGATCATGGTTGAAGGAAAGGTGATAGGTTGGAAATGAAAAAAAATTTGTAACCAGAGGTGATGTTTAGAGTGAAGACAGGTGTATGGTGTTATCCAGTGGAGGGGGAGTGAATTCATCTGAGAATGCCACATTCCTGAAAAGGTGATTTTTTTTTGTTTTAGTGGGTGTAGGCCACGTTAAAAAAAAAAAAAAAAACATGATGCACAAAATACACAAATCTTGTCAAGGTCTGAAAAAAAAAACAAGAACAACAACATTTCCCAGCAGGTGTGTGTAAAGGTTAGAGTTGAAAGGTCATCAAGTAAGGGGCTGGGATATTTAACAAACTTGTCAATATTCTTTCCCCCAAGATGGTGTGTTTAAGCTCACCCTACCCACCCACCAAAAATAAATAGATGAACTCAACAAAAAATGCAAAGAGATGAGGCAAGTTATTTATATGAACTTCAAAGTACTATAAAATGTAAATGTTAAAAACAAGACACATCTATTTAGTGATGGAAAGGACAATAAGGGAAAATGCCCACTGGGAAATGCTTGTAGGTAAAGTTCCAAAAATCAGACCAATGTAATGAGTCCTGTAAAACTTCTTTCTAAACATATTAGTTTAAATTGTTTTTTTTTAAAATTAGTCTGAGAAGAATAGTAAAATTTAAAAGATAAAGAGAAATTGAAGTTTTTACAAGGTTTTAAAGTTCTTTAAAGCTTTAGAAAGGTACATAGATAAGTATTAATAATGGCTACAATAAATTCTGATTCTCAAATGTCGGCACATTTGACAATCCAAAAATCATTTTACAGGAAGACTAAGGAACATGCTATTGTCACACAGTTACCTCCCCTTCCTCTACAAACAATGATCAATTTGTTGGTATACTGACATTTTCTTAGCAGATTTACCAACGATAAATACAGCAAACTGTTATTCCTAATTGACATAAATGTATGCATAAAAATTGTTGATTTGTTTCACAGCATATCAAACATTGTTGGGTTATTAAATGGCAGACAATTACATGGTTGCAAGTAACTCTTACTATTTAATAATCTTTATATAATACTTGTCAATAATTAACAATAATTGACAATGCTTCATCTAAGAAGGCTAACCTGAAGGATTCATTCAATTTTAGCCATAGAGCTATACACTCTACTTCTGCTTCTTGAGCAAACAGTACAAAATTAAAAAATAAAGCAAATGTTTTTGATAAAAATAGATGATATCCACAGGATTCTATCATGGATCCAATCTTTACATTTTAAATAAAGTTGACAATGAAGAGTTCAAAAATAAAACTTGATTTTTACATTTAAAAAAAACCTTGTAAGGAATTTACAAACTAAATTTTAAGGATTTTGTTTATTAGTTTGTTAGAGTAAAATGAAACTTTTCTTTGGTTTTCAAAATTTGAGGAAGGGAATGACTATCTAGAATATTCAAAAAAGTTGAACAATGCATTCTTCTACAGGTGCATCGGCACAAAAACGTTTGGTGTGCTGGTAATGTAGAAACAAAATAATAGGTTAGATGAAATCAACAACAACGAAAAAAAAACAACAACAACTGGATAAAAACATAGCAATTTTTGTCATTTCTAGTTAAAAAGACAAAACAAACAAACAAAAAAAGAAACAACATAATTATGTTGATAAACAACAGCAAAATTAACAAACAAGTGTCAATAATATCTCACACCGGTAAGTAAAAAAATACTAACAATAAAATGTAAAAAAAAAATTGTTTTTTTTTTAGAGAAAAGGTAAAAAAAGGAAAGAATTCCATGCATTTTTATTGAAAAATTAACCCATTTGAACATTTGTTGGCACATGAACTTAGGGTTTTTAATATACCTTTTGTAACTGCTTCAATAATTGAAGCAGTTTCTTTTTGTTTTAAGTTGTCTCCCCTTGGTTTGGGAATTCTTTTTAGGTAGAAGAAAAGGAAGTAGAGAAGCATTAAAGGTTTTGTCTCTTTTGCAATGACAGCAGCCAACAAATTTTGATAGTTGATAAACTAGTAAAACAGAAGGAAATGATTTGTGACTGTTAATACCAGAAAACAAGGGACTAAACCTTTTATGCTTGCATCCACTGTTCTGCCATACTAGAGCAAATAGGTGGTTGGTTTTTTAAAACAAAGTAATTCTTTCTTTTAAGGAGAACATTTTTAAGTGATACCCATGAGCTGAAGAATTTTAAGTGTATTAAAAGAAAAATTTTTAGATAATGTCAGTAGTGGTGATGGTGGTTGTGATAGTATTTGGTCAAGCAGAAGGAAATAGATTCAAGGCCATTATCATTGGTATGGCAGCCATCTTGAAATGAAGGTTGGTTTTTAGAGGGTGGGGGTTCAAGCAGTCATTTTTTTTATTGCTGTTTTTTAGGTGGAGAGGGTAATTTTTTTTCTCCTTTTGTAAACAAAAAGAGAGAAAAAAAAAAAGTAAATAAAGAAAATAAAGGTAGGGTTTTAAAAGACTCAGGCATGTCTTTATCTTGATTTTTCTTTTCTTTTTTTTTTTTTTCATTTTCTGTACCTGATTGGAATAAGTTTGTGATGCAATGATCATTAAATCCGAATCCACCATAGCCGATGACTACACCTTCTATCTGAAAACATTGAACGCAGAAAACATACTCAATAGATTGTTAAAACAAAAACAATAAATAGCAAGCAAAAAAGCAATGTGTGGCTGGGAGGGAAGACACTTACGATAAAGACAGAGAATAAGATGAAAAATTACTCAGTTTAAAAAAAATGTATGACCACAAAATTTTTTTTCTAATCTGATCTTATATATATATATATATATATATATATATATATATATATATATATATATATATTACGTACACATAGAAAGTTGAGAAAAATTCATATAATTTTCATAATCTAATGACTTGACCAATTTTTAATCAAATGATATCAAATTTTAACAACATGTATAGAAATAACTCAAAATTTTATGTTTTTCCTTTTCTTTTATATATATTTTTAAATCATCATCATTAATAACTTGAATAAAGAAAAATATTTCTCAAGTTTTGCGATGTTGCACAATTCAATTTAACATCAGTGATTTGTTTTCACACAGTTAAATGGTCTACTTGATCCACAGATGGGACCATATCAGGTACTACCACTATGAGTCAGAGCGGACCTGGAAGTAATGGCAATGAAGGGGTATTCCACATTCCCCAAACCACCAGGATTATAGGAGCCTCACATTCAGATTGAATAAATGGATTAGTGTCATATCCAGGACATTAGTAGAGGCAGGGGTCTTACCCTTCTGCAGAAATGAAGTCAGTATATTCTACAGTCCCAGCTGATTGGCATCCGATATTCTTTGAACATTGATTTGCTGAGGAATGGAGATATTTTATAAAACTATATGATACATATTTGCATCCATTGATCACACAGACCATGGATCTGCACCCTGATATTGGCACAGGCATGGGAAGGCTGCCAGTTGCCCATGTCCCTCTTCATAACACCAATATTATATCTAAAATTGAAAGCACCATACAACTTGGCCCCAGTGTGATTGCAAGAGTTATCTTTCAGACTCCAGCTCCTGATTTTGATTTCAGGATATTTCATTCTCCTATACTAGCTACCAACTAAGGCTACAGTGCCCAGTATACCCTAATATTTACCAAAAACTTGAAAAAGAAGACAAGGATTCATGCCTTTCCCAATGGCATTAGTTCAAAGTGAAACTTTGTCCAGAATTTAAATTTAGCTCACTGAGTTCATCCTTTTTTCCTGAGTATTTACCACCATCAAGAGTCATTTTAAAGATTTTTTAAAATCTAGTAAAACCTTTGCTTTTAAAATCTTATTTCTACCCAAAATGTCGAGAAATTTTCAATATTTGTAGTTTACAATATTATATACACATGTCACAAAATATATACACTACTGTCACAAAACAAATAACAGATGTGTTATCTACAAAGTCTTCATCAGATGATGACTATAAGGTCAGACATGGTTTCAGCACAAAAGCATCATTACCACTAACCCAGAGTGCCTCAGCAGTATCTTCCAATACTACAAGACTTTGTTGGTTTTTCATCACGTCATGGAAATGCAAAATAAAGACGCAGCCTCTTAATATGATTATTTGTTATATTCACAACTTTTCAGCAATGAAGCATTAATTCAATGATGTAAGATCTGAATTAATTGATTAGATGACACATCAATACACTGAACTAGAAATGTTTTTTCTGAAAAATCTCACAAGCAGGGTCAGTGTATAAAATCTCAATAATGAATCATTAATTCAATGATTTTAATTTTAATTATATGACAAAATAACATCATAAAATTCATTGAAAATCAAGACAATGATCAACATACTGTAAATTACAGCATAAAAGCCAACATTTTAAGTCTGGAAAAATTCTCAACAAAATTAGGACATAACTCATATGACAGGGATAAAATACAAATCTTTACCACAAAGTTGTCAACCAGTGGTAAAGGTTTGAACTGCATTCACAGCAGTTTACAAGTTCAAACAATTATTTTTAAGACTAGTTACTCATATCTATAAACAAAGGAATCCTGTGTATTGTGGGGAACTCATGACTTTGGATTCATTCAATCAATTTACAATTTCAGCATGACACAGATTATCAGTTTCATTGAGATGGCTGTATATTCTTTTCTGATATGATGTTATTCTATCCCCAACATCATTGGGGCATATCCCATTTCTTTGAGATATTTAATCTGTGTATATATATATATATACACACACAAGATGTCTGTTGCTTTAAGTTTCATGTTACAGATTTCTATGGTCCATAACTTAATATTTTTCTGGCTCGTATACCTGCTCTGCTGTAGTCATGTCAAGCACTTTTTCTTGCAAACTTTTCTCATTTGCATTTGTACATACATATATACATATATAAATAAAATGTAATTTCAAAATGTCTTTAATGATGGGTCAATCACTTTTATGTTATAATACAGAAATGTCCTTAAATATGAGAGAGAGAGAGAGAGAAGTTACATGAAGTCAGTTGGTATAAATCATTCTTCAAAAAAAAAAAAAAAAAAAATTTGCACCTACCTTATGTTTCATTCTTTTTTAAATTTGGGGGAAAATCAATATCGCCAATTTAAAAAGAATGAAAACAGTATCTATTATATAAGATCAGATTTTAAAATAAATTTATAAATAACCAGATTCAGCATTTTCATTTGTTCTATAATTCCCCCCACAACCACTCATTAAAAAAATAGTTGTCAGGAAGCACCTTAAAGAGAACCATTTTTAATCTACCCTCACCTACTCAACAGAGTTTTTAACACTAAAAACAATAGTTTCCATTTTACGAAATTCAACATTTTATACCACTACTTTTTAGTGCATTTTCAATGCATTTCTATAGTAAAAATCCTTTTCAATGCATTTCTATAGTAAAAATCCTTTTCAATGCATTTCTGTAGCAAAAGTCCTTTTCAATGCATTTCTAGAGTAAAAATCCTTTTCAATGCATTTCTGTAGTAAAAATCCTTTTCAATGCATTTCTATAGTAAAAATCCTTTTCCATACATTTCTGTAGTAAAAATCATTCCTAATGCATTTCTATGGTAAAAATCATTTTTATTTCATTTCCATAATAAAATAAACAGTAATGTATTTACATTATACATATGATACTACAATTCTGTCAATAACATTTATGCTAATTCCTAATTACTGATAATTCTTTATGGACTTGATTCTCAATTAATTTCTACAGTAAAATGACTTGGAATGCATTTCTTGGATAAAATCAATAACAATACATTTACATTGCATATACAGTAATCAATGACTGAGAATCATGAACAAAATATACGCATTCAATAACAAAAATTGCAAAATAGTCAATAAGATGGTTTTAACTTTGAGTTTGATCTTAAAAAAAATCATCAAATCAAGAACTTGATTTTTCTCCACATTCCACCCCCACCAAATTGGAAATTGAAGGATTTTGATTCAGTCTGTTTCAGATGAGAAAAAAATTTTTCAAGGACTTTTTTATTGGTATTACAACATGGCCTACAGATCAACATGGAATCTTTCCACACACAAACAAGAGTTCACATGCGGAAATTGATTGGTTTTAATGGCATGTCAATCTGTCTAGGATTATATAATGCCAAAAGGTTACTGAATCATATACATTGTATGTAAGTTGGCAACTGTAGTCGAGGTGACCAGAAGGCTCCCTTTTCAATAGCTACTACACCGTGATGTAGGGCGTGCTACTTCTTTCTCTTGATTGCGCCACTTTACCCTTGATACATACCTTATATCGCTGAGTGTTAAGCAAGGAGGTATCAAGTACCATTTTAAAAGCCTTTGGTATGACATGACCTGGAATTGAACCCAGGTCTCCCGGACCATTGGTGAACACTCTACCCTCTAGGCCAATGACCTGGTTATACATTGTATACTCATTAATATTTTTTGCAACATTGTCTAAAAATTTTTTGTTTTTTGTACTCAGTCCTATCAAACAGAAATAATTTTTAAACAGATCTATTTGACTCAAAGATGGGACCTCAACAGATACTATCACTCCATGTCAGAGTGGACCTGGGGGTAATGGCAATGAAAGGGTACTCCACATTCACCAGATCTGAAGCTTCACCATCAGTCGTAGTTGAGAGTTACACTCAGAACCCTCCTTTCTTTGGGGGTGGTCTTAACCCTTCTGCAGGAGAGGGGTAAAACACCCCCAAAGTATGTATATTTTAAACACCTCCAAAAAGATGGATGCTGAAATTAAGTTTATTTTTGCCCTCAAATGATTTAAGGAAATGATAAACTATCTTATCAAAATATTATTATGACTTATTTAAATGGGAGTCTTTTAAGAATTTGTTCCTTTGCTTCCCTATGACCTTTTTTTAAGAAGGTCAGTGAAATACAAAGACAGAAAAATTATTGAACAGGTGGAAGGAGCAGTCAAGTTATCCTAGAAAGAAAAAAGGCCAAGAAAAGGAAATAGTTCTAACCATTAGTTTTTCATACTTTATCACGAATCATCACAGTGATGATAATCCAATTTTTAACCAATATCACTAATACTTAGACCGAACATTGGCCAAGCGGTTAGAGTGTTCGCCAATGGCCCGGGAGACCTGGGTTCAATCCCAGGTCAAGTCATACCAAAGACTGAAAAAATGATACTTGATGCCTCCTTGCTTAACACTCAGCATTATAAGGTATGGATCAAGGGTAAAGTGGAGCAATCCAGGGAAAGGAGTAGCGCCCTCCCCTACACCTCGGTGTAGTAGCTATCGAAAAGGGAGCCTTCGGGTCACCCTCGACTACTAATACTTAGTATCACTAAGTTTTTTTTCTATCCCATCCCTCTGATTACTTTGTAGCTATTAAAGCATTCTTCATTCTATATATCTTCGTGTGATTGTTTTATGTTAACATGATGGAAATGATTATCTGGTTATAAATTTCAACAAAAAATGTGTGGCACCAGGAATTCAAGCTTTTGAACTTTGCTAAGAAAAAGAAAAAAAAGAGCAAAAGAAAATTTAAGCAAAAAAAAAAAAGCAAAACATGGAGGACAAATGTTGTGCATCTTTGAAAACTGACAAATTTTGGGTATCAAAATAAAATCTGATTTTGAATAAAGATTAGTTTATAATTTCATAAAAAAACTAAGAAGGAAGTTTTAGAAAAATGACATTTCTTTAAAAAAAAAAAAAAAAAAAAAAAGAGAGAGAGAAAAAGAAAGGAAGAACACACATTAATAAAACACAAATGTATACAGGTCTCAGGATTATCAATGGGTAAATTTCTACACTTTGTTTTGTTGATAGCAGTAAATTTATTTATGGGTGTATATATATATATATATAAATATATACACATAGACATAAAGGGATATAACTGGAACTATGTCACCACCAACATCACAATTCCCTTAGTTATTTATATTATATTTTCAATGATTACAAGATAATCATTATTTAACATTAATTAGCATCTTATGAATTAATGTCTCTATCAAATTCTAGTTGAGTTAGATTTGCCTCAAAACAGCACATTATTAATACCTTTAAATTCTTGAAATGTGTGTTATATATTACAAAGAAATAAAGGTTTATATATTATTTAGTGTGGATAATTTGCATACTAAATTTAACAAAACCGTGTTTAATAAATAATCACAGTGTTATTAATTTCTAATGTTATGTTTTTATTTTCAAACATATTAAAAACAAATCTATGGATAATTTTATATAAAAATCAAAATAAAATAAGCGTAATTTTTTTAATATGAATTCTTACTTCGTTTCATTAGTTTTTCTAATCTAATAGAATATTCCATTATTACGAAACTTAAATACTTATGGCCAGAAAGTGCATATTTTTGTGAGTATATACAATTATGATTAAAAGTTAATGATAAAAGTATTTGGTTGTCTAAATTTCTGAGACAAAGCTTGTTGATTTTTATCATTAAGGGTTTTCGGACAATTGTCTTCATCTTTATTGTTATTTCCACAACGTTTCGGCCGATATGTCCTCCAGTCTTCTTCAGAGGTTGCAGGTTCAATCCTCACTACAGGCAAGTAACAATACAGGAATACTTAACACTTGTACCCAGGCTAATGGAATCAGAACAGGCGACCCCCGTGGTTTCAATAAAGGACATAGTTCGAAGTTCCGTGAAGGTTCCCGAGTTTGACAAACACCTGAAGAAGGCTGGAGGACATATTGGCTAAAACGTTGTGGAAATAACAATAAAGATGAAGACAATAGTCCAAAAACCCTTAATGATAAAAATCTAAAAGTATTTTTAATCCATACAATTTTTAGAGTGCTCCATGTACAAAAATGCTGAGCAATATCACAATATTTTTCAAATATAAAAAATAAGACATAAAACAGGATAGAAATACATGTTATCAATTGTCATTGTTAATCAACAACAGCGCTAGCATTCAGCCTGTCTGATTTTGTTAGATTTTAACCAAATCAGACACGTTGGATACTAACTCACCCAACGATGAACAATGTGAAAAACTGAGTCATGAGTTTTTATTGTGATATATTTCATTTTTTATACTTGAAATATATTGTGTATAAATACACAGATGGGTGCGGGTATGTATGTAAAATACACAAATATATATCATAGATTCAGTCGACTGGTTACCTGACTTGCTCAACTTGATTTTGTAGTTTATTAAGGAAAAAGATTCGTTGAACCAATGGAAAGAAATTAAAATGTGAAAATAAATTAACCATAGCAAATTTTGTCAGTGGGAGGGGGTTATCTTAACACCAAAATTTTACATGTGTTTTTTTGGGGGGTTGGGAGAGTATTACATCTTTTTTATTTTCTACTTTTTCATTTTTTTTAAGTTTTAGTGAATTCCGTCCTGTAAAAATATTAAGTAATTATAATTATAGAATGTTGAAGAATTACATCATTAGTTTTTTTTCTTTATCCTTTTTTTAAAGTTTTAATTACCTCTAATTAAATATTAATAACAAATTATCATTTCTGATTGATTTTAATGGCATGTCAATCTATCTAAGGTTATTTTATGCCTAGTAGTTAGGGAATTGCATTTATTGTATGTTCATATATACATTTTTTGTTCAATTGTGAGTTAAAAGTTGTTTTGCTGATTTTTTTGACACACAGACCAATCAAATATGAATAATTTTGAAACATTCCTGAACCTGGGAGTAATGGCAAGGAATGGGTATTTCACACTCTGCCTCACCATCAGAAGCAGTTTAGTGTCATACCGTGAACACTTCTTGTTTTTTTCCATCAGGACTTATCATTCCTAAGTAATTTTGAGGTCACATAAAAACAAAAACTTATTTTAGATATTAATAAATAGATCAAATTTTGAAGACCTAATTTTCTGGCATGAAATTGGTAATGATCTATATATGAAATTGGTAATGATCTATATATGATGGTTACTTTCATATGGTTCAAACAATAGAAAGGACTAAAAACCGGTTCCATAAACTAATGATTTTTCATCTAAATTTCTGAGACAAAGCTTGGTGATTTTTATCATTAAGGTTTTCGGACTATTGTCTTCATCTTTATTGTTATTTCCAAAATATTTCGGTCGATATGTTCTCCGGCCTTCTTCAACAGGACACATGGCGTAACGGTTATCGGCGTTAGTTCCCTAAGCTTCTAAGAAGACAATCATCTGGAGGTTGCAGGTTCAATCCTGACTGCAGGCAAGTAACAATACAGGAATACTTAACACTTGTACCCGGTTATGGCTAACGGAATCAGAACAGGCGAATCCTGTGGATTCAATAAAGGACGTAGTTCGAAGTTCCGTGAAGGTTCCCGAGTTCGACAAACACTGGAAGAAGGCCAGAGGACATATCAGCCAAAACTTTGTGGAAATAACAATAAAGATGAAGACAATAATCTGAAAATCCTTAATGATAATGATTTTTCATTCATTAATTAATGGTAGACCTACATATGAGATCGTTTTATGTATAATACTAAACAAAACCGATTTTATTTTGGCATTTTCTTTCTCTTAATATCATCTTTTATCAACTTCCAAACATGAAAACAGGGTCTGCAAAGGAGATTATGCACAAAGCTGAGTAAAAATCAACTACAAAATAAAAGAACACAAAAATAACAACACTGCTTGTCAAGAAACATTGTCTTTGAATTCAATTTTACAGTTTGTCACTTACTTCAAAAATCATTGAAAATTTTTTTTTAGCTATTTACATGACACAACATAGTAATACAGACATTAATAGATATATTGACCTGAGATACTGTTGTGATGCTGACCAAAGAAAAACATGGAGAACACAAAAAAAGGTTGATAGAAAAACATATATTTAAGTAACAGAAACAAGCTCAAGTGAACCTGGTTAAACAATAATTAGTTGATAGGAAGCTGGGAGTCCAGAAGGGTAGTGGCTATCCGTTCACTACGCAAATGGAATCACACATGATTGTGTCACGCTGGTCGGAGAACTCCGTCTGACGCTCTCATTGACATGTATTTATGGGGGAGGGCAAGTCCATTATGTAGGGAGTACAACAGATACCTATAAAACCAGGTATATGATAATCAAACCGATATAATCTTTTGTGTGCATATATATATATATATATATATATATTGAATTCCAATTAAAATTTTATGCTAAAAGCGTTTTTAATCCATAAAATCTTCACAGTGTTTCAAGTTTAAAATAAGATAAAAATAAAACAGGAGTTTTGAGGTTTTCTCCTTTTTTATTTTTATGTTTTTTATTAATTGATATATACACACACACATATATATATATATATATATATATATATATATATACACACACATATACATATATATATATATATATATATATATAGAATAAAAAAAATATACATACAGATATCTATAGGAAACAGAATCAGCAACCAAGTTCAAATCTTGGATGAGGCTGTTTCTATTTGACTTTACACAAATTCTCAATAGAAAGGCATGAATCCATCAGCCCTTCCCCCAGCTAAATAGAAGAGTAGACTGTGTTTTTTAGCCTTGATAAGGTAAATCAAAAGGAAAATGTGGCATTCAAATAAGATTTACTGTACTTAAAAACTGAGCTTGTGTCACATCCTGTCAATGAATAAATGTATAGACGCACAAGTGCAACCCAATGCAACAGTGTTTCATGAAATTAACACATTATACTTTTTTGTCCCTATTCATATGAGATCATTACATATATATATATATATATATATATATATAATCTTCTTATATATATATGTATAATGATAATAAATAAATATATATTATATATATATTTAATCCATGGAAAATATATAGATAGATTTGATAATGGAAAAGAATCTGACAGTATGGAGAAAAATGGAAAAACAAAGTAATCCAAAGAGGTGAATTTATTATGAACGAAAGTCCATGGTATAACGTCTCTAAAATCCTGATGATGGTTTATTAAAACCGAAATGTTATAGCATCACAACAAATTCATCACTTTGGATTACTTTGTTTTTCAATATATATATATACATATATATATATATATTGTTTTTACCTATTTGAGCATTCATGTCTCTACTGATGATTAGAAAATGAACTAAAATGCCTTAATACTAAATTCCAGAAAAAGAATGGAAACCTATGGACCAACACTTACGCAAATGATACTAAAGCACAGATAGATTACATCTCTATGAATAAGAAATGGATAATAGCACTCTGAATTGTGAGGCATATTCCTTTTTTGAACATGTGTCTTCTGATCACAGAATTGTCACCACAAAGAATACAATGCAAACAACCAAAACTAGACACTATGACTGGTTCTTGTTTAACAACAGAGATATCAGTGATGAATATAAGATAACACTAAGAAACAAATTTGATGTTCTTCCAGAGATATCCAAAACACTTACTCCAAATGACAAATACAAGAACTTCATGAATGCCCACATGGAAGCTGCAGCAGAATGCCTACCAACCAAACTAAGAGCCAAATAGTTCCATGACAGAAACAAGCAGTAACTAAAAAAATGAGATAATGTGAAAGCATTACCCCTACATAATAAAAGGAACCCAACTAATGACAAAGTCAGAAACTGAAGAAGGCACAAAGTGAACTAATTAACGCATACCAAAAAGAACAAACAGAATACATTTAAGGCCAGATCAATAGAATTAGAAATTCAGTAGAAGATAGATAATCTTGAAAAGCATGGCAGACAGCAAATGACGTGAGTAAAAGGAAGAGCACCTCAAGAGCTAAACTAAAAGCAGTCAGCCAAGAAGAACGAATATGTATGTGGAAAGAACTATTCAAGAATTTGCTTGGAAAATCCCCTAAAGTTACAGATAAACCAATCACAAAAATTATTAGTAATCAACTAGACATAAAACTAGGACAGTTTACTCAAGAACTCGACATAGGACTAACAAAAATTACAATCAGGAAAGTTGTCAGTCTTGATGAAATAACACCAGAAGTATGGAAGACAAGGAAAATTGACGATCTATCACTCCAATTCTGCAATACCGTATATAACTAGAATGCAAGAGAAAGATGGACAAAAGGTTGCATCCTCCCTTTCCCCAAGAAAGGTGACCTTGGAATTACCAAGAACTACTAAGGTATAACCCTCACTTCCATAGTGGCTAAGATTTATAATGCTCTGCTACTCAACCACATTGAACCAGAAATTGAGAAAATTCTTAGGAAGAATCAAAATGGTTTTCAGAAAAAACAATCCACAATTCATAGATTCTAACAGTCCATTGAATTTTAAAAGGAATTTGTGCAAAAAACTTGAAGGCAACACTCTTATTTGTAGATTTTTCCAAGGCATTTGACTCCATACACAGAGGAAAGATGGAGCAAATCCTTCTAGCCTATGGTCTCCCCAAAGAAA
Organism: Sepioteuthis lessoniana; assembly: GCA_963585895.1. Taxonomy (NCBI): domain Eukaryota; kingdom Metazoa; phylum Mollusca; class Cephalopoda; order Myopsida; family Loliginidae; genus Sepioteuthis; species Sepioteuthis lessoniana. The sequence goes on from OY757942.1 coordinate 56,312,744, forward strand.
CTGTCACAGCCATAATGATGCCCAATAAACTCATGAAAGTAAAAGTTCACTCACTGGATGGAGACAAAGATTTCTTTGTCATTGTTGCTGGGATTCTGCAAGGAGATACAGTAGCTCCATATCTGTTCATAATCTGCCTAGACTGCGTACTTTGAATATTAATGGATCTAATGAAAGAAAATGATTTTACTCTAAAAAACCAAGAAGAAGATGATACCCCACACAAACTGTTACACACATAGACTATGCAGATGACATAGCGCTCCTGAAAAATACACCTACCCAAGCTAAATCCCTGCTGTATAGTCTGAAGCAGGGAGTAGTCGGCATTGGCCTTCATGTGAATGCAGACAAAATGGAGTATATGTGTTTTAATCCCCACACTAAATGATGGCCCTCTGAAACTAGTGGACAAGTTCACCTACCTCAGAAGCAGCATCTCATCTACTGAAAATGACATCAATATGTGAGTTGCAAAAACCGGGACTTTTATTGATAGGTTATCAGCCATATGAAAGTCAAACCTATTCAGTAAAATAAAATGCAATTTTTTCCAAGCAGCAGTCATGTCGATTCTACTACAATGGATGCTGACTATGAGTAGAGAGAAAAAGCTAGACAGGAATTCCATAAGAATGCTACGAGCTATATAGAACAAATCCTGGAAGCAGCATCCCACAAGACAGCAGCTGCATGGCCACCTACCTCCTATCTCTAAAGCAATCCAAATAAGATGGACAAGACATGTGGGACATTGATGGAGAAGTAAGGACAAACTTATAAATGACATTCTCCAATGGACCCCATCACACGGATGTGCAAATGTTGGATGACCAACTAGAACTTATCTACAACAGCCCTGTTCGGACACAAGATGTAGTTTAGAAGATCTGTCAGAAGTGATGGATGATAGAAACAAATAGCGAGAGAGAGAGAGTTAAGGAAATCCATACTAGCAGCACAACATGATGATGATATATATATAATGATCTCATATATATATATATATATATATATATATATATATATATATACAAGGATCATTAAATAAGTTTCCAGACTTTTTTGTATGGGCACTTTTATTGATAGTACACATATGAAACTAGTACCCTTCGAAGTAATCTCCTCCGGCTGCAATGCACTTGTTGTACCATTCCAACAATTTCTGGAAGGTCCCATCAAAGTCCTCTTGTGTGAGCGTGTCAATGACCTTCATCACAGCCTCTTTCATCTTCTCAATTGTCTCATAACGACAGCCTCTGAGCTTAGGGAATAACCAAAAGTCACAGGGAGCAAGGTCTGGACTATAGGGAAGGTGAGGAACTGTCTTGATGCCCATCTTGCTCAAATAGTCTGTGACAAGGATGGAGTTGTGGACTGGTGCATTGTCCTGGTGGAAATGCCACTGACCCGATTTGAAGAGCACTGGCCTCTTCCGATGGAATCTCTTCCTGAACTTCCTTAAAACCTCAACATAGTAACCCTAACCCTTTGGCCAATGAACTCTGATGTATTGACTTCCTTACTCCTCCCACACCTCTCATCATCCCTCACAGACTCCCTGCCTTCCTCGAATCTCTTATGCCACTCAAAAACTGATGCTCGATTTATGCAAGATGCTCCAAAAGTAGTCTGAAGCATTCCATACGTTTCTGTGGCAGCATTTTTTCCAAGTTTAAAATAGAATTTTATTACATATCGTTCTTCTGAAAACTGCATTTTTGAAATTCACCAGCTGTGACAATCAGGCTTTAGTAGGGTGTATTCCAATTGCTGCTGTAGCTGTTCATTTGAACCTGAAATCATAAAAATTGATCAGTCATCTCATAAGATGTATAGAAATAACATACTGAATTTTCAAGAGTCTATGACAATTTTAAATGCCTGTAAAAAAGAAAAAGTCTGGAAACTTATTGAATGCACCACGTGTGTATATATGTATATATATACACGTAATTGAACTATCTAGAAAGAGTCAATGAAAACTCATTAAAAAAATTAAGTTTTTTCTTTTAACATCAAATTTCTTTAACTCTTACATACACCTTATATCACATTTATCAGTTAATGAATTGATAACAAAATGAAGAGCTCTCAAAATTCATTTCCAACAAAGTTTTTAGATTTAAAGACAAATCAATAATCCATAACCTCATCTCAGAATCATGAAATAACAAATTCATCATCTTTTCAGATTTACTATCAGTGTTGGAATCACTAAAAAACAGAAAATTTGATCCCCCATTAATAATAAGAATACTTTGTACATTAAAGAATTTATCAAATGACAATGATATACAGATATGTTGGGTCCCAAGTCATACTGGTATCAGCGGAAATGACCAAGCAGATAAAGCAGCCAGGTCTACCATAAACCTAACCACTGAAAAGAAATTCAAAATACCATACACAGACTTTAAAATGAAAATAAATAAATACATACTACGGCAAAGACAACAACGCTGGAACAATAATGAAAATAATAAATTATTAGAAATTAAAACCACACTGGGGGAATGGAAGCAAAGCTTAAAAAAAAGAAACCAAAAGAGGAAATTACATTGTCCAGATGTCATACAAGGAAAACACACTCTTATTTACTCAAAGGAAAACAACAACCAATGTGTTATGCATGCCAGACCAAATACACCGTGAAACACATTCTCATCGAATGTACTGACCTAGCCCATATGAGAAAAACCTTCTATAGTGCAAACAATATGAAGGAACTGATCCAAAACACTGAAATAAATAATGTGATATCATTTCTAAAAACAGTGAAGTAATACACAAAAATCTAAAGAAATTTACAATAAGACCAAATAACTTCTATAAACCCTTTTTTTACAAGATATAGTCTAAGAAACTGATCCCTTTCCCAACCTGTTTCACATGTTTTTTCTTTTTATATATTATTCCCTACAAATAAACTCCTAATGAAAAAAAAGACCAATGAGGTTGATATGCCGTAAAACAAAAAAAACAAACAAAATATTCCACAAATTAAACCTCCCCACAAAATTTCTTCATTGTTCACACTTCTCTGTTCATAGGATTGTGTTTGTATGAATAAACAAAGAAAACAACCAGATGAATGTTTCTATTTTTTTTTTTTTTTTAATGAAGAGAGAGGAAACAAATGCTGAAGGAAACTGGGCCCCTGGGCTTGGAGTGGCCTTTCCTTCCTGAACCAAAAACACACGGGAAATATGAGAAGAAAAAAAGAAGAAATAATGAAATGAGGTGAACAACAATGCCAAGTCAGTAAGACAATAAATAATCTTTTAACGAATATCTATAGCTATACTTTACCGCTAATGTTTATAGACGTATTTTAAAAAACTAGATCAAAGATACACATGTATACAAAAACACTTTCACAACTATCAACATACACATGTACGATATTCATTTCGGAGAGCACCCTGTGAGAAGGGAACTCACTAAAAATAATCTGCTAACACAACTTGATAACTAAAAGGCTCCTTTAAAAACTAGGTTTGACACAAATCTATTATTAAAAGAGCCTCATTGGGCACAAACCCATTATTCAGTACTAAGTGATTTGCATGAACATTACACCAAAATGAGACAGACCTCTTTTACAAAGAAAAGTGAGGCATGATGTGGCAAGTATAGGGCATATAGCGAGGATAAAACTCACTATTCATTGATTGATAATGGCATATTAACCTTCATGGGTTATTTAATGCCAAAGCCATCCTTATAGAAGAACAGAAGTGATACTATTCAACCAATAGCTGGGAGGATAGGGTTTTCGTCGGAAAGTGAATGTAATAGCGTGACTGGAGTTCAAACTTGCTTACTACAATATAACAGTCCAGCATATTAGTGCCTAGACCATGAAGACTTCCAACTTGGTCAATAAGAATAGCTCGTTAACCATCACATCATGAAGATGTGTGCCACATATAGAATATGTCTGAGCAAAGATATATATAATTAGTAAACAAGTGATTGATTTCTTTTCACATTTAAGTATTTATTTGAAACAAAACATTTTGTGAAATGACAAAATATTAAAAAGATGAACAAACTGACCCTATTTTACTTGTTAATCAAACTTGCAGTATTTATCCTATATTTTTTAACAATCCTCTTACCTAAAGATACAAGGAATGTTATCATTTACAGTGAGAAATTATACAAAAATATTATTAGGTATTATTTATTACTAAACTTTAAAATACATAAACTCTATATACAAAATTGTAATTGCATAAATATATATTTTCAGATGGTTAGATATATTTTTGATTTCAGATTTTCAATATTCAAATTTGAATTAAGGCAAGTGCCCCATAGAATGAATTATACAAGAAAGTGGGATATATTTAAACAACTGAGTGCTAATTGTCTTTAATTGGAATCATTTTGAGATGAGGCTTCTTAATCTGAGAATTAATTTTTATTTTATTGCAGACTTTTTGTCCTCATCTTCGTAGTTTTTTGTGTTGTTTCTTCTTTCACTACATTTCGCGTTCGCGGTAAATCACCTGAAGAAGGCCAAAGGGAAATTTGGCCGAAACATAGTGAAAGAAGAAACAACACAAAAACTACCAAGATGAGGACAAAAAGCCCACAATAAAATAAAAATTAATTCTCAAACTGAGTGGTAATTTTTTTTTCAAATTGGAAATAAGTCTCAGCACTTTTTGATGAAACAGGATTGAAAAAGGGCATCACCAGACCAATTCTCTTTGACTTTTTCTTGTTTTCTAAAATGAAAGTTTATTTCAAGGCCAAGATTTAAAAACAGGGAAAATTTTCAAAGAAATATAATGACATAGTTTCACACCAAATCAAAAGAAAAGTTTCAGAGGTGCTTTGACCAATATTTCATTTATGGTTCATTTCGTTCTCCATAAATATAACTTCAATATTGATACTTTTTGAACACATCTCCTTTGCTGTTTATTATTACAGGACAATGGATCTGTGGCCAAATTGCGGAAGAAAGAGAGGTAGGTGTACAAGTTTGAATGAAATATGAGCAGTAGTCCATACACCAAGTCTGCTATCTCTTCATGACACGGTCCAAAGAAAGAACAAGACTTGACACAACTTGGCATGAGTGGCATCACAAAAGAAATTGCAAGAATTGAGATTAAGGACATCAGACTATCTGAGAGACTCTAGTTCCTGCTTTTTAAATTTAGACTTGTTCTTCTCCAAGACTGGTTTCAACCAAGGCTACAAAGCCTAATCTATGCTACTATTTTACCCATAGAATAAACTACATGAAAGCTAGAATAAATAAGACTTAGGGAAAACAGTAAATGTAGGCTATATTAAAAGAGAAACGAAACCACATAATAAGGGAATGCAGCAACCTGACCTAAAAAGAATATAAGAGCAGGCATTACTGGGTAGAAAAGGTGAATCCCTGAGAACTGTAAAAAAAACAAAAAAACAATGGAACTTTGATTATAAAAACCAATAAAAGATGAATTAAAGCTTTTTCCAGATACATTAATGTTTGACTAGAAATTGAATTCACTTTGATGATTCCATTTTCTATGGCTCTGACCTGGTGACCTGCCAAGCCCATGAATGTTTGGCTCTACTTAAAAAGCTGACCACTTGGGTGATATTTGTCCGTAAGACCAATCCTAAACTAGTTGCAGGCACAGATTTTCCTTTGACAATCAGTAAGTGCTCAACAAGAAATAGTGAGGGTTTTGTTTTCATTATCACTTCCATTATAATATATATAGATCTAAACACTTAAGTAAAAAAGAATCAACCAGAGTAATTTAAAAAATTTGCAATATTTTGATATATGATAGTTTGTAACATGACCAAAGCCGTGTAAGGTACCTGCTGTGGTTGGTAGAACTGTGTAGTATGGTTTGTTGACATATTGTTCCCCGCCCCCATATATGATTTAAAAGTTGCACAGATAAGTATGCAATGTAGTTTAATTCTTTATATTTTGAGTTCAAATTGGTCCATAATGCCTCACAGTGCAGCAATTAGATAGTTCAAGAAATTTTGCTCAGTTAGCAAGAACCTCAATGCAGTTCAGCCTAAAATTGTGGATTCTGAGGCCATATTCAAAACCACTGAGGCAAATTCAGAGATTATCAGGAGAAGTCAGCATTTCACAATCCAGTGGGACTCATCACATTTACCACCTCAGCAAAAGCATTTAAAGCCGCTGATTTGTATTTCCCATAACCAAAATATTGCAAAACTTTTGACTCATCCTAATATATATTTTATCCTTTTTTCTGCAAATTCATTTTAAAGGAAAAACTGCTTTTAAGGACCAAACTTCCTAGTCTCTATTTGTTCTACTGGAGTTGTTCAAAGATAGAGTATCCCCTATAAATAACTATATTCCTAGCAATTTTTTCATAAAAAATGAGGTATATACATAACAAAAATGTTATTATTACAGGTATACAACATTATAAGCACTTTTTAGATATTTTGCATTATTTACAAATTGAAGTTTTGAATCAACTATCTATCTATTTATCGATATATATATATATATATATATATATATATAGGTATTCTTCAATCCAGTAGATCAGGAGTAGGGAACAATTCCGTCAGGACAAATAAATTATTCAAATTTCAAATATTTAAATATTCCTGGTAAAGAGCTCAATGTAAATAAATTCACAGAGCAAATAATATTATTTCAAGACAAAACCAATATTCAGTCACATTAGGATAATAAATTTATTTCCATCCTGCAAAGACCACTGATATAAATCAAAGACTCTAAAATAATTTTTGACGGGACGTCATCAGATCCAATAGGAAAAAGGTTTTAAAAACAGTGAAAATTTTGTTTTTATAATAACTGAGATGCTTATTGACCAAATATTCAAAATCTCTCTGTACACTTAAAAAGGACCTCCATGTCAACGCAGACAAGACGGAATACATGCGCTTAAATCAAAGAGGTAACATCTCCACACAAAACAGTATTTCTCTGAAATTAGTAGACGAGTTCACCTAACTTGGAAGCAGTGTCTCATTAACCAAGACAGACATCAACACACACCTAGCAAAGGCATGGACAGCTATCAATAGGCTATTGGTCATATGGAAGTCAGACCTGACCAATAAAATAAAACGCAGTTTTTTCAAGCAGCGGTTGTGTCAATGCTACTACATAGTGCTAACTAAACATATAGCTTGACAGCTTGACAGCAATCACACAAAAAAAAAGCTTGACAGCAATCACACAAGAATGCTGCAAGCAATATTGAACAAGTCCTGGAGGCAGCACCCCACAAAGCAGCAGCTGGACGGTCACCTACCACCCATCATGAAAACTATCCAAGTTAAACAAACCAAACATGCGGGACACTGCTGGAGAAGTAGGGATGAACTCATAAGTGACATACTCTTGTGGACCCCCTCACATGGACGAGCAAAGGCAGGACGACCAGCTAGAACCTACATACTACAGCTTTGTGCCGATACAGGATGTAGCCTTGAAGACCTACCGGGAGTGATGGACGATAGAGAAGGGTGGCAGGAAAAGGATCAGGAAGATCCGTGCTGATAACGCAACACAATGATAATTGTTTGCACAGTTAAATGGATTCACGCATTTCTGACACTAATAATTCTATTCAACATAATTCTTTTATTTGCACACAGTCAAATGGTTCGAAGCATTTTGCTTTGTAATACCAAGAAATCAATTGTTTGCACACCATTAAACAGTTTCAAGTATTCCTATCTAACAAAAATAATACTATTTAGAATGAATCATTTGTTTGCACACACTTAAATGGTTTTAAGTATTGCTAACACAAACAATTCAGCATCAGTCATTTGCTTGCACATAATTAAATCGTCAAACAGTTCTATTTTACCCATAAATAGAACTCTATCAGGAACTAACACTCTGGGTCAAAGTGGACCTGGGAATTAAAGGCAATGAAGGAGTACTCCACATTCCCTCACACCTCCAGGATTATTAGAGCCTCACCATCAGATGGTTTAGTGTCATAATCAGGACACTTATTAGTAGGTGGAGTCTCACATCGCTGCAAAGATTCAGTCAGTGTATTCTACAGCCCCAGTCAACTTGGATGAACTTTGGCGATGATTATTGATGAAGCATATTATATATATATGTATGTATGTATGTATGTATGTATGTAGAGAAAAATTGATAACAAGGCAATCCAAGTGGAAGGAGAGATTTAATGAGAAGTCGATACTATAGCGTTTTGGTTCTACTGAACCATCATCAGGACCATGATGGGTGATATTAGCGATGTTAAGTCAATGATGGATGTTTAAAAATGCAAAATGTAAAAACCGAGGAGAAATTTTGTATAACAAGAAAAAGTTGGTTGTTTAATAAGTGAATCAGCATTTGTTGTTTTAAATCACATCATTTGATTTATTAGGAATATTGTAGAGAATTTAAATTACATTTGTTTATCGATAGAACTGAAACTTCTCATTAAATATCTCCTTCCACTTCGATTGCCTTGTTATCAATTTTTCTCTACATATTGTCTGATTCCAATCCATTATATATATATATATATATATATATATAATACTCACAAATTTCAAAAATAGATAATTACAAAATTAATAACTGCATGTAAACAAACATTCATAGTATTTGGAGCACTCACTGAACCTAATGAATGGACAATAGTAAAGGAAAATTTGTTAGTTATCACACAAATGTGGCCACCAGTAAATATGAATCCTAATATTGATAGGAAGACATTTTCACAAACACATACACACACAACACATGATTAGCGAAACAAACATGTAAAATCACATATTTATATATAATCATATTTGTACAAATTTATTTAACATATTCATCTTCATAATAAATATTTTACATATATGAAATTATATATGTTTGTGTTTATTTTTTATTCATATATATGTATGGAGAAACGATGGATTTTGTAAATCTGATGAAATGAAGCAAAATAAATGGAAAAATGGATCAATTAAACACTGACAACGAATTCCAATTGATATTTCATCTTTATTTCAAAAAGACTTCTTCTGAAGAATCCATTGTCAGTGTTTAGTTTATCCACTTTACCATTTTTCTTTGTGTGTGTGTGTGTGTGTGTGTGTGTGTGTGTGTGTGTGTGTGTGTGTGTGTGTGTGTATAGATAAATATTTGTACATATACAAAGGTCATTTAAAAAGTCCTAAGACTCACCAAGATTTTAGATTGATCATACACCTCTCACATTTGTATGAGCCTCACCTGCACAGAAATCAGCCAAATCTAAATTACTTTTTTCTAGTTTTATCAGAAGTGATAGTGTGTTGCCGCACCCAAAGTGTTCAGCTATGGCTCTTCTTTCTGGGTGAGGCTTAGCACTTTTTAAACAATCCTCGAGTATGTTTGTATTATATAATTATTCATTGGTAAGTAGAGGAATATTAAAACATTTCAAGATGTTGATTTAAATATTTATATGTAGCAATATTCTTCATATTTCATCACGAGACTGCATACATACATACATTACTTACTAAAAATAAAGAAACACTTGTACATCGGAACAAACAAGAATTATATATATATATATATATATATATATATATATTTGTAGGGGCTAACGAAAGAACAAGATTAACAATAGTACAACAAAAATAAAGAAATTTTATTTCTCATCGGAACTGAAAAGTAGAAGGGAATATGACAATTCATGTGTCAAGTCACTACTGTAATAACGAATTCTGACAGCAGCATAGGTGAATCGTAACTTGATGCAGTTATTCAGTGGTCAAGCAAATAGGGCCCTAATGATTAAGAAGCAGTTGGGTACATGTCATCCCAAGCTGGGGTGAGTAACTGTTCTGTTTCTCTTTGAAAAATCATAGCTTTGATAGCATCTGGGTGGATTATGCACACACACGATGATTTCACAAATTATTTGCGAAGAAATTGACCAAATATTTTTTTTGAGACATTCGAATGATCAAAAAATTGTGGTCGAGTGTTCATTTTTTAAGAACACGTGCGTGGGTGTTTGTTAGAGTTTTTGCGCCAATCTTGATACATTTTTTTCAAGATATTTCTTTGAGAAGGAAATTGTATCATTTCCTATATATATATGAAATATAATGATAGAAGAACTGCAAATAAAAAAAGTTTTTGCATAAAAAGAGTGCTCACTACTTTGTGAGTAGAGCAGGTATAAAACCTATAAATAGTAAATAATGGACACTATGCATCTGTTTCTTTAAGTTTGTGTTTCTTAGAAGATTGTGTAAAACAAATGAAAGTTAAAAGTAACAGACTTATAGTGTCCATAATTCGATAATCTATGGGTTTTATATATATATATATATATATATATATATATATACACAGATTAATAGATATGCATAAAATACTAAATACATATTCATATATATGAATGAGGAATTATATGATTTTAAAATTGTATAATATATCCAAGATGATTCAAAGTCGATCTTCAGTTGACATCTTACCTTAGCCCATTCTTCACTATCATCAAATGAATGCTCCTCACTGGCTGGCCACATATCAACACGGGCTGAACCACTCCTCATCGATTCAAGCGTTTCCATTCCTTTCTCCATCTCGCCTTTGTCACTCATTGACGGTGGAATGTTGGGAAGAACCGAGTTAAGAGAACGTCGATTCCCAGAAGATGGCCGTCTAATGACATCGTCACAGATCTGAGATTTCACTTTACGAGAACGACCACGAACAGAACCACGTAAAAGACCTGAAAAACCAAGGAGCAAAAAAGAAGAAAATTAGAATTGATTACTTGATAAATTGGCACATCGATATCTATATGAGTCATAATCATGGGCAAAATAATGATAATCATGTACAAATTTTTAAACAAACATGACGAATATTTGACTGTATCAAAATTAATTTTGGTTTTTACTCTAAGGCATATTGATCCAGTCAGTAGAATTTGAAATACACTGACCCACCCCCAAAAAGGGGTGTCCTGTGTATGACACTAAACTGCATTTGATGGTGAGGCTTTGGTTCTGGAGATCTAAGAGTGTGGAGTACCCCTTCATTGCCATTACTCCCAGGTTCACTCTGGCTTGGAGTGATAGTATCTGTTAGGATCCCACCTATGTGTCAAATAGATCTGTTAGGGTCTCAAATACAGGTCAAATAAATCTGTTTAACAACTATTTGTATTTGATAGGACCAGATGGAAAAAGAAAACATACAACTACACAAGAAATGTAAATATGAACATGCAATGAATATGATTCTCAAACCTCTAAGAATAAAATAACCCTAGACTGGTTGACATGCCATTTTAATCAATTAATCATCTAAAGTTTATTTCATGTATATATCAAAAGATAATCTATGACTTCACTATATTATCATAATTATAGATTCAAGTGTCTCAAAAGTATTTTTGATTTTTTCGTATACAGACTCCAAAGCTTAAATCATGAAGAGGAGTCCCCATGGCATTAGGCTAATGTGCCCGACTTAATCTTCAAGATAGTTAAATCTAAAGATTATGGCTTCATATACTGTTTATGTATAAAAACTTACAAAGTTTTCCAACTATTCAAGTTTCATGAACGTCATTTCTCTGGTAGGCAACTCTATGGGACTTTACACTCCTATAATTTAATATGGGCGGTATGCCACTTGTTCCCACAACAAAGATGGCGGACGTACACATATTCAGTCTCGGGAAACCATTGGCCAGGAGAACCACGTGACATGCGTAAAACTACGTCCGCACGTAAATTTTTGTCCTGCGTTTGGAGCCACCTCCAAGACACGTATTTTCTATAAATACGTTGTCTTCAAACATTCTCTTTTCACACAATTTCTTCGCAGCGGCAACACACTCCCTCTAGTGTGACTCAACAGACGTCAAATAGCACAACATGGATGGGTCTCACAGACATACATTGACTATGAGACTTTTTCCAGTCTCAGAGAAACCGCCTGTTTCCAATCATAAAAAGAAAGACATTTTAAATATGTAATCCTTTTGTAGTTTAGTTGTGTTAGACACACACACACACACACACACACACGTATACACACACCATTATTTTATTAACAGAATTAGTGATATTCTTCATGTATCTATATTATAATATATAAATTTGTTTTGTTCATCGCCATGTTTTCGTCCTTTTGTCCGCGCCGTATCATATCTTCAACTAATTTGTTGTATATCCTTCACTCATTGGCTTCCTTCACTTACTACTTTTTCCATGTGCCTATATTATGCCTATTCTACCTTTTTTCTAAATGCTAAATATCAAACTTCAACATAAAATTGTGGGGAACTTAAATTCTAAATGCACAGTCACTAATACAACTCCATTTTGCTGTGTTTATGGAAACATAGGATTGTGTTAAAAATAATTTCTGTTTTTTAAAGACAAGTTGTAACTATGGATTTCAAAGTTCTAAGGTTATAAATGCAACTAGAAATTACCTGATGAAATTATGCATTCATTAGTCATTCTTAATTCAATAATGAAAATGTGCATCATAATCTAATGTTGTATAGTACACTGTGTCGTTATTAACAATGAGGAACACGTATGTATATAAAAATATAAGATTATATTTTTATTTTCAGCGATGATACTTGTGTGGAGCAGAAAGCAATCACACGGAGGAGCTGTCAGGAGATGGACGAACCAGTGAACAACTGACTTTAGCTGAAATTCGGGAACTTACATAGTCTACAACTCTCACGTGACCTGCAGCAATTTCTCTTTTTCGTTAACCATGGTTATGCCCACATTTCACTTCTTTGCTTTCCATTGGCTACTTGCCCAAGCCCGGTTCTGTGGGCTTACGCATCTGCCACTATCACCGAATTCAACGACGCCCACTGTTCAGGTGATTTTCTGATATCTTCGACCGGATGCACCTGTTTTCAACGTAACAACTGTGGGCATGGTGATATTTCAGCAATCACCTTGTTCATATTATCTTTGAGCGGATATAATCCTGTCAACATCCTCTGATACACAGTACCTGTGGACATGATGACATTTCGGTGATCGCACCGGTCTTATCAATCTATCTGTCAACAACATCTGCCGTATTCACACCCGCAGGTCATGTTAATATATTAAACTAATCTATGATCTTAAGCCCCTAAAATAGAGAAATTGAATGTGTATATTTGATATGTAATGCAATGAGAGTTTAACAACAACAAAAACAATATAAAAACAGCTTACAAAATCTATGCTCAAGGTGTCATAACTGACCACCAAGTTCAAAACTGGTTTTCAAAGTTTTATTAAGTCATTAAAAGATGAATCTCAATCCAGATGCTTAAAGAAAAATGGTAGAATGTAATCTGCACAGAAAACTCAAGAATTAGAACTGCATGATTCTTTCTTAATGTGGCTCAACTTTATCAAGGAGAAGTACGTTTTTCCTATTTTCCAATTGATAAGTGTAGGGGTTTTCAGGCACATACAGCAGCTATTTAGAGTATAAAAATGCATTGAGTACTTGATTGCGATTTACTGATTCAAAAAGAATAATACTGAAGATGGAAATTGTTTGGTGCAAGGTTTGGTAAATACAGTGTATCAAGTCATACAGACCAGCGTCATCTACCATATTCACCAAATGTTATACCAAGTGATTTCTATCGATGTGGTTCTCTAGAATAATGCTTTTGATGAAAAAAAAATTCTTCAAGAAAATCACATGAAAATGTTAATGGGAAACTTCTTGAGTTTGAAACCAGATAAATTTTACTGGAGATGAATCAAGAAACGACCTCATATATAGCAAGAGGTGATTGAAAATAAAGGTAAATATATAATTGATTGAACTTGATTTATAGTTAAATTATTCATGAATATATCATTTTACTAAAACAGAAGTTATTTATGACTCAACCTTATATATATATATATATATATATATATATATATATATATATATATATATATATCATTGGTACATACAAGAAAATTAAAATATTTCAAGGTGTTTATATAGATATGCGATAGATATAGATATACCAGTACAACCATTCTGGCTTGGAGTAGATCTAGGAGTAATGACAATGAAGGGGTACTCTACACTCCCTTGATCTGCAGGAAATACACTCAGCATATTGTAAGCCCCACTGACAGAGTAATATAGAAAATGGAGATAGCCTATTGATTTGAAGGTTTCTTATTTATTGTTTTTTAAATGACATAGTACTGAAATACTGCTTATTCCAACTGAAGACCAGGGCCAGCCTTAAGCCAACTGGACCAATTGCTTCCATTTGGGCCCTGTGCCTAAGAGGGCCCCACACTAGGGTGTAATCTACTCTCAGCTTGTCAAGTACACACAAAAAATCATTGAAATATATATGTTCTCAATTGGAAACTGCACCTCTGAAGGCCAGCCCTGCTGACAATAGCTTTTAATTTTCTGTTGCAATTATTGGTCAAACAGTAATCTCTTAAGACTAGCACCTTCTGCCCTAAGGTCACATCATTTATCTTCTGTTTATTCTAAAAACTTGTTTAGAATCACTGAAGGAGTTTGAAAGGGTGAAATAGCATTCTTTGAGATTAATTGACGTCCTCATTTGTTCAAAACCCTTGATGACCCTATAGGGTTAGACAATAACAAAAAGATTTTGTGCTTGTTCAACTACACCCGAACAGTACTTTTTGCAGAAATAGAAAAGCTATAAAAATATTTCTTATGAATATTTGAACTAGTTTTATAGGTTCTTAAACATCCTACTTCTTTGGAGACTGAAAACTTCTCTGTATTGATCAGGTAAAACAACTTTTAGCATCATACATGCAGAGAATGAAGCCTCTAGGATTACACACACAGGCAAAAATATGCATATACACAAAAATAATAATGACACATCCAATTGTAATTTTTTATCTCCTAAATTTTTCAAAGAATTCAATGCTCCAATAAGATTTTTATTGTCAATGTTTGTGTTTATTTTTAACTTGAAACAACCTGACACTGGCAAAAAACGTGGGAGCGGGGAAATACAATGTTCTTTAACATTGTTTTGTCTGCAGAACATCAGCTACAAGCCAGATATTCCAACTTATTTCCGAACTTTAAATGGATTAAAAAAATCTCCAAAACATTTTCAGGATTGGTTTCCTTATATTTGATGCACAAAGTTCCAATAAAAGGAAAAAAATGTAAATTTGGCTTCCAACAAGTGCGTACTCAACTTGTTAAGAACTCTTTTCATATTTCAAATACATAAAACTATTTCATTCATCAGATGATAAACAAAGTGTATTTGTTTATCAAATAAATTTTCTGTTCAGCAGAGGAAAGAGGTCAATAAATGGTTGGCAGTTTGTGGTTTAATCTTATTTTGTAGGTAAAATTTAAAAATAAGAATCATCTGATTTTTTTCTACTCTGCAAAACCTCCATCACAAAATACAAAAAAGCACAAACACAATTCAAGATATGAACCTAGACTGAGAATACAATTTTTACAGATGCTCTTCATATAAGCTTTTATCGAGACATTTCATTTGAAGATCAACTCCAAGAAACTCAGTCATAAGTTTGGAGAAAGACATGGTTCTGCATATTTTGTGTATCAAGCACTGTTTTTTACTGATCTAAAATGGTTTTAGTGGTAAATTAAAATTATGTGCATGTTTGTGTGTGTGTGTATATATATATATATATATATATATATATATATAAACACATATATTTCTCACTTCGAATGGATAACCATCACTCTACTTGTGAAGTATTAAGAGTTTTTCAGACACCAAATACTTCTGCATTGAATAATAAACAAGTTGTATTTGTTTACTACGGGACATTGGTCTAATAAGTAGAGTGTTTGCCAACTGTCCAGGAGATGGGGGTTCAATCCCAGGTCAAGTCATACTAAAGACTCAAAAAATGCTAATTGATGCCATATTGTTTAACATTTAGCATTATAAGGTAAGGATCAAGGGTAACGTGGAGCAATCCAGGGAATGGAGTAGCACTCTCCCCTACATCTCAGTGTAGTAGCTCCTGAAAAGGGAGCTTTCGAGCTACCCTTGACTAAGGTCGCCACCTTTTACTTGTTTATTACATAAGTAATAAATTTTAATTCTATAAAAAAAAAAAAAAAAGAAAAAAGACTCTTCAGCAAAGAAACTAATGATTAGCAAGGTTAGTGAAATAATCTTATTTAGAAGAAGTTTAAGAATTGTTTTCTAAATGAAAATGAACAGATTTTTTTTCTGCTCTCTATAATGACAAAAATATAAAAATGAATAAACCTATTTAAAATGGATATGAACATTAAGTGAAAATATAGGTTAATATCTACAACATTCTTTAGATATTTGTATTTCAACTGGTTTGCTAGGATTAAATTTCAAATTTTAAACATTAACAGATGAGTGCAGTGCACTTTAGAATCAGCATGAGGGTTTCAAATCAAACAATGATTGCTAAAATTATTTAGGGCTTTCTTAAACACTTTCTAAAGGCATGAAACTCAAAACTGCTTCCAGTTTATAGGGAGAAATAGTTCTTTAAACTTCTAGATTTAAAATTAAGTTACACTGTAGGTACCAGTTCCAGTCAGACCATAGAAGTTAAGCAACAATTATACTGGTCAATACTTAGGTGGGTAACCCCCTAAGAACCACAGGTGTTGTAAGTAACCGAATGCCTGTTTGCCAGACTAAGCAAAACTTAAAGATGATTTTTTTTAAAGCAGTATCTGCCTCTACTGAGTGACATAAAACCTTGAAGTCAGAGTAAGGATTTCAAATCTAATTTCTGCTAGAAAAATTTAAGGCTCAGACACTTTGCAAAGCAATATATTTACCCAACCTCACTGCCACTTGTAGGATGTGGAACAATGCCAATTTTTAGTAGAGTACAGCTGGTTTTAATTCAGAGTTTTCCTGGTTGCCTTAAAAAGGCTAAAGAACATAGTCTATCCTACTAGTTATACATAACTTGGATGGGAGAGAGGTATTCATGCCATACTAAAGACCATTAGCATGAAGTAAAACTGTCTTGTACCCTAGAATTCAATTCCATTTTCAATGCCTTATAAAGGAATATAACTTAAAACTGCTTTCTAATAATTTACAGAATATACACAACTGTAAGGAAAAAAAGGGCTCGGAACTCCTTCATGCCAACTATCAGAATAACACTACTTCGCAACTCACACCAACTCCTCTTAACTCAATGTCTGCTCTCCGCTTTCAGAATAACACTCTGCTTCACCAATTTGGTCCTTTTATAGCCTCTTCTCCACATATGCAAATTACCTCTACTTGCATATAAGGAGTCCACAAACTCACATTCCTCTTTTTTCTTCCCCCGACGGTCAAACGCAGACGCAATGTGAGTAATCTATTCCATTACTTTTTATGCCACAACAACACTATACATAAATAGACTGACAGACAGTGCGACTCTTGCCTTTTATTTTGTTTATTACTCTGTCTACCTTCAAGTTATACGAGGGTGAGTCGAAAGTTTAGCACTATTTTGGTACATGCATATATCATGAGACTGAAAGTTATAGAAGGTACCTGTTGTAGTGGGTAGTCTCACGGTAGTTGGTGTACTTACATGTTGTTCATTGCTTCACTTTGCGTATAATTTGAAAACTGTACAGATGAGTGTGTAACATAGAAAGTGTAAATTCTTGAATTAGACTGAGTAAAAACTGGAACATAATGCCATGGGAGCAACCAAAAATATTTGTTGTGGGAAAGGTGAAGGAGCAGTTGAACTCAGCCAAGTAACCAGATAATTCAAGAAGTTTTACTCAGGTTGCAAGAACCTTAATGATTAAGTAAGGTCAGTTAGTTTTCAAAACCATAGATTCAAAGGCCGTGTTCTAAGCCACTGAGGAAAATTCAGAGAGTATCATGCAATCTTGGTATCTTCCAATCCAGGATGGTTTCATCACCGTCACAACCTCTGCAAAAGCTTCTGAAGTTGCCAAATTGTCCCTCATGTTACCAAAACACTGCAAAACTTTTCCCTCATTTAAGTATGAATGTAACATTAACCCTTTCCGTTGCACAAGCAATTTTTTTATGAATTAATGAGTTTTAAGGGATCTTTAGGTCTGACATGTTCAATAAATTGTTAAGGGTAAAAAAAAATTCCAACATTATTACATAAAAGGGGTAAAGTTGGGTTAATTAAGCTAATTTCTCCTAAGATCCATCCTGAAGGTCTTCAAACTTTTATCCAATTTTCACCATTTGGTTTTGTCCATATGAGAAGTAAATCCTGAAAATTGCAACTTGATATTACAAAATGTAAGCTTCCAAAATTGGAGAAAACCCCAAAAATGGAAATTTCCAGAAATTCTCAAAAACTTAAAATGACCATAAAATAAGAACAATTAATGTACTGTAATTTTCAGGATTTTCTTCTTTTATGGATACAAACAAAATCAAAAAAAATAAAATTGAAGACTTTAAGAATGGATCTTGAGCAAAACTGGTTTGAATTACCCTGTTTTGTTTCTTTTATACAAGAATGTTAGAGTAATTTTTCCAAACCAGAAAATTAAACCCTCCATAAAATTGGCTGAAATGACTTAGTTGATATAATGTTACATATTCCATTTTTCCAATGTTTTGCAGAGTTTTAATTTTTCTCCAAACTATTTCCTTTTGGTTGTCTAAATTTCTGAGATGAAGCTTGATGATTTTTTATATTAAGGGTTTTCGGACTAGTCTTCATCTTTATTGCTATTTCCACAATGAAGAAGGCTGGAGGACAGATCAGCCAAAACATTGTGGAAATAACAATAAAGTTGAAGACAATAGTCCAAAAACCCTTAAGGATAAAAATGTTTCCTTTTGATTTTAACTTCATAACTATTTAGTACATTCATATACAGGTAAAATCTACTGACTTCATCATCAAGAGTAACACTAAACAATCTGTCACAGAGGAACCATTCCGATATGACATCAAAGAAGTAGACAGCTGGAAAATGAAAACTATCAAAGAATAATGGTTAGAGAGGTGAGGGTTAGAGAAGAAGATCAGCTGTCAGAAGGTAATGGGAGCAGGGAAAAAAATGGTTTTAGATGACTACTCACCAAAGAAAAATGTGCTTAAAAACAAAATTGGGAAAGTGAGAAGAAAGCATGTATGATCCAAAAAATGTAAGAGTCAGTCTTAGATCAAGAAGAAATTGGTTGTTTACTAACGTACCAAGCTTTATTTCCGTTTTAAAGATAAATTTTACTTCATCAAGGCACCTGGTGCAATTAAATAGAACTAATGCAAATACTATATCAAATATAGATTTACAAATCTATTAAATACACTCATAGACATGTACATATATTATCTACAGGCATATATATATATATATATATATATATATATATATATGTATTATATACATACATTCAAGTAGACATTATATACATACGAGCATATATTTATATATATATATATATATATATATATATATACACAAATATGCTATATATATGCATGTATGCATATATATATATATATACATATATTATATACATACATGCATATATATACATATACACATATATTAGATACATACATTATATACTATAATATACCCATATATTAGATACATACATATATATATATATATATATATATATATACAACATATATACAGGGTATCGCACATGCTGATGAAAATTTGAACAAAAAGACTCTCTGGGAAGCAAGATGTCTCTTTGGAAAGAAAAAGTTACTCTCCAGAAAGTCAGTGTAACATCCTGAAAAGACAGGAACATAAAAAATATGAACAGTACAACAAAAGAAAAATGCCCTTTGGTTGTCTGTAGTGAGGAGGGAGAATATATCACCCATCATACTTGCTAAAACGGAAATGATTTTGATATAAACCCGGCTACAACATGTGATTACAGCAGAGAATTTAACAGCTTGCAAGGGTTACGAATCCACAATGCACGCTGTTGCAAATGATGTAATTCTCTTACAGGAGAATGTAAATCCAATGATGGGCTTATGAATCAGGAACACTCCCAGAGTGTTCAGGAGCCCATTGCTGAGTGACAGCATCCTAAAGAAATTCCTAGCAAGCCAAGAATTCAGTGGCCCAAGGGTAATCAGATAATTACATAGTCAAACTTAGACCAGGGGCTTTCTTTTTACTCACCACCAATTATATATGATATTTGTCTGGAGTGGTTTGGTGCAGAAATGCATAAAAAAGATAAGCACAAAGAAAAACGACTGAATAGACAATTGATACAGAAAGGAAAGTTAAGATCAGAACAGAGAATGCTGAAGCGCAGTTTGACCACAGTAAAATTTGTATCAAGTTGGATTTGGTCGAGAGTGAAAAGTCTTCAGCATGAATGAAATGCACGTGGAACCATCATTCCCGTGTAATTATATAACATCCAGAAACAGTTACTGTAAGTGCATAATGATATCAACGGCCCAAAGTAAATGCGTTTTTAAAAATCGCAAACTGCACTAAAAAAGAAGATAAACATACAATGTAATTTCTGCTTTTAGTTGATCTGGCGTATATATGTATAATTTTTTTAAATACCATGTCCAGTGGCAAAAGCTGCTTGGTAGCGCCAGGAGTGGCAGTAAGGCCTTGAGCTACTGAAATTGTGTGAGTAGAAAGAAAAGTACTGTGAGAGCTAAACTGAAAGCTGCCAGCCAAGAAGAACAAATACACCTGTGGAAACAACATTTTGAGAATTTACTTGGAAAATCTCCGAAAGTTACACATGAACCAATCACAAAAATTATTAGTAATCAACTAGACATCAAACTAGGACAGTTTATGCAAGAAGAACTTGACTTAGTACTAAGAAAAATTAAAAATAGGAAACCAACAGGGCTTGATGAAATACCTCTAGAAGTATGGTAGACAAGGGAATTTGATGACATACTACTCCGATACTGTAATGCTGTATATAACCAGAACACAACAGACATATGGACAAAGGGGTGCATCCACTCTTTCCCAAGAAAAGTGACCTCAGAATAGGCAAGAACTACTGAGATATAACTCTAACATCCATAACAGCCTAGATCTACAATGCTCTGCGATGCAACCATATAGAACCTAAAATTGAGAAAATACTTAGGAAGAACCGAAATGGCTTTCAGAGAAATCAATCCACGACATCACAAATTTTGACTGTCAAATTCTAGAAGGCAACCCTCAAGGCTACACTATTATTCATTGACTTCTCCAAGTCATTTGACTCCATACACAGAGGAAAGATGTAGCAAATATTTCTCGCCTATGGTTTCCCATAGGAAACCATCACAGCCATAATGATGCTATATAAAAATGCAAATGTAAAAGTCTGCTCACCGGAGACAGAGACAACTTCAACATTTATGAAGGTGCGTAGCAGAAAGATACATTAGATCCATACCTGTTTATTATCTGCCAAGATGACATGCTTAGAATGTCTATAGATATAATGAAAGAAAATGGCTTCAAGCTGGCAAAGGAAAGCCTAATCCATGCTACATAGTCTGGAATGAGCAGCAGGTGGCATAGGTCTCCATATCAACGCAGAGAAAACAGAATACATGTGCTTTAATCAAAGGGGCGATATCTACACACTAAAGGGTGAACCTCAGCAACTAGTGGACAAGTTCACCTATCATATTATATATAACAACATGCACATATATATATATATACCGACATGCATATATATACATTATATATCTATACATAAATTATATACACACATGCATATATATATATATATATTATATACACACATGCATATATATATATATATATATATATATTATATACACACATGCATATATATATATATGTATATATTATATACACACATGCATATATATATATATATTATATACACACATGCATATATATATATATATATATATGTATATATTATATACACACATGCATATATATATATATATATATATATTATATACACACATGCATATATATATATATATATTATATACACACATGCATATATATATATATATATATATATTATATACACACATGCATATATATATATATATATATATATATTATATACACACATGCATATATATATATATATATATATATATTATATACACACATGCATATATATATATATATATATACACACAAAACAGGACCCATATATTTTTGTAGAAGTAATATGGGTTCTGTTTTTTTTGGGGTCACCCTGTATATATATTAAATACAAACATGCATTAATATATATATATATCATACACGTACATGTATATATACGTAGATATTATACACATACATGCATGCATACATATATATAAATATATTATATGCATGCATATAATATATATATATATATATATATATTATATGCATGCATATAATATATATATATATATATTATATGCATGCATATAATATATATATATATATATATGTATGTATGTACACACACACATGCACATATATATATATATATATATACACACACACACACGCATATATATATATATACACACACACACACACACACACACACACACATATATGCATATATATATTATATACATACATTATTAATATATTTGCGTTTCTTCAATCATTATATATGTGTGTTTGTGTGTGTGCGTTAGTGTATTCATGAAGTATTTTTTTTGTTAATACAAGTTTGAAAAAAAAACAACAGACAAGGAAGCATATATAACTTTTTATAAGTTTTTCTTATTTACAAGCAAAGGAATTTAAGTTCAGATTGATTAAATGTAGAAATTATCCCAAAAGATTCGGGTTTTGAACCCCATTGATCTGTGTCTCTAATAACACAATACTCCTATGGCCATCATCAACTTTGTTTCAATCAGGATTCTTGCACACTGTTGACTAGTGCTGCTACAACGACTGACACCTTTTTTTGAAATTGCAAACAAATATATAAAAAAAAAAAAAAAAATGTTTGTTTACATCTTTTGAAAAATGGCTTAAGATAGCAAAAAGCCATTGATAGTAGTTTCAGGAATGAATGTACTCTAGATGTCTTCAATGTGACAAATTCAAATCTGTTTTCATATTTTACTTGAGTTGAAGTTGTGGTATACTATAGCATTACGTGTGTTGTCTATTTTTAAAGATACTAAAAACAAACAAAATAATTTCAATGAATAAGGTCCAAAATTAAACAAACACAGTTTTAAAAAAAAAAGTAAAAAGCGGTATGCTGCTCTCCCATTTGTGTAGAATAAAATTCATTCTGGGAAATCTATCCTCATAATAAAACATGTCAATTTGATTTTCTATATTGTCTTCCTTTTCTCATTCAATCAGATCTTTTTCTAAATTACACCTATATATTAATATATACTAGGAAGGATACTTGAAGTTTGGTTGCGTTTTATGGCATGTCAACCCATGTGGGTTATTTAATGCCAAATCCTGTTTTACACAGTTAAATGGTTTCAAGTATTGTTTGTTAACACTACAAATGGTTTCATGTACTGCTATCTAGCACTAATAATTCTATTCCACATTGTTCACTTGTTCACACACAGTTAAATGGTCCTAAGCATTGTTATATAATACTAAAAATTCAATCTAATATTAATAATTTGTTTGCACACATTTAAATCCTTTCAAGTAGAGTAAATGATAAATAGTTCTATTTCACTCATAGATCACAGTGGACCTGGGAGTAATAGAAACGAAAAAGTACTCCATATTCTCTAAAACTCCAAGACTGCAGCCTCACTATCAAATAGTTTAGTGTCATATCCAGGATACTCACTGTTGGGGGTCTTACCCCTCTACAAAGATGCAGTTGGCATATTCTACACCCTCGGATAACTGGAGTTTTCCAGAGAAAACTAACTTCAAACATGACAACACAGTTTTAAAATTTATGTTAATATAATTTTCTAATAGAAGAATGAAAGAAGTCAATTTCAGAAAACCAGTAGCCAGTAGAATTACAGTTCATGTCAACTGTATTAATATAAATATTTTAAAAAATCAAAAAATAGATTAAAAAATATATGCCCAAAATAATTGACAAAGAATAAAGTACTGACAATTCTGAATCACAAGTATTAGTTGTTAATATGAATGAAAAAGACCAAGACCATAATTAAACTATGCCCTGCTACCAATGTTAAATACGGAAAAATCAAACACTTATGACAAACACTACAACCAAAGGGATAGAGTTAAAAACTTAAGATATTAGTAGACAACTTATAACCTGATGATATATGAAAGATTTTCACATATTAGTGGAGCAAATTAATCAAAGTTAATGTTTAGTTTGTATTATCAAACTTTCCTCTCTTTCAAGACTATAAATGAATTGAATTTATCACTTTTGGAATTGTAGGGGAGGGTGAAGCAATATTCTTTCTTCGTAAATCCTAAGAATGGAGAAAACTAGGGATTTTTATTGTAAGACTTTTGATATCAATTTCAGATAACCTATGTCACACACAAATGTTTAGTGAGTCTTCATGCCTAAAATTATGGTAATACACCTCTTATCATTTTAGCATGAAAATGACCCAGACAAACATAAACAGGAAATTCATTTATTAATATGGCTATAAACTGTATTTTGGCAGCAATCACTTGTTTCAACAATGTTTTTTTTTTTATGAAAGACCATGAACAAGTCTTGTATATATATATATATATATATATATAATCTGAGGAGGAAATCCAAGGGATAGGAGTATCCAATTTGAGTGCTCAATGTCAACAGCTATTGATGTATAATTAATTTGGGATTAAAAATACATCAACACTCAATGTGCAGAGTCAAAAAATCTTTTTATATAAAAGCAAAACGAAAAAAATTCACTTCTTTGGTGTCATTATAAATTTATTTCTGGTTGTTAAAACCATCATCAGATGTATAACTAAAATTCTTATTTGGGTGATCTTATATTGCTTCCTGCGAGAATGGGATTTGAAAAAAATTTCTTATTTGTATTTTTTTTTTTTAAATTAAAATAATTCTTTGTTTTATCATATTTTTTAATCAAGAAAAAAAAATTATATCTGTTATCATTTTTCCTTTATACAATGTTAATACAATTACTTAACATTCGTTATGTGAATTAGATATTAATTCTTTGTTTATTAAGATTGATTTAACATTTGATGTATTCATTTCTTCTTAATATAAATAACTTGAATTTTTACGATAATTTTAATAGATTTAGTTTTTTGTAAATTAAGATTAGCATTTAATTATTATTTCCTGATAACACAAATTATATAATATATAGTTACAACTTTTTTTTAAAAAACAGAAATTACTTTTAACACAATCCTATGTTTACATAAACACAGCAAAATGAAGTTGCCTACCAGAGAAATGATGTTTATGAAACTTGAATAGATGGGAAACTTTGTGAGTTTTTATACATACATTAACAGTATATGAAGCCATAATCTTTAGATTTAACTATTTTGAAGATTAAGTCGGGCACATTAGCCTAATGCCATGGGGACTCCTCTTCTTGATTTAAGCTTTGGAGTTTGTATAAGAAAAAAATCAAAAATACTTTTGAGACACTTGAATCTATAATTATGATAATATAGTGAAGTCATAGATTATCTTATGATATATACATGAAATAAACTTTAGATGATTGATTAAAATGGCATGTCAACCAGTCTAGGGTTATTTTATTCTTAGAGGTTTGAGAATTGTATTCATTGCATGTTCATATTTACATTTCTTGTGTAGAATGCAAATTATATCTATAGACTTGAATAAGTCATGTACCACTATTTACTTTTTCTGGAATTGGGTTTTTTATTTTTCAGTAGTATTTAAATTAGGGCTAACATTTTTTGTTTTTTTATAGGGTTGTATAAACATTGTACGAATGAAAAATGATAATAGATATAATATAAATTTTTTTTCTAGATTAAAAAATACGATAAAATATATCAAAGAATTATTTTAATTCTAAAAAAATAAAAAAGTAAGAATAAATTTTTTTTCAAATCCCATTCTTGCTAGAAGCAATATAAGATCACCCAAATGAAAATTTTGGTTATACATCTGATGATAGTTTTAACAACCAGAAATAAATTTCTAATGACACCAAGGAAGTGATGTTTTCTTTTTACTTATATATATATATATATATATATATTTTTATATGACTAATATTTTCTTTTGCCCAGTCGGCTGGCTGCTGTAGAATATACTGACTGCACCTTTGCAGAGGGGGTAAGACCCCCACCCCCCAATGAGAGTCCAGGATATGACACTAAACAGTCTGATGGTGAAGTTCCAGTGATGCTGGAGCTTTGGGGATTGCAGAGTACCCCTTCACTGACATTGCCCCCAGGTCTTCTCTGGCCCAGAATGGTAGCACCTGATAGGGCCTAATCTATGGGTTAAATAGAACTAACTGCATACTTATGCCAAATTGAATTGTTTGAATTAGAACTGTTTGACTAAACGGAATAGCTTAAAATACAATTTTTTTTGTCAATTAAACTGTACTTACATTTAAACTGTGAGCTTATGCCAAAGTGAATTGTTTAATATGGAACTGTTTTGGCATTGAACTGTGTGTAGATAAAATCTGTACATATACTAAACTAAATTAGCTGAATTAGAACTGTTTGAATAAATTGAATAGCTTGAAATAGGAATGTTTTTGACAATTAAACTGTGTACTTATGCTAAACTGAATTGTTTGAAATAGAACTGGTCATTTGATAAAAAAATTGATTTGGTGTTAAATAATCTTCAAAGGTTGATATGTCATAAAATCCAACCAACCAACCAAATATTTTCTTCTCTTTGCACAAACTGCAAATGTTTGATTTCAGCCAGGATGATTGACATCCTAGCAGAAGAAATGTTTAGACAACAAATCTTATCTCTAATCCTTGATAAAACTTATATATATAAATATACACACACACAGACAAGATATTTCAGTTATGAAAGAAGTAAATGAATAACAACTCATTTTGAGTCACATGACTATTACAAGATTGACATTTCTTCAGGTGAATCAAACAAAAGTCTAATGTGTTAAATTCTAGCTCATCTGAAGATCAACAATGTGAAACTCTGAGTCGAAAGTTTTTATCTTGTTTTATTATTTTATACTTGAAATTTATTGCCTTACATTTTCTTGAATCATCCTCACTGATCCAATAATCTACTTTCACTGTAGCGGGACGGCAACTTAGTGTGTCTTGGGCAGAATAACCAGGTCGAGCCTCTACAATTCTACAACCAATTTGAATTTCTTAGGCCAGGTACTGTTGAATCTTTGAGTTTTGGTTGATATAAAGTCAGCACTCAGTCATGTCACAAATCTACATTTGAAGTGAGTCTGAACTTTAAGGAATGAGAGACTTTATGGTCCCAAGACAGTAATTGATTGATGGCCCAAGGATGGATGTATTAGTGTATATATATATATATGTATATATATATACTGACTTGGTGCTTATTTTAGTAATGGCATGGGGTCTGTATTGAGTTAAACCCTGTTTTATTTTTGTTTACCAACTGGATGCTACTTGGGACTTTGGGCTGGTAAGTGTTATTTTTATTGTTATTCTGTACATTAGAGCACTGACTTCTACAGTTTGCCCTACTATTTACCCGTAACTGGAGAGAGAATAGTTGGATTCATACTTTTCCTAAGGGCATTAGTGCAATGTGAAATGCAAACAGACTCATTTAGGATTTGACCACAGGTAACCAAGTCCATTTACAATGACAATAACAGTTAGGCTAAGAGAATTTTCGACTGACCCCTTGACTAAGCTGATTTGGTGTTTGTACTGAGTATATGATTGTAAATTGATCACCTGATCCCAGGGGGTCTTCCCCATCCCTCAGGCAATAACTGGTTAGCGGAGCTAAATTATCATTTGGCACCTAAGGTGCAATTTTGTAATAGTCACACATGAATCTCAATTTGTGCATGCACCCCCAACAAGTATAAAATGACTCCATTTCAAACCTGACTCGGTAAGAAGTTGGATAAATCTCTCTCCAAGAGCACAGTAAAGAGTTTACAGATTCAAACTGCTTTCAGAATTAAATTTTTATCATAACTGTGTGTGTATGTGTGTATATATGTATATATATATGGCTGTCACATATCCTCTCGTAACAATCCCATCATATCAAAATCTTTTTATACAGAGAAACGACTGAGCATTGACTCAATCTCATCCATTAAACATTAATAATATGTATTAAAAAGTAGCAGGTTTTATTTTAAAGTGTCGTTCTTTTAGGTGGATAATTTAACAGAGGCTTGGAGTCCATTTGTATTTACTTTTGACTTCATTAAAATGATCTGACTTTATTCGCAAACTGGGAAAGGAAAAGATAAACAGGGTAGACAACAGTGTAGGAGGGGATGTAATTGTGAACATGTTGATGAAAAACAAAATGAAAACTTTTATAAAAATTCTAATAAATCTTTGTGAATGCTCAAGATGAATAAATGGAGAAAAAATTTTGATGATATGAATCATTAACAATGTTCAGAACTGAAGATGAGAGCTATTTGAATTTTGGTGACCTCTGACATCAATCAGCATTATATGGTGTGGATCAAAAGTAAGTGAAGCTATGCAGGGAAAAGAGTGGCACCCTCCCCTACACCTCAGTGTATAAGCTATTGAAAAGGGAGCCTTTGGATTGCCCTTGACTACGGTCGGCAAACTTTACTTTTATTCATAATGAGAACAAATTTTTGGAAACTCCTTTATATACCACTTAGTTTAGGTTTTCTTGAAAATATACGAAGGTCGTTGAATAAATGAAGCGAATTTTGCCAAAATAGGAAGCACAGTTTACAGTCTTAACTTCTTTCAAGGAAATCAATAGTGATAGGTCCTTTCATGTGCCACAACACTGTCAAGCATGACCTTCTTTACTGACTGCTTTGCTCGGAACATTTTCTTTATAGGAGAGTCATGTGTTTCCACTCCAGAGTCTTTTTGACTAATGCTCAGAGTGGAAAACCTGTTTAGCCAATTTGTAAACATCTTTTTGACTAAAACATGCTTCTCTGTATACATCACATATTCTTCTGTAAATTTAACATGGTTTGAACTTCTCACACACCAAAACAGTTGATGACATGTCTGGAGTACACTTTGATTTGCTGCCATTTTGAATAGCCTCAAAACAAATATTTTCCAGAGATTGAAATAATTTTTGCTATAAACCAATTCTACACAATGAAAAGTTTACATTCATAGAAAAAAATTATTTTAAAAAATATTTTGCTTTTTCTTTTATTCTTTTATTCCCTTTATTTATTAGATAATCCTTACAAGTAACAGACACAAGCACTCAAATATATAATTCAATATCCCCCGTGTGTATGTCTGTGTGTATATATAAGATGAATTTTCAGTATACAAAAAGTAAGGTTTCAACCCATGTACAGGTAGCAGTTTCATTAAAGTGATGAATGTCGTTTGTTTTTGGTTCTTTCTTTTTCATTGGGGAAAATTAAGTGTTTTGCTGCACCTACATGTGATTTTTTCTTTTTTTAGTGGAGGTGAAAGATGTACAGTCTTCTATGACAAATAATTGAATTTTTTTTAATTGCAATTAACAGCTTTTTAGACTAAAATCAGAACTTCTTGTTTAGATGGATAGTGTACATGCTTTTCAAGCTGTTGATAGTTAGCTTTTTCACTGCTAGCAAAATACCTAATGTACATGTGCATTATTTAACTTTTTGTGCATGGTAGGCAGAGCATCAACTTCACAGTAGGAAGAACATCAAACAACTCTGAGGAATAAAATCTCTACAAGTTACAAAAACAAAAAAGAAAAAATTCTTGCTGTTTAGCCAGAGTAGTGGCTTATAAGCTATTCTTACAAGTTGTTGATAATGTTTTTCTCTTTTTTTCTAAGGCGGTAAAAAAGTAAGTAAAGTTGGCGACCGTAGTTGAGGGTGACCTGAAGGATCCCTTTTTGATAGCTACTACACCAAGATGTAGGGGAGGGCGCTACTCTTTTCCCCGGATTGCTCCACTTTACCCTTGATTTGTACCTTATAATGCTGAGTGTTATGCAAGGTAGTATCAAGTACTATTTTTTGAGTCTTTGGTGTGACTCGACCTGGGGTTCTAAACTTTCTGAAGTCATTCCACAATACCTCAATTACTTTTATAGATTTATTGGCAAGTATACCTGTCTTTTAAATGAAGTATTAATAATTAAAAATTGATTATTATTAGACAGTTGCCTGCCTCACTTTCATGTGTGTATATATACATATATATATATAAGCATCATTATAATGATATGGCAGAACCTGCATCTGGCACACTCTCAATATGATATTAAACTAAGTAAGCCAGGTGGTATGGTGAGTTACAGCTAGAGAATATTGATTGTTTGGTCAGTTTTATTTAATAGAATATCAACCTTGTAGGTTATTTAATGCCAAATCTTTTTTCGTTTTGTTTTGTTTTTCTTTTTTTTGGAATGGGGTGTATAGATGGTTTGTAAGTAAATAATTTGTTGATAAATACTTTTTTTTTATTAACTAAGTACAAAACAAAGGTTAATAGACAAATTTTGCTTCAACGGCATATACTTTGTAGATGGTTTTGTTTTTATAAATGTGTGCTAGATTTGAGGTTAGCAATCAAGTTGTTAGTTTTAATAACTATACTTTCTACACTCTCAGATCTTTTTAGGGTTTTTGCATTGATTCTGTGTGTTTTAGGATCTTTTTTAAAAATGTATTCTGGTGATTTTATTCTTGATGTTGAAGGGTTTCTGGATTGAGATGTTGAAGGGTTTCTGGATTGAGATGTTGAAGGGTTTCTGGATTGAGATGATGAAGGGTTTCTGGATTGAGATGATGAAGGGTTTCTGGATTGAGATGTTGAAGGGTTTCTGGATTGAGATGATGAAGGGTTTCTGGATTGAGATGTTGAAGGGTTTCTGGATTGAGATGATGAAGGGTTTGATATTTTTAATGGATTTTGTTCAGTTGTTGATTTGGTACAATTTATTTAGGATTGGTGGAAAGGTTCAATTTTGGCTGGAGTAGTTAGGAGGGTCCTGTGTTAGCAGTAATGAAGCTTCAATAGGAAACTGAAGTTTGACCCAGGGTCATCATCTGATAAAGGATTTGTAGGTGTCACATCCACTATCGTCTTTGTATTAGAAGTTGTATAAATCATACACATATCACCGCATTAAAATCATTTGGAATTTACTTAAACACTAACAACTAAAAATGTTTCACTTATTTATACAAATGATTATGAAAAATCTATAAGTATTTTGCTTCTTGATGTTATTTTTTTTCTTTTCTTTTATGACGAGATTAAATATATAATATTCCCATGAGAATTACATGGGATGTCCCTCATTTCTGCTTTGTTGTAGAAACTGCCACAAATTGAATTCCATGCTGGTTTCATTCGCACATTTCTTTAACAACTTGATGTAAATTGATTCTTTAACTACTCCACAGAAAAATCCTAACTGCATTCATGAGGGGAGAAGTCTTACCTCTTTGCAGTGATGCAGTCAGTGTATTCTACAACCCCAGCCAACTGACTTTTTGGTTTGGTTTTATGGCACATCAACCACCATAGGTTATTAATGGCAACTCCATTTTTATACCTATAAACATTTCCATTTCAAACAATTCAGTTTAGCATACAAAAACAGTCCTACTTCAAGCAATTCACTTTAGCACAAATACACAGTTTAGTTCTATTTGAGCCATAGGTAGGACCCTATCAAGTGCTACCACTCCGGGTCAGGGTGGACCTGGGAGCAATGGCAGGGAAGGGGTACTCTGCATTCCCCAAACCTCCAGCATTACTGAAGCCTCACATCAAATTGTTTAGTGTTATATCCAGGACATTCGTTGGAGGGAGTCTTACCCCTGTGCAGAGATATTCTACAGCCAAATAGGCTGTATATGAATATAAATATATATTTCTTTTTATAACATTGGTATATATATATATATATATTATGTACATAAAAGGTTAAATGTTTTTGTATGTACAAATGTGTTTATCTTGTGTTTCCTTCTGTTGTGTTCAGTGTTAGTATATCATGGATATACTAATGCTAATATTCATACTCCACTTGCCATAATGGTATTCATCATAGAAAATACAAACAGCAACCTGAGTTTCAATCTTTGATGAGGCTGTTTCTGCTTCATTTTGTGCTAATGCCCTTGGAAAAGGTATGAATCCCTATTCTCCTCCCAGTTAGGGGTAAGAAAGTCAAAGAGTGGACATGTAAAAAAAAAAAGGTTTAATTATCCAAATGAATGAACCATTGCTGAATTGCCATTTCGAAGAGGCTGCAAAAAATTAAGCCCTGCACCTCAGTTGGTTTTATCCAGTCTAAATTAAACCTTCTACTTCAGAGCCATTTTTATGACTGAGCCAAATACTTAAGTTACTTGAATGTAAGTTTTAGATTGAATATTTTGCCTGATAAGAGGGGAACAGAAGCAAACTATCTCAAGTTGTTCATAAATAGATAAATAGATCTTAATTTATTTACATCTCTTAATTTCAGACGTGAAACTAATGAATATTTTTTCATTAGTTTCACTGAAAAGAAGAGCATCATATTACAATTTTAATGTTTTAATTAATCTGATTTAAAAAGGAAACAGAGAATATTTTCCTTGCAATTTAAGGCAAATGGTGTCTTAAGTGACTTACTAAGTACATAAGTACTACGGGCATCAAGGCTCACTAACCCTCATTTTAGAAAACTGAATTCTTTTTATTTAGATTTGAAAAAAAAAAAAAAAAAGACAGATTGATGTAAAATATAGAGTTTTCATTCGTTCAAAGTTTCAAACACTGGAAGCAACCTTTTACACAAGCCAGATTGTCAGGATTTCTTGGACAAAATTCAAATGTCTGACCTAAACACAAAACTCATTTACACTGCAGTACATAAAATAAACTTTGTGTGCATATATATATATATATATATATATGAAATAAGGTTGATGCATATAGGAATAATTTAGAGTGTGTGTGTGTGTGTGTATATATATATATATATATATATATATATACACACACACTCACACACACATAATTAGAATTGATAAACCCTTTGTTAAATAAGATCTAAAGAGGTTATAAAAATAACAAAACTATTTAAATATTTAATGCATATGTGCAAAATAATCAAAATTATATGTACACAGAAATTCATTCTAAATAATATTATATAGATGTATCTACACATATACATTCTAATTTATAAATTTCCATCAACATATTTACACACATTCTAAGTAATATATTATTCGACAGACATTAGTTACATATGTACACACATCTATAGATCATCATGGCTATATATATATATATATATATGATTACTTTGGATTACCTTGTTATCAATTTTTCTTTATATATTGTCGGATTACAATCCATTATTTACTTATATATATATATATATATATATATATATATATACACACACACACACACACTCTTGCCCATTCGGCTGGGGCTGTAGAATACACTGACTGCTTCTCTGCAGAGGGGTAAGACCCCCCCCCAATGAGTGTCCTGGATATGACACTAAACAATCTGATGGTGAGGTTCCAGCAGTGCTGGAGCTTTGGGGAATGCAGAGTACCCCTTCATTGCCATCACTCCCAGGTCCACTCTGGCCCGGAGTGGTAGCACCTGATAAGGGTCCTATCTATGGGTCAAATAGAACTAATGGCATACTTATGCTAAACTGAATTGTATGATTAAACTGAATAGCTTGAAATAGGAATGTTTTTGACAATTAAACTGCACTTACATTTAAACTGCGTGCTTATGCTTAACTGAATTATTTCAAATAGAACTGTTTTCGATATTAAAACTGTATTTACACTTAACTGAATTGTTACATATAACTGCTTGACTAGTTTGAAATGGAAATGTTTTTGACAATTAAACTCTGTACTTATGCTAAACTGAATTGTTTTAAATAGAACAGATTATTTACATAAAATGGATTTGGCGTTAAATAACCTACAAAGGTTGATATGCCATAAAAACCAACCAACCAACACACACACTGTAATTTCTTAACACACATTAACATATAGATGCACACACATCACCTTAATCCCCTAACACTCACATACATATATACAAACATACAACATGATTAATTATATATATATATATGTATCTTTATGCATACAGCACGCATTTGATTTTATAAGTTCAAATAATAATAAGATTTAAAAAATTTTTTTTGTTTTAAATTTTCTCAACTCTATACATAAATGTTATTTTAGAGAATTTCAAAAAAAAATTCTAAATTTTTATAAGAGTTCTTAAAAGTTTTACCTCTAAAGTAAATAGATAACCTTCTGAAAAAAAGAATTTAAACAATACTTAGATCACTTGCATTTTAAAACAGAACACGATTAATGATAATAGAACACTAAGAATTTTCTCTTTTTTTCATTCGAAAATGATTTTCAGATGAGCCATAACATCATACACTAACATTGACCTAAAGATAGTTTAATGAAAAACAAAGTGTAGCATATCATTCAGATATAGATAAATATTTCATCTGAATATTTGGGATTTTTTTCATATTTCATGTATATATGTTTTTGGGTAGCATTTCCTTGTTAAGACATTTGATTAAACAATATAGACATTTTTTGTCTACATATTTTTGCTTTGATCCTTTCAAGTTGCCATATAGATGTTATGATATCTGGCTGGGATTGGCTTATAAACTTTATATAATTAATTGGTTCTCAAGTACTTTTAGACCCATCTTGGGCCATCATCGGGGGGGGGTGTACATTACAAAAGCAATACAATCTTTGCAAGTACATTACAACTTAATACAAATTAAGTGTTTATTTTTTTTATACAAGTGTTATGTTGTGGCATTTGTTTTTAAAATTTGGTTCAGTAAATAGTAGCAGTAGCTAAAGATATTTGAGTACATTAGTACTGGATTCAAAATTATTTTATTGAGGTTAGGACTTTTATTTCTAATGTTTAGGGCTTCAAAAATATATGTTATATACCTATGACCATTAATGGTATGTCCCATCCCTCATAAATACATTGAACACGATTGTGAGGGGGGTTAATATGCTGATTAAGAAGGACACTACAAGTAGAGGATTACCTTCTTCATACTGCTGGCAAGTATTATATTTTGTTCATGTTTTAAAGATTTCTATTTTATTTCCAACCTCCATTTTGGTTATTTCTCATTCAGTAACCATTTGTTAGGTTACAATATATATATATATATATATATACACATCCTAAATTAGAGAGAGAGAGAGAGAGAGAGAGAGACAGAAAAAGGGTGTATGTGTTTGATTAGAGGCCAAAGACATGGAATGTTCTTTAATTCTTACCCTTAATTTACCCTTCCCTCTACTGACAACTAAATAAAGGTCATTCAGTGTATCAAAGTTCAAGGATTCTGCCTCTATTTCATTTTTTTAAAGCTCTGATCAAGTTCCAAGATTTTTTTAGGTTGAGAAATATCTGTGATTATAATTAGGTGAGCTGTTTTCCATTTAAAGATAATTCATTTTTTTCAAAGTTGACTTGCTGTTGTTTAGCCCAGTCACAGTTGGTGAAGGGCTGTAGAATACGCCGATTGTATCTCTGCATATTTTGAAGACCCCCCCTTCCCCAATAAGAGTCCTGAATACTAAACTGCATCTGATGTTAAGGCTCCAAACCAGGAGCTTTGGGAAATGTGCAGATCACCTTCATCAACATTATTCCCAGATCCACTCTAACCCAGTGTGCTAGCACCTGTTAGAGTCGCATCTAAGAGTCAAATAGAACTGTTTAATCATTTATTATACTTGTGTGCAAACAAATTAATCTATGATCAATCAAAAATAATGTTACAAACTAGTCACTTAAAAATCATTCACATAAAAAGGATTTGGCATTAAATAACAATAAAGAGTTGATATGCCATTAAGCCAAATAACCTAAATTAGTGTCAGGTGACATATATATATGTAACTTTATTTCTAATGTGTAGGGCTTCAAGAATATATATATATATTTAAACAAGTTTGATTAAATAAAATAAAATCTTCATTGTTATGGAGATATTTTTTCAAGAGTCCTTCTATTTTTTTTATATTACAATCTTGAAATTTGTTGATGATTTCTCCAATGGAGTTATTTGTGTTATGCTGGGTACTTTCGGTTCTTGTCAGAACCATTATCATTTATATGGAATGTGTGTGTGTGTGCAACGTTTTTGTAATGGGTAGAGCTTCAAGAATATATATATATATATATTTGTGTGTGTGTGTGTGTGTGTGCAAGGTTATTTGTAATATAGAGCTTTGAAAATATATATATATATATATATATATATATATATATATATATAAATGAATGCCTGCAGAGTCAGAAAAAAATCTACCCAGGTTTCACCAAAATGGATCATTTGGATAATTCTGTATCTATGCTTTTAGGTTTTTTTAACAATTTTTTTCCCAGATTCCAGTTTGTGTAATATTTTTTTATTTGCAAATTGTACCATATGGGTTTTTCAACACCACCCGAATTATAAAATAGTCTTACCAATGTTCCAGGAGATCAGGGTTCGATCCCAGATCAAGTCATACAAAAGACTCAAAAAATAGTACTTGATACCTCCTTGCTTAACACTTAGCATTTTTAAGGTATGTATCAAGGGTGAAATGGAGCAATCTAGGGAAAGGAGTAGTACCCTCCTTACACCTTGGAGTAGTAGCTATTGAAAAAAGATCCTTCAAGTCACCCACCTTTATGGCTTATCAATCATTGTAGGTTATTTAATGCCAAATCCTCTTTATACATAAATATATCATCATGTCGTGTCACCAGCATAGATATCCCTGACCCTCTTTCACCACTTCTCCCTATCATTCATCGCCTCTGGCAGGTCTTCAGGGCTACATCCCGTATCCTCACAGAGCTGCTGTATGTAAGTTCGAGCAAGCCATCCTGCTTTTGCTTGGCCATATGTGGGGGTCCATAAGAGTACATCACTTATGAGCTCATCCCTGCTTCTTCAGCAGTGTCCTGCATGTCTGGTTCATCTAACTTGGATAGTTTTTGTAATGGGAGGTAGGAGGCCATATAGTTGATGCCTTGTGGGGTGTTGCCTCCAGAAGCAATAGCAATGAAGGAGTACTCTACATTCCCTAAATTTCCAAGGCTGGAGCCTTGTATTCAGATGATTTAATATCATATACAGGATACTTATGTGGGCGAGTCTTACCCCTCTGCAGTCTGTGTATTCTACAGCACCAGCTGATTGGGCTGCCTGTGGTAGAGGGGTTGGGTCCCAGCCCTTAAAGTGAGATGAGAGAATCCTATACAGAAAGCATGGAATATAAAATTCTCACTGCCGACATTTTAAAAATTCAAACAAAGGAATTTTCGATATGTAACTTATCTAGAGAAACACATACACATCAAATTCACACGCGCATACTCAAATGCACACAAACACACACACATATCCTTTGTCAATTGAAAAGAGAGCCTTTGGATTGCCCTCAACTAAGGTTGCCAACTTTTACTTATATATATATATATATATATATATATATATATATATATATATATATTGGCTTAATGAGTAGAGTGTTCACCAATGGTTTGAGAGACTGGGGTTCAATCCCAGGTTAAGTCATGCCAAAGACTCAAAAAATGGTACTCGATGCTGCCTTGTTTAACACTCAGCATTATAAGGTAAGGATCAAGGGTAAAGCCGAGCAATTCAAGGAAAGGAGTAACGCCCTCCCCTACACCTCGGTGTAGAAGCTATTTAAAAAGGACCCTTCAGGTCACTCCCGACTAATGCACACACACATATATCTACAAGCTGTGTTCAGATGATATAAAGATTGAATCTATATTTACCAAGACAGAAATGATCAATGAATGAAACATTAATTTTCTCCAAAATAGTCCACTTGGCATTCAACACACTTATTCCATTGAATTTTCCATTGGTTGAAGCACCTCAGAAACTCCCTCTTTTAGAGTGAAGCATCACTTAGCACCTCAAATAAAACTTCATCCTTTATCCTTTTTAGTTACAACATCTCTAAGTTTGGAGAGCCTAGATGCAGAGTCAATGATGCTTGCTGAATGTTAGTTTTTTTAAAAATTTCTATGATCATCAGATCAAAAGGTTCCTATGAGAGAGGAAATTCATTTATATACTAAAGTGGGGTACGACAGGAGGATAATCTAGTTTGGAGGGGATTCTGGGAAGTGTGGTTTAGTTTATACTGCATGGTTCCTTATATGGTTATAATATATAGATTTTGTTATTTGTAACTTTATTTAATTTATTATATATATATATTGACCAGCTCATTAGCTAAGTGGTAAGAGTGTTTGGCAATGGCTTGGTAGACCGGTGATCAATCTCAGGTCAAGTCAGACCGAAGACTCAAAAAATGGTACTTGATGCCATCTTGCTTAACTCTCAGCATTATAAGTTATATATCAAGGGTAAAGTGGAACAATTCAGGGAAAGGAGAAGTGCCCTCCCCTACACTTTGGTGTTGTAGCTATTGAAAAGGGAACCTTTAAGTCACCCTCGACTGCAGTCACTAACTTTTTTTCTTTATATATATAATGCATACATTCAACAATAATCAGTTTTATATTCTATGCCTAATCATTGGATGTCACTAAGTTTGGTTTGGTTTGATTGCACATCAACCACTGTAAGTCATCAATACCAAATCCATTTCTATACATAAAACAGTTCTATTTCAAACAATTCAGTTTAATATAAGTATAGTTTTTTGTTTACACACAGTTAAATGTCAAAACTGTTCTATTTCAAGCTATTCAGTTTAGCATACAAAAACAGTTCTATTTCAAACAACTCAGTTTATCATAAGTCCACAATTTAGTTCTATTTGTCCCATAGATAGGACCCTATAAGGTGCAACTACTCCGGGTCAGAGTGGACCTGGGAGTAACGGCAATGAAGGGGTACTCCAAATTCCCCAAAGCTCCAGCATTACAGGAGCCTCACCATCAGATTGTTTAGTTTCATATCCGGGACCCTTATTGGGGAAGTCTTATCCATCTACAGAGAAGCAGTCAGTGTATTCTACAGCCCCAGATGACTGGGCAAGACAAAGTTTGTTTTGCAAGATCATTATGATATTGTAGTGAGGTAGAACTTCTCTGGAAACTTCATAGTTAAGGTTCTGTGCCAGACTTAGTTCAGTTTGCTTCCCTTGTTTAACGGTATATCAACCTTCATGGGTTATATAATGCCAAAGCCATACTTGTAAACCAACAATAGTGTTACTATTCAACATTGCAGGGAAAATAAAGGGATTGCTACCTTTCTCAAAGGACATTAGTCCAAAAGAGAACACAATAATATGAATGGATTTTAAACTTGTTTACGAAGATGTTGCAATCCAGCATGTCAGTTACTACACCACAGCGACTTTCCCACTAGACTAAGTATATTGTAAATATATATGCGGTGCGTGCGTGTGTATGTACATTCTGTCTACATACATATATATTAAATATATTACCTTATTCATGTCATGTAGGATGATGTAATTGTTTTAAAATGGTGGATAAAAAGTCATTGTGTTGGAATTTACACCCATTATTACTGCAAAGTTCAAATTTCATGGTGTAATGGTTATGTCCAAAAGAAATAAACTTGATGACTTGTATTCAAATCATGGATGAGACTGTTGACATCTTACTCTGTTCTTCTCATAGCTATGGTTAAATAGTAGGGTAGACTGGGCTCGTTAGCCTTTATTATTCAACCAATCTAAGAGAAGGAAATTCGAAATTCAAATCAATCTTTACTCTGCTTAAAAATTGACCACATGTCACATCCTGCGAGTAGTGGAAAGTTGATCCATTTTAATAGTATATCAACCTGTCCAGGGTTATTTTATGCCTAGGGATTAGGGGATTGTGTTGATTGTATGTTTATATTTACATTTTTTGTGTAATTGTTTCTTAAGAATTTTGGTTTGGTTTGGTTTGGTTTGTTGGGTTTTATGGCATTTCAACCTTTGTTGGTTATTTAACACCAAATCCATTTTTATGTAAATAATCTGATCTATTTAAAACAATTCAGTTTAGCATAAGTACAGAGTTTAATTGTCAAAAACATTTCCATTTCAAACTATTCAAGCAGTTATATGTAACAATTCTGTTAAGCGTAAATACAGTTTTAATGTCGAAAAATAGTTCTATTTCAAACAATTCAGTTTAGCATAAGTATGCTGTTAGTTCTATTTAACACATAGATAGGACCCTTATCAGGTAGACCTGGGAGCGATGACAATGAAGGGGTACACCACATTCCCCAAAGCTCCAGAACTGTTGGAACCTCACCATCAGATTGTTTAGTGTCATATCCAGGACACTTTTTAGGGGGGTCTTACCCCTCTGCAGAGGTGCAGTCAGTGTATTCTACAGCCTCAACTGACTGGGCAATACACAGAGTTAAATGTCAAGCAGTTTTATTTCAGATAATTCAGTTCAGCATAAGTACACAGTTTAAACGTCAAAACAGTTCTATTTTGAGCAATTCAGTTCAGCACTAGTTCGCAGTTCCAGTGTCAAAACAATTCTATTTTAAACAATTCAGTTTAGCATAAATACGCAGTTTAAATGCAAAAATCAGTATAGTGAAAGAAGCACGGTTTAGTTCTATTTAACCCATAGATAGGACCCTTATCAGGTGCTACCACTCCGGGCCAGAGTGGACCTGGGAACAATGGCAATGAAGGGGTACTCCACTTTCCCCGAAGCTCCAGCATTGCTGGAACCTCACCATCAGATTGTTTAGTGTCATATACAGGACACCCGGGGGGGGGGGTCTTACCCT
This sequence comes from Sepioteuthis lessoniana, assembly GCA_963585895.1. Taxonomy (NCBI): domain Eukaryota; kingdom Metazoa; phylum Mollusca; class Cephalopoda; order Myopsida; family Loliginidae; genus Sepioteuthis; species Sepioteuthis lessoniana. The sequence continues at coordinate 56,353,660 of OY757942.1, forward strand.
TCTGCAGAGAAGCAGTCGGTGTATTCTGCAGCCCCAGCCGACTGGGCAAAAGAGTTGGGGGGGGAGTTACACAGGGTCCAATCTATGAGTCAAATAGATCTGTTTAAAAATTGTTGGTATTTAATAGGAATACTTGATGCAATATAACTGTAAAATCTTTGTATTAGAAATAGGTACTTGAAGCTATAATTGATTCTTATCAGTTACTTGAAACCAAATAACAGTGCAAACAAATGATTATTATTAAATAGAAATCGTCATCAAGTCATACTGACAGCATGGTGTTTACTGATTCATTCTTGCCATCCATCACTCCTGATAAATCTTCTCGACTGTATCCAGTGTCCACACAGAGCTTCTTTGCTGGTCAGCCACTACTAGTATGTCTATGTGTAGGAGTCCATAAGACAATGTCAGTTATGAGTTCGTCCATTCTTGTCCAGCAAGGTTTGTGAGAAGGGAGGCAAGTGGCTATACAGCAGCTGTTTTGTGGGGTGTTGCTTCCAGGAATTGATCAAAACAGCATGTAGCATTCTTGTGTAGTTCCCATCTAACTTTTTTTTGTGTGTTTTGTTAGTGTCTATTTGGTGCATCCATACAGGAGTATTGACACATCCACAGCTGGGAAGAAATCCCATTTTATTTCATCAGACAGATCAGATTTTCATAAGATTGATAATGTGTCAATAACATCCCATGCCTTTGGTAGGCTTACTTTGACATCATTTTCAGTAGATGAGATATTGCTGCTAAGGTATGTTAAATTAAGGGGTCTGCCATTTAAAGGGAAGATACTCTTTTTTGTTTAAGATAGATATTTTATTTGCATTCACAGATATGCCAATGCCTCTTGCTGTTTGCTCCAGGTTAAGCAGCAGGGATTCGGCTAAGGCAAGTGTATTTGCATCCATCATTGTTTTTGCAGGATATTATGTTCTTTTTACCAACTTTAAGGTTAAACTATTTTCTTTTATTAGATCAATTGATGTTTGAAGTACATAGTCTATGTAACATATTGACCTTCGACCCAGCCGTCAAATGAGAAACAGGTGCATCCGGTTGAAGATATCTAGATATAACCTTAACCGTGGACGGGTTGAATTCGGTGCAAATGCGACACTCACAGGAAGCAGGTGGGTATCAAACAATTATATGACCCAGTGCCATAGTTGGAGTCAGTTACAGTTGAATTTTGAGTTGCAGTTCAAGGCAGTGAGAACCAGTTCCCAGCAGAGGGCTTGGGCCCTCAGGACCCCCAGTTGAGCAGCCCAGCAGAATGAGAAAAGAAGTGCTGCTATAGTCAGAGAAACTGGGGGCCAATATGTTGCAGTCTGTTCAGTCTGCAACTCACCTCTCACACACAACCCTTTCGCAATCCTTTCAAACAAAGTGTGAGAGGTATATTTTTCTAAAGAAGTGTGTTCGTTCGTCATTATTGTTGATTATGTTTCCGCATATATATGTATACGTATAGTCGTATCACAGCTATACAACGTCTAGACAGATTATAAACATATATGATGTTAATCTATCTCCTTGCATGACTAAAGCAACAAAGTCAAAGAAGTTGGTGTCACCATCAGGTGAGTGAACCATTGTTTTCAGGTTTTTTTAGAGTATCATTGTAGCAGTGAGTCATGGTAATCTTTCGATGGCTGTGTTTTTATTCTCATCGATAGAAGCCGATGCTAACTAAACATATGGAGAAAAATCTTGATGGCAATTACACAAGAATACAGTGAGCAATATCGAACAAGTCCTGGAGGTAGCACCCCACAAAGCAGCAGCTGTACGGCCACCTACCACCCATCACAAAAACTATCAAAGTTAGACAAACCAGACATGCGGGACACTGCTGGAGAAGTAAGGACAAGCTCATAAGCGATATACTCCTGTGGACCCCTTCACATGAGTGAGCAAAGGTAGGACGACCAGCTAGAACCTATCTACAACATCTCTGTGCCAATAAAGGATGTAGCCTGGAAGACCTACCAAGAATGATGGACGATAGAGATAAGAGGCAAGAGAGGGTCGGGGAGATTCATGGTGGCAGCGCGACATTGTGATGATGATGATGATAGCAGTAATAGTTTCTTTGAGGAAACCATATGTTAATAGTATTTTGTCCATCTTTGCTTTAAATATTCTGAATTGAATACTTATATGTAAGTGTTGCCTCAAGGTTTTTTGCATTTACTCCTTTGATGATTTGATAGATGACCAGAATTGGTGAACTTATGGATCAATTTCTCCATAAACTATTCTGATTTTTCGCAAAGGTTTTCTCAATTTAAGGTCTGATACAGTCGAGAAGCATCTATAGCAGTAAGGATTATGCCTTTGTAATTCTTCGTGATTCCAAAGTCGCCTTTTTTGGGGAAGGGGAAGATGCAGAACTTTTGTCCATTTCTGTATTGTTTTGTTAAGAGACAGGGTTGCATAATCAGAGAAGTAGGTCATCACTCAGAACAAGCTAACATGCAATTAAAATCAATCATTTACATATAATTGTGCTGGAGTCTGTTAGACCATCAATAAGCTGAATTACACATTTATAGATAATCAAAATTTGATAAACAAATATATGTTGATGTGGGAGGGCCTAAAGTGGAGAATTATTTTTTAATCCTAGTTAAGTATCAAATCTATCCCTCATTTTCTATCCAGCACATTTTGTTGAAAACAATGATAAAATGTAAAAGGGGTGGAAGATTAAATGCCATCAAATATGATAAGTGGTTCTTTTCTTCTCTAATTGAAAGTGAACCAGAGGTTTTAAATTTGGTGGCAGAAAAAATCCTCCTCCCTTTCTCCTAAAAAAGAAAAAAGAAAAAAAAAAAAAAGAGAAATGAAATGATTCTCTGAACATGATAGAACAAACTAAATGATATGTAATTAGAAAGAATCTTCTGTGCTATGATATCGATTGAATGACTAAGGTTTATCTGCGGCTATAAAGACATGGATGAAATGTTAGAATCTATGGTTTTTCCTGCTGTATTTTTGAGAATCTCCTTGTGATTTGGCTTGTTTGGTATCCCTAGAATGGATTCTTGTATTTGATGCATATAAAATCCCTTTCTGCTAAAAAAGATTCTTAAAACCTAAGTCTTACATTCAAAGTTATCTTTCCCTTGTTAACGAGGCTAAGAATAAATTGACCATATCTTCTGCAGTGGGATAAGACATCTCCCCACAAAAAACTCTGGAGATCCAGCATTACTTTCTGGTCAACTGTTTGAAAATTATTATTATTATTATTATTAGGCTAATGTTTACCCAGATATCATAATCAACCTGTACTTGTATCTCATCTAATACCACATTTGAAACAGGATGGTGCCATTTCCTCATCAAATAGCAAGTTTCTGAAATTAGTAGACCAATTCACATACTTTGTTAGTAATATCTCTTCTACTGAAAGCAATGTCAACATATGCCTAGGAAAGGCATGGACCACTCTTGAAAGGTTAAAAACCAAATGGAAATCAGAACACTCTGATAAAAATAAAATGAGAATTCTTCTACATTGTAGCATTGTAAGTATTATCATATAGTTGCACCACCTGCACTTTAATGAAATGTCTGGAGAAAAAGCTATATTGTAACTAAACAAGGATGCTGTATGTTGCTTGGACACATCCTGAAAGCAGCAGCTGTATTGTCATTTACAACTCATAAATGGTGTCCTCTATGAACTACTACACATGCACACACTAGTATTGACCAACTAGTAAAAACTTAAAGACACTAGATGCCGTCTAGAGGACTTGTCAGGATGAATAGCAAGAGAGAGTCAAGGGAATCAGTGATGTCAGCAGAGCTTGATGATAACAAGGACGAAATGTAAGTAGGGTGGAAGTTTTATATGCCATCAAATATGATAAGTAGTCCTTTTCTTCTCTAACTTCTTCTGGGATTGAACCTAGAATATTTATGCATACAAATGTGTCTTCATACTGATAGGAATTTCAAGGCACCTGGCTAAAGGACCTTTACGCCAATGTCTTGTGGATCTATGCCAGATGTGAAACCGCAGTACAAACTTCAAATGCCAACAGCATATCTTCAGACCCCACACTTTTTTGCTTTCTCTGAAGCACAGAGTCATAAATATCTATGTTATTCTGCCTATCCAGACACTAATTTAAGCGACTATATGAAATCAATATTTCAATATCAGACAAACACAAGATCAATAACTGAAAGTAGTTGCCTCAGGTTCCATACATTACTTAACTTACTCATTTGGTGTAACATCTTAATACATTCAACTTCAGTTTGATTACTCGTATTAAAAACACTATGTGAAAAATTTATCAAAAAAAAGAAAAGTGAAGAAAGGAATGAAAAATAAAACAATTAAAAATGAACAAAAGTAAAAGACTCAGTAAAAGAAGAACAATAAAAAGTTGCGAATGAAAAATAAAAAGAGAAAGGACGAAAAAAATGCAGGGAAAGAAAAAAGAAAGAAAAGGAAAAAGCAATAAGAAAGAAAAATAAAGAAATAAAAAGAAAAATAATTTTAAAAAATCAAAGAAAACTGAGGTGAATGAGTGAAAGGAAAAGAGTAAGATGAAAAATATTGGAGCAGAATAAAAAGAAAAAAGAAAGGAGAAAAGTCACAAATAAAAAATTGAAAAAAAAAAGAAGGACCAAAGATCAAAAGAAGAAAATAAAAATACTGAATGAAAAAGAAAAATAAGTGGAGAGAAGTGAAAAGGAAAAAACAAGGGAAAAAAGAGGAGAAATACGTCCCCATTAAGAAAAAACCTTCAACAAAAATAAGAGACCCCCACCACACTACCAATAAGAAAAGTGGTTCCCCCAAAAGAAGCCTCTAAAACAAAAGGAGCTCTACTTAGAGGAACACTTCTCCACAAAAGAGAAAATCCTCCAAAAAGAAAAGCTATTCCCACAAAAGAAGAAAAGGCTCCTAAAAAAAATACCCCCCAACCAAAAAAGAAAACCTCAAAAAAAAAAAAAAATAGAGAAAGAAAGAGGACAGCAAGAAAAACAGAAAGAAAGAATAAAAGTGGATTTCAAAGAAAAAGAAAGAAAAGAAAAATGGATGAATGAATGAAAAAGAGGAAAAACGAATGATGAAAGAGTACTGAAAGAAAAACAGATTAATTAAAAGAGAAATAATAATAATAATAATAATAACAACAACAACAAGGAAAGAAAGAATTTGTTTCTTATGATTAAAGAATAATAAATTCAGTAGACTTTTTTCAGGGGGTGAAATATAGGGGGGGTATTTCTTTTTCTTCTTTCCTCTTGACCTCAGGAATGTTACATTTGGTGTGGTGGTGGTGGGATATATATTTTTAAATTGCATCATCTCGAAAAATCTCTCACCATCATCAGCTGTGGTCGACCAGCCAGCATATACTGCTGCACTTTTTTTTTTTGTTTTTTCCAAGGTGAAGAGAAGCAAATGGAGTAAAGAAGACTCAAACAAATTGCCAAGCAGTTTTTGTTTGAGTAGGCAGATGGATGGACAGAGTGCCAAGGTGTGTGATGGTGCACGGTGCAAGAGGGGTGTTGTGTTAGTCCCCAACCCCAATACCCCCTCATCCTACCCCATTGATCATGGGTTGAGTATCTGCACTTGATGTTAACACCCACTCTTGTGCCTGTCCAATTTAAAAGACAAATGATGAGAGAGACAGAGAAAAAAAGAGTTGAAGAAACGTATAGAACATTGCTCAACTGCTGTTGCTGCTGCCCCATTCCATGGTTGACCATACTTAATCTACAACCTTGCGCTTATAAAGAGATCTGCTAGGAAACGGACAGAACAACTTACAGCATCTTTAAATAGAATTTAAAAGCAATTTGCCAAGTACTCATTTCATAAAACTTTATCTTGTGTGTATTTCTTTTGTCTGATGGTCGTAGCATTTTTCACCACATGAAAATTATACTAATAGTGAAAGAACATGAGTGTCTTGTTAATTATATATATATATATATATATATATATATATAATATAATATAATATATATATATATATATATATATATATAAAATATATATTTAAAAAAACAATATATATAACTAACAATTACTATTTTTTGAAGGTATATGATTTGGCCTAGACCTAGTCTTGGCCAATTATTTACACAAACAAAGTTTGTATCTAACATATGGAGCTACTCAATAATAGATTAAAATATCAAAGTAATAGATTGAAATTTTGCTATCAGAAAATCACTATATATATATATTATATAAAATAAAAGAATGAAAAATAAAATGATGATAATAATAAACAAATTACAAAATAATAAATTCAACTTAACAGAGTAAATAATTCAGAAAATTCCTATGATATAGCCACATAAATAACCATAATGTATAAAGTAGACTGCGTTTCCAAAATATCTCCCCCCCACACACCGCATTCATACAGATATACAAAACTATACAAATATACATATACATACAAACACATTTTATATATATGCATTAATATATGAACTCACACATAAATACACATCATTTTTCTTTAAATTTTAAATAGCTACGTTATATATAATCGGCTACAAATAAACATGTACAGAAATCAATATGGAGGAATCTCCCTGAGATGTGATGGTTAATGTGCAAGACTGCGACATCAGAGTGAATGAGTTCAAACTTCAATCATGTTATTAGATTCACTTTCAGACTAATCCTCTTGAAAAAAAGTTTCGCTGGGTTTTATGGCATCTATTTTTAATAGATATGCGTTTTACATACATATATTAAATATATATGATTTTTATAGAAAACATTTTTAAATATATATGATTTGTGAAAACATTTTTAAATGAGCCTGAGCTCATTTTTTGCACTCAGTTAAATGGTTTCAAGTATTTTTATGTAATATAAACAATTTTATTCAAAATCAGCCATTTGTTTGCACACAGTTAAATGGTTATACATATATCATTTGTGAGAGAATAGTTTGTAGGTAATTTTATTTTTAAATAAGTTTGAACCCATCTAATTGCACACGAGTATTGCAATCATTTCTACATAGTTAAATGGTTTTAAATTACTGTGATCTAACACAAATACTTCCATCTAATATTAATCATTTGTTTGTACGCAGTGAAGCTGACCGATAAAATGAAACGCAGTTTCTTCCAGGCAGCGGTTGTATCGATACTACTATATGGATGCACTACTTGGATGCTAACTAAACGACTGAAGAAGAAACTAGATGGCAATTACACTAGAATGTTGAGAGCAATATTGAACAAGTCCTGGCATCAACACCCCACAAGACACCAACTATACGGCCAATTGCCTTCCATCACGAAAACTATACAAGTTAGACGAACCAGACACGCAGGACACTGCTGGAGAAGCAAGGACGAACTCATCAGTGATGTACTCCTATGGACCCCCGCATATGGCCAAGCAAAAGCAGGACGACCAGATTGAACTTACACACAGCAGTTATGTGAGGATATGGGATGTAACCCTGAAGACCTGCCAAAAGCGATGAATGATAGGGAGAAGTGGCGAGAGAGGGTCAGGGATATCCGTGCTGGCAACACGACTTGATGATGATGATTCATTTGCACACTGTCAATTGGTTCCAAGTAATACCAATAATTTTATTTTGCACACAGTTAAATGGTTCCAAGTATTGCTATGTATCACTAACAATTCAAACAATCAGTTTAAATATCAAACGGTTCTATTTGACCCAAAGATAGGACTCTATCAGGTGCGACCACTTTAGGTTAGAATGAACCTGGGAACAATAGCAATGAAGGGGTACTTCACATTCTCCAAAGCTCCAGGGCTGGAGCCTCACCATCAAATTGTTTTGTGTCATATCCAGGACACCCATGTGGGGGTACCCCTTCGTAGAGATGCAGTTAGTGTATTCTACAGCCCCAGCCAACAGGGCTGTCTTGAAAAAAATATGAACCCTTTTTTCTCCCAAGCTATGTGTTAAATAGTACCAGTACTGTTCTTCTACAAGGATGAATTCGACATTAAATAACCCATGATGGTTGATATATCCTTAAACAAAAGAAAGAAAGAAATCAATTCAACTATAAATCTATGTCCAACTATTCATATATATATATATATATATTAAGCTGCAGTATTTATATGTCAATGTTTTAGTTCTATATAAAATCATTTCAACAAAACAATCACTTCTTCTCACCACTGTATTTACCAAATCCTTCTACCATGATGAGAGTGTAACACAAGGTAAAAATCCTTAGACAGAAGCCCTCCTGTGCATGGATGCATGAGGGTTAAAAATTGCTCGACTCCATTGGCATTCCCTTCTCTTGGCAATAAACCTAACCATTTTTTTAAATGATTGGTTCACTTTGCTTTAATGGCATATCAACTTTCATGGGTTATCCAATGCCAAAACTATCCTTGTAAAAGGACAGTAGTGGTGCAATTTAACCCATAGCTAGGCAGGGATAACCTTTGAAATGAGGTGTGGGTGCTTGCCTTAGAGATACCTCCCTTAAGCCAAGATCTACAATCTCACATCTGGTGAGAAGCTAACTTCTCATCTCAAAGAAGATTCTCAACAGATTACAATGTAACTTGACAAAGAAGCAATTTCTTCTTAATGAGTGTAGCTAATTTGCATATTTTGTTTTTAAAATTGTATAATAAAAGAAAATAATTTATAAAGACTGAAAATGAATAAATAGACTTTGCCAGTTCATGAGAAGATTGAGTTTGATGACGGTACTAAATTAAAGGAAAAATAAGTTTGAAAATAAATGATAATGTTGGTCAATGTTAAATCAAACCAAGCACCTAAAGGGTTAAAATCTTGCTCAATAATAGGATGAATATACTTCCCAACATAATTGAGCAACTTATTTCACAAAACCAAATCTTCAAGCTTTCCATTCAAATATGTTGGGTGGGTGGGGGTTGGTATTTTAAGTTTTATATTTATTACCGGGCCATTGGCCTAATGAATAGAATGTTTGCCAATGGTCCAAGAGACCAGTTCAGGTCATACCAAACACTCAAAAAATGCTACTTGATACCACCTTGCTTAACACTCAGTATTATAAGGAAAGGATCAAGGGTAAAGTGGAACAATCCAGGGAATGGAGTAGTGCTCTCCCCTACACCTCAGTGTAGTAGCTATTGAAAAGGGAGCCTTTGGGTCACCCTCGATTGAGGTCATAAATTTTACATGCTATACATATATGATGACCTTGGCAAACGATAGCCACCAAAATTACAACTCAAACATCCTGATTAAAAACTAATTCAACTCATGAAAAACATAAAAGATGATAAGATTGTAAGACATTGTTGGATTATAATGACGTACACTTGTACAATACGTATGCTCTCTGGGTCTACATAGCAACGGCCAAGTGACAAAAATAGCAAGATAAGTGTTGACTATGCAAACTTCATGTTTTATTTCAGAATACCTTCTCTTAGGCTTTTCCCATCAAAAAATACATAGAAGTCAGCAGAGGTTTGATGCTTGAGATTTCTTTTTGATTTTGGAGTTATCTTCCCCTAGAAGGGCTGCCTTTACAATGGCTTTGGAACCCCTTCTTTCCCACATATACACATGAGTAGAGATACTTATATTGGATCAGGGCCAAAATGGCATTACATAGTGCAATACTAATGACACAAGAAATATTTCATAAAATTAAACTTCAATATAAGTTCGAGGATTTTTTTTTTTCTCAGATATTGATGACATTTTAAAATTTAGTGTCCAAGCAAAATTTTATAGATAAATTAAATCATTAAATTGATTAGGTTTGTAATCACTAATAAAAATATTTTTATTCAAAATTTGTAAAAATATTATTTAATAATTACTGATAATTTCATTAAAACTCAATGATCAAATAATTTTTTGCTAATATTCTAATTGTGCTATACCAGTTTTAAACAAGATGGAACCATCTCCATACTTCAGCAGCAATATCTCATCTACTGAAAGTGATGTCAACATATGCAGTGCAAAACCATAAACTGCCCTTAACGCATTATCAATCATATGAAAATCTGATCTATCAGATAAAGTAAAATGGGATTTCTTCCAAGCTGGGGCTGTGTCAATACTACTGTATGGATGCACCACATAGACATTAACAAAATGCATGGAGAAAAACAAAATGAGAACTACACAAGAATGTACTGTTTTCAATAAATCCTGGAAGCAATACCCCACTAAACAACAGTTGTACAGCCACTTACCACCCCCCATCTTACAAATCATCTAAGAAATTCAGAAAAATCCGAGTTGTCAGTACAATTTGATTATGATGATTATAATGATATTTAACAATTCTGAATGATCATTTCATATGATATTGTCTTTTAAGTGCATGTCTGGTGAGTCTTCATTCCAAAAATTGAGTCAATTGGCCTAGTCATTTGAACATTTATCATCCACAAAAACATAAACAAAACTGTCATTTATTAATATAGATTAACTCATTTTCACCAATGGTCCAGGAGACGTGGGTTCAATCCCAGGTCACGTAAGACTTTAAAAATGGTACTTGATACCTCCTTGCTTAACACTCAGCAATATAAGGTATGTATCAAGGGTAAAATGGAGAAATCCAGAGAAAGGAGTAGCGCCCTACCCTACACTTTGGTGTAGTAGCTATTGAAAAGGGAGCCTTTGGGTCGACCTCAACTGTAGTCAGCAACTTTATATATATATATATATATAATAGTTTGTTATATTTATAGATAACGAGTGCTCAATATTGGTGAAAAACCTATATATATATATAAGTTGGGATTACATAGACACAGATTCCCTGACACTGGCTGAATATCCGTTTTTCACTTATGTGATCCCCAGACCAATGTTCATATATACAAGAAACTGACCATCACATTGTCTCAGTGTCTATGCCATCCTAACATATATCTCAAAATGTCAGCCTTGTAATAGATAGTTACTGTGACATTTGCCCCCTTCAGACTGAATAGTAATTTGTAAAACTGTAGCTTACAGACAGTGGTCCTTTACTCAATTGCAGACATTTTAATTGGCAATATTTTTTGTCGTATTGTTGGCTGATTTTTCTTTTCTTCAATGAGTAAAAAATTTCTTCACTTAATCTTTTTTGTTGTCTTACAATAATAGAGATTTATCTACAAGAAACTTATTGTAACAATATTTGACTGTATTTGTAATCTTATTAACTCAAACCACAAATTCAAGTAAGACAAAGATCTCTTTTATGAAAATCCTAATGAATGAATTAAAATCAGTTTCCTTCTCCAAATTCCCATTATAGTAATCCAAAGTTTTCAGTGTAACTGAGCCCTAAAATAATCAATCAAAAACTAAAACAAAAAAATGTCATACTTTAAATAGAGCCCTATTTTTCTAAAAAGAAATTTATAATCAAAATTCTGCCAAGAAAAAAGGTTGAATTACCATTATTAACTCAGATACTCGAGTTATAAACAAAGAAACAGGTACTTCCCAATGTTAACAAAATATGTAAGGCAATATCAATCTTCTAAAACACATTTATATTTATGTAAAAGAAAAAAAAAAGATTTCTTTTCTGAAAACAACAAATTAAATTAAATGAACTGAAACTGAAATAAAAAATAAATGAAAGCGAAAATAAACAGACTGATGATATGAGAGAGAGAGAGAGAGAGAGAGAAAGCACATGTTTCTAAAACATATAGTTAAGATAAGTGAAACTTTAAGGGTGAGTGGATTTCATATTTTTAAACAGGTGTAGAAGGGGCTCAAGTCAAGTGACAAAGTCTTGGTGAAAGTAGCTCTTCTAGGAGATGTTAACTCCAGCATCAAACCTCTACTGACTTGTATGAATCCTTTGATAGGAAAAGTCTAAGAGAAAGTTAAAATTTGGCAGTTGGTTGGTTGTTTGGGTTTTATAGCATATCAACCTTTGTAGGTTATTTAATGCCAAATGCATTTTTATGCAAATAATCAGTTCTATTTCAAACAATTCAGTTTCACATGAGTACATAGTTTAATTGTCAAACACATTTCTATTTCAAGCTATTCAGTTTAGTCAAACAGCTCTAATTCAGCCAATTCAGTTTAGTATAAGTATAGATTTTCTTTACACACTGTTAAATGTCAAAACAATACTAAATTAAACAATTCAGTTTAGTGTAAGTACAGTTTCAATGTCAAAAACAGTTCCATTTCAAACAATTCAGTTTAGCGTAAGTACACAGTTAAATTTGGGAGTCATCATCATTTTATATATATATATGTATATAAAACATTAAATGAATAATTACCCATCACACACTTGAATAATCGTTGTTTTTGAGAATTGTTGAAATATCAAGAATAAAAATAGGATTTTAATAGAAAACCTATAATTATTATAGACATTTGAAAAATTGTTCATCTACGTATTACTAGAATTCTCATCATGTTTTTATATAAGGATTATATTTCCTATAATTACAATGATACCCAAAAATAAGCACACACCAAACTATTTTTTTTAAAGTTCTCGTAAACCAATGATACCAGGATATTATTATTTCTATTAGAGTTTGGTAATAAACAGTATCTAATAATACCCATTTTGATAGTATAATCATAATTTCATCATAAATAATAAATAATATAATCTTTGGTATAGAAGAGAATTAAATCGTTATAAAAGTCTGAGAAATGAATTTATTTATACGTGTGTGTGTGTGTGTGTGTGTGTGTATATATTTATATATATATATATATATATATATATATATATACACACATATATATAAATTTGTGGTACAACTCCAGTGGAGAATTGATTACAAAATAAGGGGAGACATGATTTTTATAAGAAACTGACTAAAATAAGACCTAAAATAAAACCTTACAACTGACTCTTTACAATGGTATATGTCAGTAATATAATAATTGACTGAGTGAAGAGAATGAAATCTTAAAAGATGAAAAGAAGAGGAAAAAAAAAATTTCTCTAAATGAAAATGCTGAGTCATTTAACAAACCAAAATTATAATTGAGTTTGCTCTGCCCACATAAAACTGGACATCATGTGTTGACTATGACAGCCTCTAAAATCTTCAAATGGTGTTTCATCCAGGCCTTAAAATCTTTCCTTTAATAATTTTCTGTGGTTTATATTCATTCTTAACAACATCTTTTAATCATCCAAAATCTCAATATAAGAAATAACTATGAAATATTAATCCTTTTTCATTCGTATCCTAAATACACAATGTCACCATAGACTGCTGTAGCAATGCAACTCAATAAGATTCCTAATTTGTCTTATATATCTAAGTGTATTAATCCATGGGATTATAATCATCTATTCATGGCCAGGTTTCTACACTACCTCCCCTGTACTCACTAAAAGACATAAAAAAACAAAAAATCAAATAAAACAATTCATATAAAAAGCTCCAAAATTTAACTGATACAAGATATCTATAAAAGAATTTTAAATAAAAAAAAAAAATTTTCCTTCTTGACACAAGTATAATTCTGATGGAGCTGTTTTTTAGAGTGAAATATGTCAATTTAATTTCCCATATTGTCTTCCTTTTCTTATATATATATATATATATATATATCACTGCAATATTTTTTTAAACTGATGACAAAATAGAATTTTTACTAAATGAATATTAAATTCATTTAATTAAGAGATGAATATTAATCACATGGATCAAACATTTCATTTTAAACTTAGCTAATAATTATAGTATTCACTCGCCTATATATATATATATATATATTTATATCTAATAGACAAATATATATATATATATATATATATATATAATAGACATACATATATATATATATATATATATTTAATAGACATACATATATATATATATATATATATATATATTTAATAGACATACATATATATATATACATATTTAATAGACATACATATATATACATATTTAATAGACATACATATATATATACATATTTAATAGACATTCATATATATATATATATATACATATTTAATAGACATTCATATATATATATATATATATATATATATATATATATATATATATACATATTTAATAGACATTCATATATATATATATATATTTGATAGACATACATATATATATATATATATTTGATAGACATACATATATATATATATATATATATATATTTAAAATACATATGTATATATATATATTTAAAATACATACATATATATATATATTTAAAATACATATATATATATATATATATATATATCTAAAATACATATATATATATTTAAAATACATACATACATATATATATATATTTAAAATACATACATACATATATATATATATATTTAAAATGTATATATATATATATATATATATATATATATACATACATTAACCACATAGACAAAATCTTCAAATATATGAAGTTTTCATACTTATTTCCAAATAAATATGAAAATTCAATAAAACTACAAAGATCATCACCAAATATAATTTTCATGAGTATATATATATATATATATATATATATATATATATATATATTAAAACAATACATACATAAGATTATGTGTGTGTGTGAGAAAGAGAGAGAATAAATTATATATATGTATTTCACATAGTACTAACACCTTTGGGAGAAAAAACTGAATTCAACACTGTTAAACTCCACTTAAAAATTTGTGCCACATTCTTCTCATATGAAGGGATGGGATGAATAGATTTACATATTTAAAGGGTGAACATTTTTTTTTAGAAAGGATTTTTTAAAAATTAGAAAAAAATGCTGAACATTGGACTGAAGAGTTAGATAAAAGCCTAAGATAATCAAAGTCTACCTACCCCTTCCTTGGCTGCCACATTACTCAAATTTTCATTTAGCTTTGAGAAATCTACAAATGTCAGATGTGGTCAGCTGAAAATTAGAGTAATGTGGGTGCTGAGGAAGGGGCAGATGGATCCCAATTATATATATATATATATATATATATATATATATATATATATATAGACAGTATAACATAAAAAAAAGCTTATTGCAATTAATAGTTTCATGATCATTAGAAATCATTGTATATACAGCAAGATTTTACTACCACAGTAATTTTATATATATATATATATATACACACACACACACACACACACACACACACACAAATGGAGATTCAAATGTTACATACAAGGAATTATATATCTGAACAGTCAAATATTATATATATATATTACCGGACATTGGCCTAGGGGTTAGAGTGTTCGCCAATGGCCCGGGAGACCTGGGTTCAATCCCAGGTCGAGTCATACCAAAGACTCAAAAAATGGTACTTGATGCTTCCTTGCTTAGCACTCAGCATTATAAGGTACGGATCAAGGGTAAAGTAGAGCAATCCAGGAAAGGAGTAGCGCCCTCCCCTACACATTGGTGTAGTAGCTATCGAAAAGGGAGCCTTCGGGTTACCCTCGACTATGGTCGCCAACTTTACTTATATATATATATATATACACACACACACATGGAGAAAAGGAAAATCAATTATCATATACATAGGCATTATATATATATATATATATATATATCAAGTCATGCTGACTGCACAGAGTTCTCTGACTAACTTGCCATCTATCCCTATCACCCATCAAACCTAACAAGTCATTTAGGTTGCATCTTGTGTCCGCACAGAACTAATATAAGTAAGTCTTTTCTGGTCAGACAAAGCTAGCACGTCCATGAGTTCATAAGAGAATGTCACTTATAAGTTTATTTTTCTCATATATATATATATATATATATATAAATATATATATATATATATATGCATATACATTCAAATATATATATATATATATATACACACATACACACACAGATTCAAATAATCTATGTATATACAAATATTGCATACATGAAATGTTGTGTGTGTGTGTGTGTGTGTGGTTGGGCAGCAGTCCTTCATTTATGCATGCTTGATTGAATAATAAAGACACATTTTGTCTGCATAATTTCAAGTTTCCTGAAAAGGATACTAATAGAATTATATAGACAAAATGTGTCTATTATTTAATCAAACATGCTTTTATATATATATATATATATATATATATATATATAAATTACTTACAAGAAATTACACTAACACACATACATGTAAAATGAAATTCAAATATTATAGGAAATTATACATATATATATATATATATATATTCAAATATTAAATACATGAAATTATATACATACACACACACACACACATAATAATAACATATATATATATATATATATATATATATATATCACACATACCCACATTCAAATGGTTCATCATCATGGTACATACATGAATTAAATACATAACATAAATTAACATTACCGATAGATGATATCTAATGAGGAAGACAATTACATTTTAAATAAAAATAGTTAAATCTAAATTAAAAGATTGAAAAAAAAACAATACAAATTGAAACATAGGTCTTAAAACTTAAAAAGAAAAAAAAATCACTGACCCACTCAGTCATCTCCCCACCCCTCAACTCCTTTGCAGACTCTATGAGGTGTTTTTCTTTATCCTCTTCTGCTACTAACATCTCCTCACACAATAACAAAGATTAACTCCCCCACCCAACAGCAGCAACAACAACAGACCTTATCTTTGGGGGTCATAGCTTCCATTCTTTCTTATATCTTAGCCCTGTTTTTGTTCAATCCAGTCTTTTGTCTTCAGAGCTACGGCTCACTATTTACAAAGGAGGAAAAAGTTTTTAAAAAGAAAAAAAAAATTTTTCAAGTTTAAAAAAAAAAACAAAGAAAACTGTTATTCAAGATAGCAGCTGTAATCAAGAAAGAAATAAAATAAATCAGCAAAGACTCTACTCCCTCCTTGCACCCTCTTTGTTTGACCTACCCAACTGCCTTTTGCTCTCTGATCTAATCCTTACAGCAATGGGGGTGGGGAGTTGGATTATTGTAAATTTGATAAGTAGATCTCCTAAAACAGCTCCCCTTTCCCAGGTTTGATTTTTTTCTTTCTCTCATACTTTGACAATGGTTACCCATTTTTTGTGATCTTGCAGATTATTGCTTAACTCATAGCAGCCTAAAGATTTAAATAAAGTGGATTAATACATAGGCCTTTAATAAGGGTTAATTTTTTTTATTATTCACTTCACTTAACATAAAATAATAGTGTTGACATTTACTAAAGCAAGTCTAGTTAGGCACAAGGCCAGAAATACGAGGCACCCAGTGAAAATCAAATTCTCTTAAAATGATTTTCTAACCTAATTCACTCTTACACTATATACACATAGATTATATTCAGTAATTATTTACTGAGCTTAACTTAGCACAAGGTCAGAAGTATGGGGCACACAGTGCGAACTAAACTCACTAACAATGGTCTGCTAACATAACGCACTAAGCAGTACAACATGTAGAGCATACGACATTCACTGGTGAGGTTCTAGTACTTGAGCATTAGGGGCGGGCATTACTCCCAGGTCCACTCTGACCCAGAATGCTAGTACCCATTTCGGTCCCATCTATGGATCAAATAAATCTATATCAAACAATGGAGTGTCAATTTATTTAAAATTATTTTCCATTGAATATGATTAGATTGAGCGAGTGATTGATTTTAATGGCATGTCAACATATCTAGGGTTATTCTATGCCTCAAATTGTGTTCATTAAAGATTCATATTTACTTTTTTTGTGTGAGGAACTTATTTTTATTTTTTTGTACACAGTCCAATTGAATGAGAATAATTTTAAACAGAACCATTTGACCCCTGAATGAGACCCCAACAGGTACTACAACTCTAGTTCAGAGTGGACCTGGGATTAATGGCAATGAATGGGTACTTCACATCCCCAGATCTTCATTGCCTTATCATGAGATGCAGTTTAGTTTCATACTCAGGATACTCCCGTTTGGGGGGGGTCTCACTCCCTTGCAAGGGGTACAGTCAGCATATTCTAAACCCTACCAAGATGACATTATACCATCAAAGATCATAATTGTTAAACTGACTTTAGCAAAACATAACCCAACAATGGTTGACGTGTAAAAACCAACCAAACATTATAGCACTTGAGGGCTTATAAAATAAGAGTTGATTGATAGATAAGGTCCCTAATCTTATAAAAGTTTTAGACTAGATAGAATAATGAAACTAGTATTAAAAGGAAGTAAATGTATTTCTCTTCAAAATGACAAGTTTATTTTTCAATATAATTCCCTTGGAGAGCTACAATTTATCCATCAATCAACCACTTCCAGATCTACTTCTGGGTAGATAAGGCCAGTTAACAGGCAGACAGACAAAGTCAATTGATAAATAACCAATTAATAGATCATTTATTATCAGTCTGTGAACTGTTCAAGATAAAATTAAGTGTTTGATACAGAGAGATAAAGACAGACTGACATAACGGACAAGCAAAAGAAATCAATGAACATACAATTAATAGACAGACAGTTGATTAACAACCTGTCTACATTTCCTGCCAGACAGTTGATAGTCTGTTTTTGTGAAAGGGAGATATGAATAGTTAGATATGAAAAAGCAAACAGATAAAAAAGATATGAATGGGTTGAGAAAGAGAGACAGATAAGAAGAGACTGAGAGAGAGAGAGACAGATATGAGCAGAGTGAGAACGAGAGACATATGAACAGAGTGAGAAAGAGAGATAGATATGAACAGAGTGAGAAAGAGAGACAGATATGAACAGAGTGAGAACGAGAGATAGATATGAACAGAGTGAGAACGAGAGAGATATGAATAGAGTGAGAAAGAGAGATAGATATGAACAGAGTGAGAAAGAGAGACAGATATGAACAGAGTGAGAAAGAGAGACAGATATGAACAGAGTGAGAAAGAGAGACAGATATGAACAGAGTGAGAAAGAGAGATAGATATGAACAGAGTGAGAAAGAGAGACAGATATGAACAGAGTGAGAAAGAGAGACAGATATGAACAGAGTGAGAAAGAGAGATAGATATGAACAGAGTGAGAAAGAGAGACAGATATGAACAGAGTGAGAAAGAGAGACAGATATGAACAGGTTAAAATAGAGAAAAAGACTTAACAGAAAGAACTTATAATTAGAAAAACTGACAGTGTATATACAAGGTGAGATGAAAATTATCAAAAGATAAATAATATTAACTTTTGCAAGACCTAAGTATGTTTTCTGTTTTTTTTAAATAAGAATTCCATTATATTTACTCTCTTATAAGTTCATCATCTTATCCTTATTTTTTATATGCCAAGGCTAAAATGCCAGTCTGCCCTACTATTTATCTATAGCTTGAAAGGATGGATTTGTACCTTTCCTAAGAGCATTAGCCTGAAGTGAGATGCAAACGGCCTCATCTAGTAGTTGAAATTGGCTTGTTTAGTCCATTTTCTACATATTCCTACATAGAGATTAATTGGCAAGGTATAACAACATAATGATCTGACCAAATGATCACAAGTCAATTCAGTCCCAAGTAGAACTGATATATATATATATATATATATATATATATATATATCAGATATAGATAAAATAGTAAGGCAGTTGAGCCCTCTGAACTTGTTAAGGCAAGTGGTAAAGGAGAATGAAAAACTCTGGATTTAAAACCTCAGAAGTGTTTTTTAGGACAATCTGTTATCAGCAAATTTAAAACTCATTACAGTTGATTTCCTTAAAAAACAGTTGCCAACTCCTTAGGCAAAATTCACTTTATTTATTGAATGCCTACTTGTGTAGGTTGCCCAATAGTTATATATATATATATAATGGATTCTCCCATCGGTCTTCATGTATGGGAGCTCAAAAGTTTGGTTAAAGATGTGAACTGCTGGAGTACCGAGACAGGTGATTTGTTTTAAACAGTGAAGGCATGTATAGAAACAGTCACATGTTTTGGATGAGTCGACAATATATATATATATATATATATATATCTAAACACACACTCAAGTTATTCAATGAATAAGGTGAATTTTGCCCAAGGAGTTGAAAACTGTTCACAGTCGCACCTTTTTCAAGAAAATCAACTGTAATGAGTTCTTTTTATACACCAAAAGATTGTTAGAATGACCTTCTTTACTGTTCCTAGAAGTTTTTCGTTACCGGAGAGTCTGTGTGTTTCCACTTCATTGACTGTCTTTTTGACTCAGGCTTATAATGATAAACTCATGTTTAGTTCATTTCTGGACATTTTTACACTAAAACATGCTTCTTCATACACACATTGTACATTCTTCTGTAAATTTCAAATAGTTTGCAGTTCTCAGCTATCAAAAACTTGATGAATAATCTTGGTTCAAGCATGGAGCACTTTGATTTGTTGATGTTATAAATAGTCTCAAAAAATATTTTTGTGAGATTAGAAAAATATTATTATAAACTTAATCCAAATAGAGTTTATATTCATTGAAAAAAAATTCTGAAAAAATACATTTTTTTAAAAAATTCCCTTTATTGATTGAAGGATCCTTAGCTATTTAATAGGTCTCTCCTCAGTTTGAAAAAATTCCTTTTATGGATTGAATGACCCTGGTCAATAAAATAGATATCTCCTCAGTTTGAAAAAATTCCTTTTATGGATTGAATGACCCTGGTCAATAAAATAGATATCTCCTCAGTTTGAAAAAATTCCTTTTATGGATTGAATGATCCTGGTCAATAAAATAGATATCTCCTCAGTTTGAAAAAATTCCTTTTATGGATTGAATGACCCTGGTCAATAAAATAGATATCTCCTCAGTTTGAAAAAATTCTCTTAACTATGCTCATTAAGCTGTCAATATTAGTTTATGCTTTACCTATGTGTAAGATGATATCACTTTCTAAAGCTGAGATATTACTACAGAAGTATAGAACTGGTCAACAAATATAAGAAGCTTGCCATGTAATGAGATGGTACCATCTTAATTAAAGCACATAAAAGTTTTATCTTACTTCATTACATGTGTGTGTGTGTGGGTGTAAAGAGATAGAATTTACAGAGAAATAATGATTGATGAACACAGGTTGATATGAAAACATCATGGCTAGGTTCCCAGTTGAGTAAAGACCAAGATACATAAACACTTACTTGTGTATGGAGAGAGCCTTAACTGCAAACACTTCAAAAAAGAAATAATATTATTTTATTCTTCTTTTAATTCTGTAAGTATTCTTGAATCAAATATAAACCCACCCAACAATCTCTAGTCCCTGCCCTTTAGGCAGAGCAACTTGAATCCACTCCCTTTAATAAATAGTTAGGGTCAGTGCTGAGGTGGAAATGAAGTCAGCCTTGACCAATAAAGGTCAGTTCAGAAGATCAACTATTTTCTTTTTAATATTCCCTAACCCCTATTTCCATTGCCTCTCCTCAAGCACTGCATGGGTCATGTGACTTTTTATAGGGACCATTTTAAGAAGTTAATAGATTTTCTTTACATCTGTAAAACAGTTCATGTCCCACTAAAATCATGTTAGCTTTTACCAACATTTTGTGTGTGTGTATATATATATATATATATATATATATATATTATATGAAGAAGTAATAAAACTAATGTGAGTGTTTAAGTGTGTGTGTGTGTGTGTGCACACACACATTAATTTTATAACTTCTTCATTAAAACTAATAATCTTGACAGATGCTTAATATATGTGTATATCCACATACATTTTTCTTTAGTTTTCCTTAGTCTTTAGTATTTGCTTATTTTATTTGCACTGAATTATCTATTAGTGTAATTAAAGTGTAGTTTGGGTAGAGTGTTCACTAATGGCCCAGGAGACCAGGGTTCAATTTCAGGTTGAGTTATACCAAAGACTCAAAAATGTTACTTGATACCTCCTTGCTTAACACTCAGCATTATAAGGTATGTATCAAGGATAAAGTGGAGCAACCCAGGGAAAGGAGTAGCGCCCTCTCCTACACCTCAAAAAAAGAAAGGCCTTGGGTTGGCCTCAACTACAGTCAACAACTTATCAATATATATGTCTTTAACAACGTCTCAACAGAAGTAGGACGTGACAGAAGGTAAATTTTTTAAGTAGAGTTTTACAGGTTTGAATTCTCTGAGATCAGTTATCATCATCATCATCATCAAGTAGTGTTGATAATACAAAGTTCCCTGACTTTTTCTTGCAATCCATCCCTATCATCCATTGCACATGGTAAGTCCTCTAGACTGCATCCAGTGTCCACACAAAGCTGATGTAAGTCTTTGCTGATTGGCCAAGACTGGCATGTTCATTTGCAGGATGTCCATAAGAGAACATCACTTAGGAGTTTATCCTTTATTCTACAGCATTGCCTGTGTTGTTCATCTTACTTTGATGGTCTGTGAGATGGGAGGTAAGTGGTCGTACAACTGATGTTTTGTGGAGAATTGCTTCCAGGATTTATTTAAAAAAGCACATAGCATTCTTGAGTAGTTCCCATCTAGCTTTTTCTTCATGTATCTTGTTGGCATCCATAAGGTGCATTCATACAGTAGTACTGATACAGCCAAAGCTGGGAAAAAATCCTGTTTTATTTTATTGGATAAACCAGACTTCCATATGATCAATAACCTGTGAATAGCATTCTATGCCTTTGTGAGATGTAAGTTGACATCATTTTCAGTAGATGAGATATTGCTGCCAAGATATATGAACATGTCTACTAATTTTAGGCACATGCCATTTAGTGATTTTAAGGCACAAAGACATATAAGGATTCTGACAACTTTTCTGGCAGCATTGACAGAGTTTGTCCATGGAGATCCCAAGACAAATGTCCATCCATTACCAGTATCGTGGCATTTTATTTCTAGTTCACTATGATAGAATCTCTGTCCTTATATGCATATGATGTCTATGTTATGCTTGGCAGCAGATGCAATCAGCTGAGGTAACTGGTTTAGTGGGTTTAAAGTCCCAATGTTAATTGACACTATGTTAACAATGTTTTTTGCATCTAAGAATTTCTGATTTGGGTTTGTGCGCTGGTGTTGATTTTTTAAACACTGAGGCCTGAGCTCCAACTTCAGCAGAATGCCACCCTTGTTTACCCACATGAAAGGTGATGGGGATCAGACATATCTTTTGTAGCAGAGTCATGGTAATCTCTCATTAGCTGTTTTTCTTTACTTTTTTCTTCATCAACAGACACCACCCTTATAGATAAGTAGTGGTAGTTTACTGGCTGAACTATTTGATCCTGGCCATTGAGCTATGAGGTCCACCTTACTTGACATTCACCATGCTGCTTCCCATGGTTTCAGTTGATATATAATTGAGCAATTTGTATGATTTTCTCCACTCTCAGAGACTGTTATCTATATTATACCTGTTCAGTGTTACAGAGTTAATTTTTTTAAATTTAAATATTGAATATTAATATTAATGTGAATATTTAATGTTAACTATTTACGACAATAAAATCAAATAAGATAGCAAATTCAAGAGATTTGAGCCAACTTTCAAATGCTTTTCTGTGGAGGACTTTCTGCTCAAACTTGGGTTTGCTTTTAGAGTTTGTATTTCTATGACCTTAGTTTTGGAGGTGGGGGGTGATTAGAGAAAGTGGATTTATACAAATTTTAGTTTTTCATGGCTTTACAGGACCAATTTCCAGATGTTATTATTTATGCTTTTAAGTGAATTTCATCAGCTGAATTGGGTTTTGTGAATTTAAGAATAAAAGTATTAAGTTTTAACTTTGTATAAATCCAACAATCCCTTTTTTTATTTTATTCAAGCTTTGAGAATTCATTTCATTCCTTACATTAACAATCGATTTAGTTACTCGGACCTTTTCTTTTGCTTCTTAATTCTATCTATTATATTGATTCTTTGTTATGCTATTTGTTCTGTAGTTTTTAAGCATTGAAATATTTGAAAAATATTTCAATGTTACATGTTTTATTTTTCACCATACAAAGGTTAAAGAGCATAGTCTGCCCTACTATTTACAATAGGTAGGGGAAGAATAAATACTAAGAGCATTTGCCAATGGTTGTTTGGGTTTTATAGCAGATCAAACTTTGTAGGTTATTTAATGCCAAATCCATTTTTATACAAATAATCAGTTCCATTTCAAACATTTTATTTCAAAATGAGTACATGGTTTAATAGTCAAAAACATTTCTATTTAATTTTGGTGCGGTTTTTTCCAGGAGACCGGAGTTCAATCCTAGGTCGAATCATACCAAAGACTTTAAAGATGGTACTTGATGCCACCTTGCTTTACACTCAGCATTATAAGGTACACATCAAGCGTAAAGTGGAACAATTCAGGGAAAGGAGTAGCACCCTCTTTTACACCTTGGTGTAGAAGCAATAGAAAAGGGAGCCTTCTGGTCACCCTCGATTAAGGTCAACCTAAGGTTTGGGATTCATGGCAACCTTTGTAGGTTATTTAATGCCAAATCCATTCTTATGCAAATAATCAGTTGTATTTCAAACAATTCAGTTTAGCATGAGTATACAGTTTAATTGTCAAAAACATTTCAATTTCGAGCAATTCAGTTTATTCAAACAGTTCTAATTCAGTCTAGTATAAGTATAGATTTTGTTTACAGATAGTTAAATGTTAAAACAGTTCTATATGAAACAATTAAGTTTAGCCCAAGTACAGTTTCAAAGTCAAAAACAGTTCCATTTCAAACAATTCAATTTAGCATAAGTATGCAGTTTAAATGTAGGTACACAGTTTAATTGTCAAAAGCATTTCTGTTTCAAGCTATTCAGTTTAGTCAAACAGTTCACTTTAGCATAAGTATGCAGTTTAGTTCTATTTAAACCATAGATAGGACCCTATCAGGTTCTACCATTCTGGGACAGAGTGAAACTGGGAGTGATGGCAATCAAGGAGTACTTTGCATTCCCCAAAGCTCCAGCATTACTGGAACCTCATCATCAGATTGTTTAGTATCATATCCAGGACACTCATTGGTGGGGAGGGGGATCTTACCCCTCTGCAGAGAAACAGTCAGTGTATTCTACAGCTCCAGCCAACTGAGCAACAATGGCCTGGGAGATGCCATACCAAAGACTCAAAAAATGATACTTGATGCCTCCTTGCTTAAGGTATGGATCATTAGGTATTATTTATTACCAAAATCTATAACATTGAAATTTTGTTACAAAAAACACGAATATGTTGCAGTTCAAAAATAAGTACACTTATATTTAAGCAATTTCATTTAGTAAGCAGACCTGTTGCAATTTAGGTTACTGAGTTTCAATGCAGTAGAGTTTGGTAATGAATCCTACTTAACAATTTCTATTTTGATTGTCTAAGGTTCAACAAAAAATAATGAAATCCTGGTGTTTTTGATTCAGAAGAAAATTAGCTTCAAAAAAAGTTTTTGGAGTATCCTTCTTTACAGGACCAGCCCATTGGCCTAGTGGGTAGAGTGCTCACCAATGGCCCGAGAAACCAGGGTTCGATCCCAGGTTGAGTCATACCAAAGACTCAAGAAATGATACTTGATACCTACTTGCTTAACACTCAGCATTATAAGGTACATATCAAGGGTAAAATGGAGCAATCCAGGGAAATGAGTACCACCCTCCCCTACACCTCAATGTAGTAGCTATTGAAAAGGGAGCCTTAGGGTCACCCTCAACAGTGGTCACGAACTTTATATATATCATAATTTGTTATATTTATAGAAAAAGAGTGCTCAATATTGGTGAAAAACCTATAAAAAGTTGGGGTTGTATTTTTTTTTACTTTACTATATAATGAACAAAAAGTAATAAAACTATTTATTTAGCAGCTCTAAGATTTTCTAGATATCAAATTATTTTACAAGTAAAGATATAGTTAAATGAAGAGTATAATGTAGGTTACTTAATCAGAAAGGTCTCTTTAAAATCACCCTGGGGGCCTTGTGAGTAAGAGGATTGGAAAGGAGTTGGGGAGTTGTGTCAAGTAGTAATTACAGGTGTTGAGATTGGCATGTGCTTCAGCTGGGTGATTTTTATCACCTGTTTAAGATCACTAGATAACCACCTGTTTGAATGAAATACTCACAGCTTCCCCTTAATCATATGATGATACCTTACTCATCCATGATATCAATTTACCCACTTTTTTAAATGAAAAGAATTGATTTTTAAGCAGAAAACTATGAAATATAACTCTCCTTGATGTCCCTGTGGGTATGTTTTACCTTTTAACTTCAAATTGAACACTATTTTACTATACCTGCCAAACCCAATACTTCAGATAATAATTTTAAAAAAAGCCTTAATATGGCAGTCATTCACAGTCTTTCTTTTAATGGAATGATAGGATGTTTGCATGCAATGCTTAGAGAGATCACTTCAGATAAACAGTTTTATATAGCAATCATTCCTGACCTTTCTTTTAAAGGAATGATGGGATAGCTTTAAGTAAACATGTCTGCACCTGGAATTTTGAATATGTTTAGTGTTTGACTTTTTTTCATGAATTTTCTGAGCTCATTTTGGAGGGAATTTCTTTTTTAAGTCAAAATTGTCAAATGTCATTAACTGATTTTAATGGTATGCCAAACTATCTAGGGTTATTTTATGACTCAAGGTTAGAGAATCACATTCATTATATGTTCACATATACATTTTTTGAAAAGTTATTTTTTAAGAGTTATTTTTTTTTGCACATGACCCAATCAATGATTATTTATTTTGAAACAGATCTATTTCACCCATAGATGGGACCCTAACAGATACTACCATGCTGGGTCAGAGTGGACCTGGGAGTAATGGTAATGAAGGGGTACTCCACACTCCCTAGATCTCCGGAACTGGAGTCTTATCATCAGATGCAGTGTTGTGTTATACCCAGAACACCACTTTTACTTTGAAGGTGGGAACTCCTCTGCTGGGGGATACAGTCAGTGAATTTGAAGCTGCTCTAACAAAGCTAAGGCCTAAGTAGAGATCTATTTGCAGATCCAGAATCCAGGGACTCACAAGACTGATGGATTTCAGAAATTAAGAATTATATTTTAGCAATTAAATATCAGTAGACAAGATGTGAATATATGCATAGGAAAGGCATGGACTGCAAGTCACAAGTTAACAACCCTAAAGAAATCTGATCTTTCAGATCAAACTAGAATTCTTCCAAGCTTTAGCCATTTCAGTACAACTGTATGGCTACACGAATTTGTCTTTAACTAAACACATGATTGGAATGACACAAGGACGCTCTCTATGTTGTTTTGAAGAAATCCTGGAAGCAGAACCCAACAAAACAATAATTGTATGAGGTCTCACAAAATAATTAAGATGAGCAAAACATAGTGGACATTGTTGCATAAGTCAGGATGAACTTATAAGTGACATTCTCCTATGGACTCTGACACATGACATCGATGTTGGCTAACCAGCAAAAACTTACATTCATCAGCTCTCTATAGACATGGGCTGCCACCTAGAAGACTTGACATTAGGAATGGATGGTGAGAAAGAGTCAAGGGAATCTATGATATTGGTAAAACTTAATGACGATGATTTTATTTATTGTCAATCACATTCGTTTGGTTGTTTAAATGAGTCAAAAAGAAAAAAAAGTTGTAAAGTAAGAATTTTTTTTAAAAATTCAGTTGATAAGATGATGTAGTTGAAGTGAAAGCAATTTAGCCATCTGTTAGTCCAACAGATGAACACATCTGTAGGGGAGGGGAGGAAAACAGAATCCTCAAGCCCCACTACTCTCACCAGTCATCCTTTACAAATAAACAGGTAATTCTTTTTTGGTGGGAGGGGGTTTAACCAGGCTCATCTGCTTCTTAAACAAACATGTCTGCAGACACGGCTTATCAAAGAACCCATCACATCAGAAGAATTGCAATCTGTTCAAAGTACTTGATACAAATTTTGGCATCAAAACATGAAATTGGGAAGTGGGAGAAAATGAACAAATTTTGGTTTTATTCCTGAAATGAAAGTAAAAATCAAATACAATTAGAAAAAGTGATTTCTTCCTTTGAAAATTAAATCATTTCACCAAAAAAGATACTTGGAAGATCTGTTATAATCATAAGATATTTAAGTTATATATAAACATATATGAGTGTGTGTGTTGTTTTGTTGATCGACTGTTGGTGTTGAATGTGGAGAAATCACAAATCAGTATCTCATGAGAATCACCGAAGGTGTAGGACCTGCATGAGATACATTTCTGTGGCTGTGTCAGTACTACTGTATGGCTGCAACACCTGGACTTTAACAAAGTGCTTGCAAAAAAAAAACCTGCTGGAAATGATACAAGGATGCTGCATGCTGTTTTAAACAAACACTGGAAACAGCACCCTACAAAACAGCAGCTGCATGGCTACTTGCCTCCCATCTCACAAGCCATACAAGTAAGACAAACAAGTCATAGTGGGCACTGCTGAAGAAACAAGAATGAAATCATAAGCAAGGTGGGCTTCCACACATAGAGATATTTGCGTTGGACAATTAGCAAAGACATTAATCTGCTCTGTAAGAACACTGGACGCCATGAATAAGACCTGCCAAGAGTGACGGCCAAAAGGAATAGTCAGAGATACTCAAGGGAAGCAATACTATCAGCACAACTTAAATATGTTACAATTATTATTATCATTATCAAGACATGTCGATAGACTAGAATTCCCTGTATCTTTCTCATCATCTATTTCTATTGTCCATCACTTCTAAAAGACTGCATTTAGAATCCACAGAGAGCTGATGTATGTCCTAGCTGGACAGCCAACACTGGCACATCCTTGTATAGAAGTCCATGGAAGATTTTTGTTTATAAATTCATCCTTACTATCCAGAATGTCTTGTTTGTCTTACTTGGACGGTTTGTGAAATATGAAGTAAGTGGCTGTACTGCTACTGTTTTGAGGGGGTTTTGCTTCCAGAATTTGCTCAATCCAGCATGTAGCATTTTTGTATAGTTCTCATCGAGCCTTTGCTCCTGGTGTTTTGCTAGAGTCTAAGTGGTGCAATCATACAGTAGTACTGATATAGCTACTACTTGGAAGAATTCCTGTTTTATTTTATCAGAGAGATTAGATTTCCATATGATCAGTAACTTGCCAATTGCAGTCTATGCCTTTCCTATGCATATGTCGACATCACTTTTAGTAGATGAGATATTGATACCAAGGTATGTGAACTAGTTTACTAAATTCAAAGGCTTGTAACTTAAAGTGGAAATGACTCCTTCTTGTTTAAAACTCATGAACACAGTATGAACATCAATAGATCTAATAAAAGAAAATGGTTTTTACATTAAAAAGACAAAAGAGCACTTCTCACAAATACACCTTAAAAGCCAAATCCCTGGAGTATAGCCTGGAACAAACAACAAGAAGAATTGGCCTCTATGCAAGCACAAATAAAACAGAGTTATAATTATATATTTTTTCTGAAGATTAAGTGGTCTATTGTCAGATATACAAAGGCATATTTTGGCAGTGGACCATATTTTTGACTTATGTATTTTCCTAACCCCTTCACATGAGCAGGATGTAATACAAGATGAATTTTTAAAGCAGAGTTAAACAAATTTGGATTCAGATTTTTTCCTTCAATTAAACCAATTGCCACATTAAAGTTAAAGAGGTTAGTCTACCCTACTATTTACTCATAGCTGGAGAGAGAATCATTAGATGCATACACTTGTTTCAAGTGTTTTAGCGCTATGTGAAATTCAAAAAGCTTCTTCCAAGATTTGAACTCAGGCCACAATGCCCATTTCCAACATCAATAACCAACACGCCACAAATACCTTCAAATGATAATTCATTCTTAAAGAAAAGACTCCAGATCTTGCTTTTTCACAGTAAAGAAAAACTGCTGAATGTAAATGTCATCTTAAATCCAAATTTTTACACTCAAATTTAGAAACTGAATAGCTATTTAACCTAAGATCACAAATTCTCCCTTCATTATTTTGAAGTTATTTTATGCAGTAATTTGTAAATTATTTCATTATTAACATTATGCTGACCAAATTAGTAGTAATCTCCAATTTTCTTTTGTTTTTTTTTTCAATAAAATTTTTCTCTATCCTAACCTCTTTTTTTTTCCCCCCCGTTTGACTTAGCACTACTTATTTCAGTATTGTAAGAAAATCTTTCTTCTGATCGATTAAAAAATCCCAAAATGCAACCACTTTTTTCATATAGTGCAAAAATTAATTTAGAGTGGTAAGTAAATACTATTCTTTATCCTGAGATCCAAGTTTTGCAGTGAATACTTATGTAAGTTGGCAGGGACACATGGTGCAATGGATAAGGCGTTTGGTTGGAAAGTGTTTCTGAGTGAAATCATCTGGAGGTGGCAGGTTCAATCCCAACAACAGGTAAGACTACCAAGGAATACTTACAATAAATTAACACTTGTAACTGGTCATGGTTAATAGAAATGGAACATACCCCTGAGGATCAAATAAAGGGTTCAATTCAAGATTCTGTATGGACTCCCAAGTTTGACATGAAACACCTGAAGAAGGCCAAAGGACATATCGGCCGAAATGTGAGTATAACAATAAAGATCAGGTCAATAGTCTGAATACTCTAAGTAATAACAATTATGATTCTTTTTTGCATCCATTTCATCCTGAGTTTCAACTGATGATTTTATCTTTTAATTCATGAAACTTTTGGTCATGATACCAACATAAAAAGTGAGATATTAATTTCTTGAGCTTTTATCCTGCTCAGATGATTAGCATTTGAGCACTTTTTGATTTACAAAAATGGTTTTAATAATTTGTTCATCTGGTATATATATATATATATATATATATAAGTTTGGATAGCACAGATACAGAATCAACATTGCTTGGTGACTAACTGTTCTTTGCCTTTACAATCATTGGATCAATTTGTGTCTACACTATTCTGGCTTAGATCGATATATGATCTATCAGCAATACTGCACTCTTTATTTAGAAAGAGTGCTATATATATATATATATATATATATATATTAGATAGATAGATAGATATGAGACAGTCAAGAAATGATAGGTGTTTTTCATTTTACAACAGATTTAATAATAGAAAACAACAAAATACCAAAATGAACACAGATATGTCAGGATTGCAAATCTAGTTTTCAACATAATCTCATTCTTTCCCAATTGTGGCATTCTACCTTTGAATAAGGGTATATACCAGAGAAAATCGAAATATATCCAACAGTACGTAAATATAAAAATAAGAAAAAAAAACCCAGGTATTTAGAGGATAAACTTAATCTATAATTGAATATTCTGCCAATGTTAGGCATTTTGTTTTTTATTTAACAATTATCAAGACTATCTTAATATGTGATGGTGTATATTAAGAATTATACATTCAGCAACTATCTAAGGATATGGGATGTAGTCCAGAAGACCAGCCAGAGGCAATGAACGATAGGGAAAAGTGGCGAGAGAGGGTCAGGGATATCCGTGCTACCAGCACAACATGATGATTATGATATTTAAGTCAAAAATGAAATGAAAAATAAGAGAGGATACAAAATGACATAAATTTTTGTGAAAAAAATTTTTTTTTTTAATTCTTAGAATGTTTCTAAAATTTCTGAAAATCCTGCACAAATACCTTAACCTCTAAGATGAAATTTAACCAGTTCATTGGCCTAGTGGGCAGAGTGCCTGGGAGACCTGGTTTCAATCCCAGATCGCATCATACCAAAGACTTTAAAAATGGTACTTGATACTTCCTTGCTTAACACTCAGCAATATAAGGTATGTATCAAGGGTAACGTGAAGCAATCCAGGGAAAGGAGTAGCACCCTTCCCTACACCTCGGTGTAGTAGCTATTGAAAAGGGAGCCTTCTGGTCGCCCTCGACTACAGTTGCCAACTTTTTACTTACTTACATTTGAAACAGAACACTACGAATGATAACAGAATCTCAGGATTTTTCTCATTTCATAATAAAATTTGAAAATAATTCAGAAGTTAAGGCATCTTATATCAACATCATCCTGATGATGGTTCAATATAAAAAAAACTGAAACATTTAACATTGGCATAACATTCAATTATGAATAAACTCATCCTCAGAAAATCTTGATTTTATATATATATATATATATATATATATATATATACACACACACACACACACACCTACTTCAAAGAAGCTTCAGGATTGCTTTCTTAACCACGTGTGAGCGGCTTCTTTTAACTCATTATCATTGAACTGTGGTTCTTTCATAAACCCAAATCAATGAAAGTCAGAGGGAGTCAAGTCAGGACTGTAGGGTGGAGGCAATCTTGTCCACCCATGCACAATAATTGCTTGTCTGGTCTTTAAGCTGTTGTAAGGCTTTGCATTGTCATGTTGCATCATCAAATGTAGCTGAGACAAAACTATATATATATATATATATATATATGAATACATATACACATTATATTTTCATTCAACAAATTGATATATGAAGTCACTAGTCTCTTTTTCTTAGCTTCTCTTGTAGCACATCAACTTGTTAAAAAACTTTCTACAAAAAACTTTTCTCCTGACAATGACCTAAGGCCAAAACTAGTTGAGATCAATCCAAAAATAAATAACACAAAAGAAATATTTCTATTAGCCTTATCACATTTTTTATCTTTTATATCCATAACAGCACTTTTTTTCCAGTCAGTAATATTTGCCTTCCCAATTGATTTTTTATGTATTCCTCACAAAACTATTTATTAAACATATTAGAAGCATTTTTAGCACAAAATTAGAAAAAGGTTCAGAAATTAAATAACAGTATCATAAAAACTAATCATCCAACATAGAACACATGGCCATTTTATTTTTACTAATATCAGACAAAATACATGCAGACAACACAAGCATAATATATATTGTAAAGACTACAAATCCTATAAGCTCTAATCATAACTCTCAAGCCACTAAAAAATTGACAGGCCTGTATATATATATATATATATTTTCTCACACCAGATAATAAGTTTCATTTATCTTTTTACAAATACATGAAACCTATAGTTATAAAACAGACACGAGAAGGTAAGATAACAATTTATTCTACATTTTATTCTTCTCTACTAACCAGTATTTGAACACTTTTCTGATTTAAGAAAAATGTCTAATAAGGGTTCATCTCACCATGTGTGTGTGTAATATATATATATATATATATATATATATATATATATATATATATATATATATATATATATTACACACACATGTACATACAGAGATATATTTATAATATTTATATACAGAGCAGTGTGCTGAAAAGTTCTTAGCTTTACAAAGAAGAGAAGAAACTTAATTTTTATTTTTAAGGATTAAGCAACTTGATAATGTGTCAAGTTTGTTGAACTGTTGGAGGAAAGTATGTAATAGTTTTCATTACATTTTATAGGTCTAAGTTTTTCTTCTTCAAGCCTAGAACTTTTCAGTACACTCATAAACATATATACATGTGATTATAGATCTACATAGATACACTCACACATGTATGTACATGTGAAAGGACATACAGCAGCATTGGTTTCTTTACTTAGACAAAAAGTTACTTTAATAAGATAGCAGTAGCAGCAATGAGTAACTCTCCAGTCAAGGAAGTTCATTTTTGTTTTGAGCAGTTAAAATATAAATAAACTGAAAGATGAAAAAAACAAAACCAAAAAAAAACAGAAATATAAAATTTCAGGCCAAGAAACAAGAATTCATTTTTAAAAGAAAATTTTAGACACAAAATAAATAAAGGAAAATTTTTTAGAATTTTTACCCTTTTTAAAAATTAATTCCTCATTTTTTTATACTAACTTTTTTATTTTCCATTTTTTAAAATTTAATCTTGATATCTCCTGAGGAAAATTAATGTTACTATATGCCTCCTCTGATATGGGTATTTTGAGACAAAATTTGGCTAGATCTAATGAGGTAGTTATTTGGGGACAAAAACTTAACCAGATCTAATGTGGTAGGTATTTTGAGACAAAATTTGGCTGGATCTAATGAGGTAGGCATTAAAAAAAAATCGCAAAACTGATTTTAAAAAATTATTTCATCCAAGAATTTCCCAGAACTTAAAACTTACTTAATCTACCGCAAGACAGACCACAGTCAAAAGATTTAACATATCAAATGGTAATACAAAGAATAAATTTGGGAAAAGCATTTTAATTTCTGTTAACTCACAAATGATTGGTGTCAAGTTTCAAGTTGATTAAGATTATTTAATCCAACTCAGCATTAAATCCAAAAAGAGTAAAAATCTGAACAGTAAATCCAACATCAGTAAAATGTCCTTTCTCTTGCAGGGGACATGGCATTTTAAATGGCTTACATGAATTCAGTGTTTTTTTATTGTAATTAATAGATTCAGTTTTCCCAGAATGCAATATCAATATTATTTATTTCCGACAGGAAGTTGTTTATGATTTATACCAATTAATTCAACACTCCACCCCATCCAAAGTTATTAGGGATGCAGAACCCCAAAGAAAATCGAAAAACCATGAATATCTAATTCCACCAACTTGAATTCTTTAATTCAATCAACCATATACAACAAACAAAATAGTAAAACAATATACATTGTAATGCAACACTATATTTCATGAATCTAAAATTATGAAATCAACAAAGTTAGTTGATTTTAATGGCATGTCAACTTTTCTCAGGTTATTTTATACCAAGCAATTAAGAAATAAAGTTCATTGTACATTTATATTTTTGTGTTGCTGTTTCTTAAGAGTTCTTTACACAGTCCATAAATACATTTTAGGTGCTTATAGGAACTCTTCGGTGATGTCCTGCCTTCATTGCCGATTTTGGGTCATTAAACATCATATCGGCTCTGGCAGCAACCCTGACTTGGGTCCGGAAGTACACCAAGCCGGCTCCTTAATTTTGTACTGCTTGTGTTGACTTTTTGTTTTTCAGTAGAATTCATACTTTTTATTGTTAACTCTAGCCAATGGGAAAAGTTCTTTTTCTCTCTCTCTCTCATCTATTTAGTGACAAATCTAAGTTGCACCCGTTTCTTAGATCTTTGCTCACAGCTGCACTTTTCTGGTATGTTCGTTCATTTTTCTTTCTTCCCTAAACCTTACCCCTTTACTTTGAATTGCTAATATCAATTCTACTTTCTTGCCACTGTTTATTCACTTAGTTTTCAAACCAGTCTATAATAAGCTATACCCTTTCTGAAAATTTTATCGAAACTACCTATACTCACTGGACATTGGCATAATCGTTAGAGTGTTCGCCAATGGCCAGGGAGACCTGGTTTCAATCCCAGGTCGAGTCATACCAAAGACTTTAAAAATGGTACTTGATACCTCCTTGCTTAACACTCAGCAATATAAGGTATGTATTGAGGGTAAAGTGGAGCAATCCAGCGAAAGGAGTAGAGCCCTGCCCTACATCTTGGTGTAGCAGCTATCGAAAAGGGAGCCTTCGGGTAACCTTCAACTATGGTCGCCATCTTTACTTTTACTTACCTATACTCATCAATGATAAGCTATTCCCATATCCGAAAATTAAAACTAAGCAAGTTATACAAGTCACCTTTTACTATTCTTTAAAAAACCATTGGACTTTAGAAAGATTTCTTCTGAAATAACCATCTTTTTTGGGGAGGTGGGGAAATAAATGTTTCTTCAATGCTTTTACTTCTAATCAAAATTTCCAGCCTAGATTTAAATTTGTTACTACACAATTATATCAAGTTTTGGTTTCTTCATTTAATGGCATATCAACCTGTTAAGGTTATTTAATGCCAAAGCCATCTTTGGTTTGGTTTGATGGTATATAAACCATTGTAGGTTATTGAATGCCAAATCCAGTTTATACATATATATTAGATATATGCGATTTGTCAACAAAGTTAAATATTGCTATGTATCATTAACAATTCAATTAAACATCAGTTATTTGTCTACACACAGTTAAATGAACAAGGGATTCTATTTAATATAAGACATTTGTTTGCACACAGTTTAAATGTCAAACAGCTATATTTGACTCATAGATAGGACCCTTTCAGATGCTACTACTCTGAGCCAGAGTGGACCTGGGAGTGATAGCAATGAAGGTGTACATTGCATTTCCCAAAGCTCCAGCATTACTGGAACCTCACCATTAGATTGTTTAGTGTCATATCCAGGACACTCATAGGTGGGGTCTTACCATTCTGCAGAGATGCAGTCGGTTCAAGTATTCTTATTGAATACTAATAATCATATGGTTTCAACTAATTATTCGTATTTAATATATTCATTTGTTTACACACAGTTATATGGTTTCAAATAACTAATAATAATCCTTCATAAATAATTATAGTTTCAAATAATAATTCTTAAAATAAATAAATTACAGTTATATGGTATCAAGTATTCTAATCAAATACAAATAATTCTTGGACCCTAACAGGTACAACCACTCCAGGTCAGATTGGACCAGGAATTAATGGCAATGAAGAGGTAATTACTCCCTCTAATAAGCTCTTCAAGATTGGAGTCTCACCATCAGATGTAGTTTAGTGTCATACCCAGAACACACCCTTTTTTTTTCTTTCATTCATATCAAATGGCAGGGTACTTTACAGATTGACTTCATTATG
The DNA here is from genome assembly GCA_963585895.1 of Sepioteuthis lessoniana. Classification (NCBI taxonomy): domain Eukaryota; kingdom Metazoa; phylum Mollusca; class Cephalopoda; order Myopsida; family Loliginidae; genus Sepioteuthis; species Sepioteuthis lessoniana. The sequence continues at coordinate 56,390,213 of OY757942.1, forward strand.
GTAAATATGAGGGAAGGGGCTGAAAAGTTCATATGATGATGTCATATCTGCTATTGATCACTATTTTACCAATGGGATCCAAGCACTGCAATATCAATAGAACAAGAGCGTAGACCACCAGAGGACTATATTGAAAAATAAAGCTCATTTGGTCACATTCCATCAAGGCATCTTGGTCAGTCTATGAACTTTTCAGCAGTCTTGCTTACATCCACAGATTTGGCCTGATTTCCAGTAATACATGCCTTAGAGACTATTCCACTCATTTAATCACTATGTCTAAAAAAAATCTATTCTAAACTGCCTCTTTAAATTCTTTTCTTTTTTCTATGCTCATCTTTTTTTCAACAACTTTCTTTCATTCATCCTCTATTTCCTTCTTTCTTCTTTTATTCATTATTTTCTTATTTCCGCATACTCTTTATCATTCCTCCCTTTTGTTCAATTCTTCACCCTTTCTTTCTCCAGGGGGTGTCCTCGTGGTGTAATGGTTAAAGCAATGGACTGCGAAATCGTAGTACGCGAGTTCGTACTCCAGTCGCGTTATTACATTCACTTTCAGGCAAATACCCTTGGGAAAGGTATGAACCTCCTTATCCTCCCAGCTATGGGTTAAAAAGTACCACTATTGTTCTTCTAGGAGAATAGATTTAGCATTAAATAACCTACAAAGGTTGATATGCCATTAAACAAAAAAACCAAACCAAACCTTTCTTTCTCCATCACCATTTTTTACTTTTTCTTTCTTCATTACCTCACTCTTTCTCCCATTTAATTCTTTACTTTTTCTTTCTCCATTTCTCCTCCTCAACTTTTACTTGTTCTTCTCCGATTCAATTTTTTAATAAGTCTTTCCCCATCACTTCTCCTCTGATTCAATTCTTTACTGTTTCTTTTTCTGTCACATCTCCCTCTGTCAATTCTTTACTCATTCTTTTTCCCACTTTCCCCCTTCTCATCTCTTTATTCTTTCTTTCTTTCTCCATAACACCACTCTTTCTCTTATTCCTTTTATCATTCCTTTCTCTGATCACTTCTTTACTTCCTCTTTCTCCATCGCTTCTCTTTCTTCTCCTTCCATTCAATTCTTTACTCTTTCTTTCTCCACCACTCCCCCCTCTACTTAATTCATTACTCTTTCTTTCTCTGTTAAACGTCCTTTCTTTTGTTCATTATCTTTTTTTTCCTTCTCTTCTTTTCTGATATTCATCTCTATTTTTTCTTTCCTCATTCTTACTACCCTCAACATTTGAACAACTTTCCCTTCTTTCTTCTCTTTTTTCCTTCCTTCAACCCCTTCCTGTCACCCCATCACCTATATCCATTTACTTTGCAGCGCTAGGAACACTGACTTGATATTACAATTTGTCAGATCTGTCACTCTTACCCAACCACACACACTCACACACCTTTAGAGCCATAAGGCTATAGTGATAAGAAAAAAAAAAAACAGAAGGTGGAGGGGATTTAAAAATATGATTCCTTCCTTTGGAAACTATTAAAACAAATCAAGGTAGCGTATCTGATGCTTGAACCACTCAAATATGCCAGCTGTAACATCTCATAAAAAAATATGTATGTGTGTGTGCATTTAAATGCATGCTTTGAAAGATAGTCACATACATTCATATCTTTGAGAGAGATATTTTCACAGAAACGCATCAACAAAACATATATGCACCTATACACAAACATACATATCTGAAAAACAGAAATATATCTCATAAAAAATAGATATGTGTGTTTAAATGCAGGCACACATAAATACCTCTAAAACATATTTACATGCACACATACCAACACACATACATACCTCTGAGAGAGGTATTTTCATACATGCACACAAACATATACATCACCAAAACATAAATGTAAAATATATATATATATATACACACACACACACATATGTCTAAAGCAGACATTTAGATGCACACAAACATACCTCTAAGACAAACATGCATATTACATACTTCTAAAATCTACATATTTTGATATATCCATATCATTTGCATGGCAACTGATTTAATCTACTTTGACAGACAAGATGCAAATTCTCTTTGGAAATGCAGTAGAGATTTTAATTTCTATCTACAGGCTCTAAAGATAAAGACGTTTATACAGTCTTGAGGGGGTTTCTCAAATTGAGGTATACAAGAGAAATCCATGCAGTATGTGAGGTTTGTCAAAACAGTGGAATTTTGAAATGATCACAATCAACTAAATGCAACTCATACGGCTTGTAAACCTGATATACTTTTAGCAATACTTTGTAGATCAAAAGGACCGTTCCTTGAAAAATCAGAATTTTCTGGAAAATGCTAAAACTATAGCAAATCGCATCATCCCAATTGTATAAGGATTTCTTCACAACATCAAGTCAGAAAATGCAGGACATTTTTTACTTACACACACACACATATATATATATATATATATATATATATATATATATTTATGATAAGTGTATTAGATGTTGTATCTTAACATATATATGTATCTATGTATATATAAGAGAGGTATGCTTAGGGTAATGGTTAACATCATAAGAAATGAAATTAAAGACTCAAGTTCAATCCTGGACAAGGCTGTTTGCATTTCACTTTTCACTAATACTTTTGGGAAAGGCATTTAATCCATCTTTTCTCCCCTCAGCTCTTTAACCTAGGTAAAGTAACCAACATAGGTGATGGAAAACTCTGAATTCAAACCAGCCTAACTCTGCTTAAAAAATGACCTTGTCTTGCATCCTGCTCATTGTGGATTGGTTGGGTTTTATGGCATATCAACTATTGTAGGTTATTTAATGCCAAATCTTGTTTATACATATATATTAAATATATATGATTTGGTTTGGTTGGGTTTTATGGCATATCAACCACTGTAGGTTATTTAATGGCAAATCCTGTTTATACATATATATTAAATATATATGATTTGGTTTGGTTGGGTTTTATGGCATATCAACCATTGTAAGTTATTTAATGCTAAATCTTGTTTATACATATATATTAAATATATATGATTTGTAAACATATTTTTTATAATATTTTTAAATGAGCCAGAACTCATTATTTAGCACAGTTAAATGGTTTCAAGTATTGCTATGTAACAGTCACAATTTAACATCAGTCATTTGTTTGCAAACATTTAAAGAGATATACATATGTAAGAGATTAGTTTGTCAGTAATTTCATTTTTAAATGAGTTGGAATTAATTTGTTTGCACACAAGTATTGCTATTGTTTTTACATAGTTTAATGGATTCAATTATTGCTATCTAACACTCATAATTATATTCAATATTAATCCTTTGTCTGCAGACAGTGAAGTGGTTACAAATATTGTTATTTAGTTCTAATTATTCTATTCAACATCACTTATTCATTTGCACACAGTTAAATGGTTCCAAATATTGTTATGCATCACTAACAATTCAATTAAACATCAGTCATTTGTTTACACACATTTAAATGGTCAAACAGTTTTATTTCTAACAATTCAATTCAGTCTAAGTCATTTGTTTGCACATGGTTTAAATGCCAAACAGTTCTATTTGATCCATAGATAAGACCCTATCAAATGCTACCACTGCGAGCCAAAGTGGACATAGGAGCAATTGCAGTGAAGAGGTACTCCACATTCCCCAAATCTCCAGCATTACTGGAACCTCCCCATCAGATTGTTTAGTGTCCTATCCAGTTTGTGGGGGGTCTTACCCCCTCAGTAGAGAAACAGTCATTGTATTTTACAGCCTCAAATGACAGGCTGGCTCATGCTAGAAAAGGAGGATATATATATATATATATATATATATAAAATACTTATTGGGTTAAAGATAACGGAGGTAAGTTTTAAAATATCAAGGCTGAAGCTGTATTTACTTGAACAGAAAAGAACAATCAATAAAACATTAATTTCTTTTAAATAGTCCCTTGGCAATCAACACACTTATTCCAAGTTTTACATTAATGAAAGCACCTCTTAAACTTTTAATGTCCTTCATATTCTCAAATTTTACTCTTGAGAAGAGTTTTAAGAAATAAAATAGAGATAGATCTAGAGAATATAAGTGTTGCATTTTCACAATGGTATCATGGTACGCTTGTTGGCCGAGTGATCTGAGACTTAGTCTAACATAAAGTTGGATGGGTTTCGATCCCAGCTTCGAGCGTCCTACATGTCTAGCGACACTGAAGAGTTCTGATAGAACGAAACAGTCTGCCTGTGGATGACTATATATATATATATATATATATATATATATATATGTGTGTGTGTGTGTGTATCATTTGATGATTAACTTGCAGATTTCTATAATATTGTTGACCAGTTGGAGGGATCTATTCTAAGTTTTGAGGTGTTTTTAAAAATGAACATATGCTAATACTTGAAAAAAAAAAAAAAAGATCAACAAAGTTGAAATACATATCCTTCTACCAGTCAATACATACTGCTGCTCATCTATAAGAGTGGCTTCTATAGATGAGAATAAAAACAGCCATCGAAAGATAACCATGACCCACACTCAAACCACAAGATCATAAGTGATGTGCTCCTGTGGACCCTGCATATGGCCAATCAAAAGCAGGATGACCAGCTCGAACATTCATACAGCAGCTATGTGATGATACGAGATGTAGCCCTGAAGACCTGCCGAAGGCGATGAATGATAGGGAGACGTGGAGAGAGAGGGTCAGGGATATCCGTGCTAGCCGCATGTCATGATGATGATATATGTATGGAAGTACAGAGTATCTAAAACCTTTTCCTTTCCTGACTCAAAACTTGAAATTTTACTAGGAAACTTATCACCATACAATTAAGATTACATAGTCTAAAATTTGATGTGCTGTATTGTGATAAGGAGAAGCAATTTGAAGCTTGTTTACATATTTACTGTATGTATGTATATTTATATATACAGATACATATATATCTGTGAGAGTATATTTATATATAGACCGGCTCATTGACCTAGTGGGTAGAGTGCTCACCAATGGTCTGGGAAACCAAGGTTCAATCCCAGGTCGCGTCATACCAAAGACTTTAAAAATGGTACTTGATACCTCCTTGCTTAACACTCAACAATATAAGGTACGTATCAAGGGTAAAGTGGAATAATCCAGGGAAAGAAGTAGTGCCCTCCCCTACACCTTGATGTAGTAGCTATTGAAAAGGGAGTCTTCTGGTCACCCTCGCCAAAATACTTCTAATATTTATATATATATATATATATATATATATATATATATATATATATATATATATATATATATATGTGTGTGTGTGTGTGTGTGTTGATGAGACTGTTTCAATTTGCACTGAAACCCTCAGCTATAGGTAAACAGTAGGGCACACTAAGTTCTTTACTCTTGGCCAGGCAACCAAATCAGGAGATGGGAATTTCTAAATTCAAACAAGCTTTACTCTGCTTAAAAAGTGACCATGTGACCTACCCTGCCCATGGCAAACAGTTGGGTAAATACAAACATGCAATATATATATATATTTTTGTAGGCATATTTTATTTAAGATGACAGTCAAGAATTCTGAGTTGAGTTTATGTTATATGTTCATATTAATCCTTGTCAGTCATTTTTAATAAAATATGCCTACAAGAAAATCTGATACCTATATACATACTATATATATATATATATTTATGATAGCAATGATACCCTGATGACAGGGGCAGGAAAATATACCGACTGCACCTCTGAAGAGGGTTAGCCCTCCTTCTAACAAGTGTCCTGAGTAAGATATTAAATTGCATCTGATAGTGAGACTCTAGGCTTGGAGTTTGGGGAAATTTGGAATACCCCTTCACTGCCATTACTCTCAGGTCCAATTTGACCTTGGTTGGTAGAACTTGTTAGGGTCCCATCAATGGGCTAAATAAAATTTTCTAAATATTCACTAAGGATTATTATCATTAATTATTTGAAACTGTACAGTTGTATGTAAATTATTCAAACTACACAAGAATATTTGATAAATTGAATTATTAGTGTTAAATAGCAATAGTTGAAACCATTTAACTGTGTGCAAACAAATGAGCTCTCGTTTAAAAACATTTGCTTACAAACTATTATATATATATATATATATATTAGGATTTGGCACTAAATAACCCACAAGGATTGGTATGCCATCAAACAAAAATAAGTTTCCACATTTGAAGAAAGAATTCATAAAATGTAGCCTGTCAACAATGGCCCTCGTCTAACAAAATGAAAAGAACAGATAACCCTTGAAGTGATTTCAAAATGAATAAAAGGTTTCATGTTATTCTGAAGTACAGTAACATTTTATACAACTATTCTGATATACAAAACATCTCTAATAAATAAGGAACATGATTTATCATGGTGAACGTTCAGAGAAAATGCACTCATTAATTAAACTACAACCATCAATTTACATCCAAGTAATCTCTTTAATTATTATCGCATTTGGTGATTGATTTATAATTGTATGTCAGCCTTTCAAGGGTTCTTTTCATACCTAAAGGTGAGGGAATCATGTTCATTGTATGTTTGTGTTCACATTTTTTTATGCGGTTGTTTCTAAAAGACTGTTTTTTATACAAGGTCCTAATACAAATAATTTGACCCATAGATGGGACCCTAACAGATTCTACCACTGTGGGTCTGAGTTGACAGGGGAATAATGGCACAGAAGGAGCTGAGATACTAAAAGACAAATAACAAAAAAATTAGACAAAATAATTTAGATAAGGTCCATTTAATCAATACAGTATATATTAAAAAAAAAAAGGATAATATCCCTTTGTCACCTGAAGAGGTCATTTTGGAATAATACAGGGTATTTCAGAAGTTCTTTAAGCAAAACATGACAATTTTAATTTTAGTAATGTCTTCTTTTTCTCATACCATAAGATGTTATTCCAAGCTTATATATATATATAGAAAAAGAGAGAGAGAGAGAGTTTTTTGTTGTAAGTCCAAAGAGAGAATAAAAATATCTTAAAATGAGTAGGTCCACGAAGAGATTTTGTATTTTTTAGGATATATTTATTTATTTTGTTGTGACAGACTGTTTCATTGTATCACAACTCTTCAGTGTGGCTGGACATGTGAGACACTCCAAGATGGGATCAAAACCTGCTGAACGTTATGTCAGGCTACCAAATTTTATATCAGGCTAATCTCACGTGTTTAGCCACACTAAAGAGTTGTGAAACAATGAAACAGTCTGTCACAACAAAATAAATAAATTAAAAAAAAAAAAACAGATTTCTTTGTGGACCTACTCATTTTAAAATATATATATGTGTGTGTGTGTGTGTGTAGTTTGGTAATAGTTTTTCATTTAAGCATTTTTGATTAGATTATAAAGACATATTTTGTCTATATAATTTTATTAGGATCTTTTCAAGTTTCCTGACAAATGTTTTGGTTGAAGTTGGTAGATGAGTTTACTGAAATTTTCCCATATGCATTCAGACCTTTCATAGGCCATCATCAGGGGTTGTTTGCAAGTATAAAGATTTTTTTTTAGGTTTTTTATAACATTGCCATAATAGCGACAATGTTTTGAAATGCCTTTAGTTGTTTTTTTTAATATTCTATTTCTCTTGATGATATTTTATTTCCATTGATAACATTCTGTTTTAAATTCATTCAATGTCATCAGCATCTCAGTTTAATCCATTTATACATTTCCATAATTTTTTGCTCCACTTACCCTTGATCCATACCTTATAATGCTGAGTGTTAAGCAAGGAAGCATCTTGTATCATTTTTTGAGTGTTTGGTATGGCTCGGATTGAACCCTAGTCTCCCGGACCATTGACGAACACGTACCTACTATGCCAATGGGCCAGCCTATATATATATATATATATATATATGGAAGTAAATAAAGGAAATGAACCTGACAATATAGAGAAAAATTGAAGAACAAGGTAATTCAAAGAGGAGAATTTAACATAAAAGTCAACATTATAACGTTTTGGTTCTAATGAACCATCATTGGGACTAGGAAAGGATAATATCAAGTGACATTAAATCATCAAAGGATGTTTAATAAAATATAAAACAAAGAGGAAATATTATATATAAAGAGAAAGGGTAAGTGTTAAATCAATAAATCAGCTTTCATATTTAAGACTATGTCATGAGACATATCATTTGATTTAAACAATAATTTTTTTACTTATGATATGTTAATTTGTTTCCTTTTCCTCCCTCTCTCTTCTAATTCCCAATCTCTCATTATTCCGTTCTCTTTTTTTCTTCTCTTCCTCCTGCTTCTTCTTTCTCTTTTTAATTCAATATCTCTCTTGATGATTCTATTTGTTCTACAGCAGTGTCTGAAACAGTAACATGACACACATATATAGGTATTCTTCAATCCAGTAAATCTGCAGTAGGGAACAATTCCGTCAGGACAATTAAATTATTCAAACTTCGAATATTTAAATATTCCTGGTAAAGAGCTCAATGTAAATGATATCACAGAGCAAATATTCCTTCAAGAAAAAAACAAAATTCAGTCACATTAGGATTATGAATTTATTTCGATCCTGCTAAGAGCATTGATATGAATCAATCACTCAAAAAAAAATTTAACAGGACTTCTTCTGATCCAACATGAAGATAATGAATACAGCCAGAATGGGGGTGGTCGCGGGAGGGAAGGAGCCTTCTCCCATTAAAGATTACTTCCGGTCTCCGGTTGAGACCATAACAAAATAATGAGACGTAAGTTTTAATTTAATTTCTACAATGATTTAAATTTCATTTTAAAGTAACTCTTTAGGTTTAACAATAAAATAAAGAATTACAACAAAACTAAATTATTTCAAATTAACTCCTTCCCTCCTGTGACCACCCCCATTCTGACTGTATTCATTATCTCCATGTTGGATCTGAAGAAGTACTGTAAATTTTTTTTTGGAGTTATTGATTCATATCAATGCTCTTAGCAGGATGGAAATAAATTCATAATCTTAATGTGACCAAATTTTGTTTTTTTCTTGAAAGTATATATATATATATATATATATATATATACACACACACAATATATTAGAATAGTATAGAAACAGTCAATAACATTTGGTAAAAGTATCCTGACATCACCTTTTAGTAAGATCCATTGAACAGAACAGCAAATAACATAGAATTTTCTAAGTAGACTTACAAAACAGTGACAATATCCTTTTTCAGCAATAGAAGGTTTTAACATTTTTTTTTCTTTTATTAACTCTACTGAGCATAAGACCCAGCTACATAATATTAAATTTACATTGAGTTTGCCGAACATATCCAAACAACTTACTTCATCCTTTGTACTTTCAAGTAAAGATATCCATTCATTATTATAACCCTGTTGCAATTTACCTTCAAAATTACCAAGAACTGGCAGGGTTAAAATGTCTTCCTTTCTCCCACTTCAACACTTCATTTTATAATTACCAACAAACTTATCATCATACTAGTAAGATTACATTATTTGATATGCTGTAATATGATAAGGAGTAGCAATTAGAAGCATATGTACATTTGAATATATATATATATATATATATATATGTGTGTGTGTGTGTGTGTGTGTGTATGTATTGATATATACATATTTATGCATGTGTGTTTATATCTACAGAGAGATATTATACACACATTTTTTTTCAGACACTATATATAACTATATATATATATATATATATATATGCATGAGTGTGTACTGATATATACATCTCTATGCATATCTGTTTATATGTACAGAGCTGTTGGATGTAAGTATGTCGTCTCAAAACCTACCGGAAGTGATTGATGATAGGAATGAATAGGGAGAGAGAGCGACAGAGTCAGCAAAATCTGTTCTAGCAAATGTGACTTTATGATGATGATATTTATATGTATAAATAAATGTATGGGAATGATTTATATATATATATATATATATATATAAATCAATATATTTGTGTGTGTGTATATATATATATATATATATAAAAATCAATATATTTGTGTGTATATATATATATATATATATATATAAATCAATATATTTGTGTGTATATATATATATATATAAATCAATATATTTATATATATATATATATATATATATATATAAATCAATATATTTGTATATATATATATAGATATAAATCTAACCATTTATATATATATATATATATATATATATATATATATATATATATTTATCCATCCATTTTTGTATATATATATATAAATCTATCCATTTTTGTATATATATATATATATATATATATATATATATATACAAAAATGGATAGATTTATATAAGTAAATTGATATATTTGTATATATAAATCCATATAAAAAAAAAATATATATATATATATATATATAAACCGAATCATTGGTCTAATGAGTAGAGTGTTCACAAATGCTCCAGGAGACTGGTGTTTAATCCCAGGTTGAGTTATACCAAACACTCAAAAAATGGTACTTGATGCCGCCTTGCTTAACACTCAGCATTATAAGGTAAGAATCAAGGGTAAAGTGAAGCAATCCAGGAAATGGGGTAGCTCCCTCCCCTACACCTCAGTGTAGTAGCTATTGAAAAAAGAGCCTTCGGGTCACCCTCAACTAAGGTCGCCAACTTTATATATATATATTTGCATATACATATATACATACATCCAATACATATTTGTACATACACATTTATAGAAATATGTATGTGCATCTGTGTGACAGCAGAAATAAATATATCAAATATGAATAGCTTAGGTTTTAACTCCAAGTTGTATTGGCCTATATAAGATTGCAGATCTTCGAGGCATTTCTAATCTGACATCATTCATTAGAGTTAGATGCTTTAATAAATGCAAGGCCACTTTTTATTCTTGTATTTTATGGTTGTTTTTATTTCATTAATGTGTAGTAGACTGCACTTCCAATTCCCAGCAGCTATAGTTCTAGATATTTTTCCACATTTAGACGAGTGATTCCAAGCATTTAGATTACCGATGCTTTCATAAAATTCCTCTCTCATTCATTGACACCCTCTTTCACTTCTTTTAACCCTTTCAATCTAACTGTCGAATTTCACTTTTTAATAGAGAAAAATATCATTTTTATTTATAATGGTATTGATTTTTGTCTATCTATCACTGTAACTCAACAGAAATGGCACATAGTAATGGTTGATTGGTTAATGGCATATCAGATGGTCTAGGGTTATTTTATGCCAAGAAGTCAGGGAATCATATTCATTGTACATTCATCATATTTATATTTTTTAGTAGTTGTTTTTTAAGAGATTTTTTTTTGACATGGTTTTATTGAAGATGAATAATTTTTCAAAATATCTATTTGACCAATAGATGGGACCCTAACAGATACTACCACTCTGGGTCAGAGTGGACCTGGGAGTAATGGTAATGAAAGGGTTCTCTACACTTTCCAGAAGTTGAACTTCATTATCAGATGCAGATTAGCATCATACCCAAGACACCCACTGAGAGGAATATTAATTCTCTGCAGAAAATACAATCAGTGTATTCAAACAGGATATACACATCATAGTAAAATTTTGGTAAGTACAGCAACATTAAAATGTTTGAGTTTAAAGAATAAAGCAATTTCCAATTCAATTTGTCACTTAATAGTCTGGAGTTAGCATTTCCACTTACTCTGATCATTTTAATTTTTCAAGGGAGATAACTATTAAGTGCTAACAATAGTGTACTGCCCCTTATTTATTTGCTGTTGATTATTATATAAATTCTATAAATAGGATGTGAAGTGATATTGAATTGATGCCAAAAGCAACCTTTAAGATAATAGTTGTCTAAATTTCTGAGACGAAGCTTTGATGATTTTTATCATTCAGGGTTTTTGGACTATTGTCGTCATCTTTATTGCTATTTCCACAACGTTTCAGCTGATATGTCCTCCGGCCTTCTTCAGGTATTTGTTGAACTCGGGAACCTTCACCGTGAAGGTTTTGGACAATAGTCCAAAAACCTTGATTGATAAAAATTTTTAAGATAATGTTAGTAAAATATAGACCAATCTAAAAATTTAGAACATTCTTTTAAAAAATATACTGTATAACAAAAGACAAAAGAGAAGAATCCCTGAATTACATCAGCAAGTTATTCTGTTAGATGAGCTTGCAATCATTCCATAACGGTACCAAATAGAAGGTGTTGTAACATTACTGCACCAAATAGGATGTTGTACCATTACCCATGAAATGTATGCCTCTACCACTAGGTGCTCAAATGTATTAATGGTTGTTCATCTTTACCTCTTTACATTCAGCTGCTAACTTTCAAACCTGAGTTGTACCTCACCCAGTTGACTGAGGAGCAGTAGAATATACCGGCTGCACCTCTGCCAAGGGGTAAAACCCCACAACAAGTATCCTGGATATGACACTAAACAATCTGATGGTGAGATTCCAGTAATGCTGGAGCTTTGGGGAATGTGGAGTAGCCCTTCACTGCCATTGCTCCCAGAGTGGTAGCAACTGACAGGGTCCTGGTCCTATCTATGGGTCAAATAGAAATAAACTGTGAACATGCTAAATTGAATTGTTTGAAATAGAACTGTTTTGGATATTGAAACTGTACTATGCTAAACTGAATTGTTTGAAATAGAACTGTTTTATATTTAACTGTGTGTAAACAAAAACAATACTTATACTAAACTGAATAACTTGAAATAGAAATGTTTTTGACAATTAAACTGTGTACTTATGCTAAACTGAATTGTTTGAAATAGAACTGTTTATTTGTATAAAAATGGATTTGGCATTAAATAACCAACAAAGGTTAATATGCCCTAACAAACAAGCAGAGTTGTACCCTTTAGCCTAGTGGCAAAGGGAAGACATATCCATTTCTCATGGTTCCACACCTGCACCGAAGATTTAGGACCTTTGTTTTTTTTCCAGTTATTTTTAATAATGTAGCCATTCACCCGTGACTGGCTAACCTACAAACAATGGCTTGGCCTGACTCCCTCAGGTCAACCGGCTGCTTTTGTAGACTCATTGTCTGCTTTTTATTCTTATAAATTTTTTTCTTTCATCCCCACTTCCCCAGAAATTTACCTTCAGTCCTTTTCTGACTTCAAACACATAGCCTAAATTTAAGCAACAAAATTTTGAAAAAGAAAACATATCATGTATATAATACACACTGACCTTTTAGAAATTGTAACTGCTAAATTACACATTTGTTCCACTTTTCATCTGATTCGTATAAACTAAGAATAAAAATTTATACAGTTTACTTATGTTCTAGTTGTATAGTGGTTCGTATCACATGACTTCTTGTATCACGAAGGTATAAAAGATGTGTTTCTTAAGCACGAGAGTTCTGCAAGATCTCGATCAGTCGTAATACTAACTTCGGATGTAACACCCACAGCGCGAGACTTATAATATTTGTTGGACTGTACCATTTGAGTTAATAAATAGTTGCATCTATTTCACTGTGTATCTCTTCCTTACAACAGTTTTTAAATAAAACATTTATGCAATATTCAAAGTTAATGCACGGACATGGTCACACAAAATGCAGCAAGCTTGTGGCAAAATTAAGCTCACTCAAGGAGAAACAAAATAATAAACAAACACACATTCCAGTGTCTATTGCTTTGCAGTGGTATAAAACAGGGAAAAGTGTTTGTTAGACATTAGTTAGTTTGGTTCATAGATACAACTTACATTTGGTCATATTATCCAGAATATGGCAATACACATAACCAGATAAAAAGTTAATATTTGAGTCTTTTGTATAAGACACACCCCTAACTTTTAGGCTTTAAAATTTGGGTGGAGAAAGTGTTATACATAAATAATTACAGTATGTTATGTTAGTTGGGACATGGGTTAGTTTTAAAGCATTTCAACCCTTGTTGGGTTATTTAAAGTCAAAGTCATTTTTTTCCTCCTTCAAAAGCAGTTATATGGTTTCAGGTAACTAATGATAATAATCCCTTATAAACAATTATAGCTTCTAGTAACAAATCTTATGGCAAATAATTTACAATAATATGGTAGCAAGTATTCCTATCTCATTCTAATAATTTATACACAATTATATGATTTCAAGTAAATATTCCTATTTGATAATTATAATCATTTGTTTGCACACAGTTATATAGTTTCAAGATTTCCAATTTAATTCTAATCATTTTTCCACTATTATATGATTTCAAGTAACTAATAATGATAATATTTTGTAAGCCATTATAGCTTCAAGTAACAATTCTTAATACAAATAATTTGCATGGTTTCAAGTATTCCTATCAAACACAAATAATTTTCAAATCAATCTACCTGACATATAAATGAAACCTCAATGGATATATGCACTGTAAGGTCAGAATAACCCCAGAAATAATGGCAATGAACAGGTACCTCCACACTCCCCAGTACTCCAACCTCACCACCAGATACAGATTAACGTCATATCCACGACACACACTCATTTTGCAGGGGGCAGAGTATTCTAGACCCTCCCTCACCTGACAAAGCATCTATTATGTTATGACAGGTATCAAAGATAATTTTAGTAAAATGGAATTTTATCATCTTGAAGTATAAAAAAAAAGAGTTATAAATCTGAGTTGAATTTATAGAAGCATCCTGCATAAGATTCATCTAATTAATCATATATGCATAGCAGAAATATTAACCTTTGCTTAAACAGTTAATATAAATTGCGTCAAACATATTTAACTTCCTTCTAAAGTAATTAGCAGTCAATTTGACACAACAATCGAGGTGAGATTCTTCAGAGGGAACCCTTGGGTTTGCCAAGGGTTTCTGACAGTATCAAATTCATTTTCTTCATCTCATTTACCATCAATGGAAGAATTGCCTATCTAATTCTCTTGAATGCTTCCACTTTAAATCAGACATACCATCTCCTCTGACAGGAGGCAGTCAGAGTTACAAATAATTCCTCACAAAACATATTCACACAAGGAGTAAGAACAGATTAAATATCATTCAGTTTTTTAAAAACTGCCCTTGTGCCACATTCTTCCCGTGAGAGAGGGGATGGGTAAATCACACTTTAAGAATTCTCTTCTCTCTCTCTAGATATGAACAAAATAATAGAAAAGTCTACACTTTCTAGCACTAAGGGAAGGATCACTCTGAATTCAAATGTAGGTTTAGTAGTGGATGATGATGATGATGATAAGAAGAAGAAGAAGAAGAAGAAGAAGAAGAAGAAGAAGAAGAAGAAGAAGAAGTAGTAGTAGTAGTAGTAGTAGTAGTAGTAGTAGTAGTAATAATAATAATTTGAGACAATAAATTCAAAGCCCAATCTTTATTGAATCTTATATTTGTTTTTATTTTTCTGAAGCAGTGAAAAAAAAAAAAATTCAAGTTGCCAATATGAATAGATATTGAAACACAAAATGGTTATTTCTTTTCATAGATAATTGTCATTTACTAAGCTTAACTAATTTCGGCACAATGATTGACTGAGTTCAATGGCATGTCAACCTGCCTAAGGTTATTTTATGCCTAAAAGTTAGGGAATAACATTCATTATAAGTTCATATTTAAATTTTTTGCATACAGTTATATGATATCAAGTATTCCAATCTAATAGAAATCATTTGCACACAATTGTGTGGTCTTAGGTATTTTTACCTAATGTTAATAATTATATGGCTTCAAGTTATCATTCCTATTAGATAATAGTCATTTGTTTTCACACAGTTATATGGTTTCAAGTAACTGATAATAATCCTTAGTTAATAATAATTAGAACTTCAATTAACTGTTCTTAATAATTTACAGTTATATGGCATCAAAAATTCTTATTGAAAAAAAATCCTTTTTGAACAGATCTATCTGACTAATAGATGGGACTCTAACAATGACCACTCCAGATTAGAGTGGACCTGGGAGTAATGGCAATGAAAGATTATTCTGCAATCAGATGGAGTTTAGTGTCATACCTAGGACACCCCTTTTTTTTGTGTGGTGAGCAGTGTCTTATTCCTCTGCAGGGGATACAGTTAGCATATTCTAAGCCCCTTTTGTGTGTGTGATTTGGGGTGCATTACCTTTGTAAGGGGGCATAGAGTCAGAATATTCTAACCCCCTTTTGTGTGTGTGATTGGGAGGTGTCTTAACCCTCTGTGGGAGGGATACAGACAGCATAATGAGTTTTGCACAAGATCAAAAATATGGAGCACCCAATGAAAATTGAACTCACTCACAATGATCTGGCCTAGCTCACAAACCCTCATACCACATGAGGCCCCCTCCCTTTCGAGTGGGTAGTCAACTTTATTCCTCAACTCTTTTCTCTTCACCTCAGGTTTTTTTTTGCCTTACCACTCCCCACCCCTGTTAGCCATTTTCAGAATTATCAGTAGTTAATGGTTAGGTCATTTTCTTTTCATCTTCCCCCCAGCACCCTGCCACACCTTATGGTTTTCTGAGTGGATACAGAGTACTTTTGTTATTCCAGGAATGTTAGCATTATTGGCAGCAACAGAGATCTAGACTTTGCAAAACTTGCCATTTAAGATAGAATGGATTTATTCCCCACCCCCCGGACCAATTATTTATTTGTTTTTGTCCATGTTTTTTGTTTTTATTCTCATTTTCTTCCACATCAGCTGATGGTTGTAATGTTGAATAAACGAGATCCATCTTAGAAGAAACAAAACTTTTTAATCAATGCACCCATGATATGTTTTTGTGCACTTGTTACCAAAATGTCTCAGATTATTGTTTTCATCTTGGTTGTTATATTCATAACATTTTGGTTGCTGTTATCCCCAACCTTCTTTAGGCGTCTTTTGTCATTGTGGGTGAATTTCAGGGGAAATTATCTAAATCAATAAATCTCTTGAGTATCACTCATTTAAATTTTAAAATTTAACAACAGGATATTTAAAAAAATTAATGTAATTTCGTTATTTAGTAACTTCACTAATTCTCATTCAAATGATCTTAAATCTTGACAATATGCGTAGAAATAATTATAAATTCAATGTTTCTTTTTTATGTTTTTTCTTTTAAAGTACAGAAATGCTGTTTACTGCAAAAGAAAAAGGTGTTTAAACATAAAACATAGGATTTTGAGTCGTTTCTACAAATGCTGTTAAAATTTGGGATCATTTGAAAAACACTGATAAAGTCAATAAATTATGCAATGATATCGATTTTTCTGAAACACGCAAAAGATCTCAAATGATATCAAAGTTTTTGAGACACCCTATAATAATATAAAAAGTATATTTACTTAATACTTGACAATTCTGACAATAAATAATAATTGGGTGATATTTTTCATTATACACACAAATACAATAATGAAATACACCCTAGAACAAAAAAATTGTTTAAAAACGTCTTCTTATGGTTCATTTATACTAGTACTAAATAATAAAAAAAAAAAAATATCCTACCAAGGTCACTTTCCTACCCAAGGATCTTCTGGGATATGAAATTGAATAGATTTTCCAAAAGTAATGCCTCATACATTCATTTCCATGGAAACTATGACAGTGATAACGATAATATAAGTGACAAATCATATAAAACAGAATCATGAACTCAGTGAATAAAGAGTTCCTTGATCGATTAATTTTAATGGCATGTCAACCCATCAAGGGTTATTTTATGACTAGAGATAAAGAAATCACATACACTGTACATTCATATTTACGTTTTTTGAGTTTTTTCAAAAACAATATATGAACATCATCTAAGATTATTTTCTAATAAATGGCTCAGGGATTATGTTGAGATTGGTTTTGTTGGGTTTTATGACATATCAACCATTGTTGGTTATTTAATGCCAAATCCTATTTTTAACAAATATTAAATAAATATGATTTGTAAACACATTCTTTAAAGACACAAAATTAAATGATCAACAAAGTTAAATGGTTCCAAGTATTGCTATGCATGACCAACAGTTCAATGAAACATCAGTCATTTGTTTATACAGAGTTAAATGTAAAAACAGTTCTATTTTTAACAATTCAATTTAGCACAAGTCAACAAAGTTAAATGGTTCTAGGTATTTTTATGAATCACTAACAATTCAATGAAACATCAGTCATTTGTTTACACAGAGTTAAATGTAAAAACAGTTCTATTTCTAACAATTCAATTGTTTGCTCTCAGTTTAAATGTTAAATAGTTCTATTGAACCCATAGTTAGGACCCTTTCAGGTGCTATTACTCTGGGACAGAGTGGACCTGGGAGTGATGGCAATGAAGGTGGACTTTGCATTCGTCAAAAATCCAGCATTACTCGAGCCTCACCACCAAATTGTTTAGTATCATATCCAGGACACTCATTGGGGGGCCTTATCGCTCTACAGAGATGCAGTCGGTGTATTCTACAGCCCCAGCCAACAGGGCCACAGGACACACATCAGGGAGTGCGTTATCCCTCTACAGAAACGCAGTCAGTGTATTCTACAGCCCCAGCCAACTGGACCAGATCATGTGGAGAGATTTTTTTGTGTGTTATTGTTCAGGTTTATGTTTATAATTTTTGGTATGATTTTATTTCTTTTGAGAAGGACAAAATATCATCTATGTTGACATTTTCAAATTGATATTTTGCATCAATGAAAGTGAAAACTCTGCATTTTAAGAGAAAGTTAACATGGTTAGGAAATAAAATGAATTCCCTGTGATCAGAAAATCTGGCAAGTACTGCATGCAACATATGAAACCAGTGGTCAGCTGTTTCAATCTTATTAGGTCTCATCAGCAGTGTATACCATGATCTCCCCCCACCGGAGATCAAACCAGCAACCACAGAATGCACAGCCAAACCTCTACCACTGAGCTACTGGTCCACATCGCACACAAGCGATGCCAAGTTAACTCGTCATGGTAAATGTGCAGCCAATTAACCTCATGTGACTTGTAGTTACATCCATACTCTTACAGACGACACGGTCACCTCCAGGGTTATGTCTTCCTAAGAGGATTGGAGATAAACAAGGTTAAATGGCTTCACATTTACCATGACTAGTTCATTTGGCACTACTTGTGTGCAATATGGCTCAGTAGCTCAGTAGTAGTGTTTCAACTCTGCATTCTATGGTCACTGGTTCAATCTCCAGAGGGGGAAATCACAGTATACATTGTTGATGAGACCTAATAAGGTCAAAACATCTGACCAGTGGTTGTATATGTTGCTTACCAGATTTTCTGGTCCTGATAATTCAATTTATTATATAATTCCTCTATTTTAAAAAAAAATGTACAGTAAGGAAAGACTGACATGCTAGACACTAAAAGTTCCTTGATCTGCTGATTCATACAAATTGAGGCAATGAAAGGTTTATTTCTAGATTGGTTGCCTAACCAAGGGTAAAGAACTCAATTTGTCCCATTATTTAGCCATAGTTAGGGAGGGAAAACAAATAGATCCATGTCTTTCACAATAGAATCTGTGAAATGCAAACAGCTTCATTCATTATACTCGAGTGTATGTGGGTGGGAGTCTGAAAAGTTCAAATAATGACTTCATAACTGCTTTTAATGACTTTTTAACCAAAGGGATCCAAGAACTGCAACATTGATGGAAGAAATCTGTGAACCACAAGAGAAACTATGTTAAAAAATAAACCTAATTTGGTCATATTCCATCTCGGTCAGCCTATGAACTTCTCAGCCAACCCCCCCCCCCACACACACACACACGTGTGTGTGTGTGTGTTGTGTTGTGTAGTATGAATGACAAACAGGGAAAATTTCAATAGTTGAAAATGCTATGCAATATAGCGAAACATGTTCGGTAAAAATAAACATCTTTTACCAAAAGTTTTTCCAGTTCATCATTAATACAACATAACACACTGTTGGAAATATATATTTCCATATTACATACATATATACATACAATCAAAATTGATAAACTCTATTAGATAGGATCTAAAAGGGCAGGAAACGCAAGAAAATTATAACACTGCTCAATACAATGGAAGTGTAGAGAGAGGTACAGTTTATTTCTGAGGGAAGCTTTGTGGTAATCCCACCTCTACTTCCACAGTCACTCAGTCTATCCAATGTCGATCATATTCCATCCATTATTTCTTACTTGGTAAATCACATTATTAAAGGTATTTATTGTAAAATACGCATACATTCCTACAACTATTGCACAGATGGTTCATCTTATTATTTTGTTTGTGGTTTTATACTCCCAATATTTTGATTATGTTTTTCTACTATTTTGCGCATATTATCCTTTTATATGTGTATTGCTACTTGAAGTTTTCATGAAAATAAGAACCTTTAATTTCAGAGTTTTACTTGAGTTGATAACAATGAAATAGAAGAAAGTCACTAAGCAAAGAAACAGAATTTGTTTTTATGATAAGGAGGAGGAAATAATATCAATACTGGCTTATTTCTTCTACTTAATTCACTAAGTTTAGCTTAGTTTGGCATAAGGCCAGAAGAATGGGAGAGCCAGTGAAGATGAAATTCACTACATCATATACTCAATTATGAAATTTAGCTTAGTTTGGCATAAGGCTATCAGTATGAGACACCCAGTGAGCATCAAACACACAGCTGATCTTGTTAACCATTACATCACACAAGACACTCCTGATTTCTTCCTAAAAGATATTTGCTGCTGCTGCTGCTGCTGACATTTTTTTCAGCATACTCTACAAATAGAGCAAAAACAATGATCTATTTCAGGCTATTTCTAAGGGAATCCCAAAGAAGAAAAGAATGGTAAAGCTATAAATGGTACCTTGAGTCTGTCATTAACTGTTGTTGTTGTTGTTGTTATGGAGAAGGAAGAGGAGGGGGAATTGATGTGGGGATTGAGGAGACTTGAAAGTTGTCTATGGTGTCTGTGTAAGCATTAATCTGAAAAGATATCTTCACATATAAGACCCTAGAGATAATATTCTTTATTTGACTTTTTTTCTTTCAAAAGATTTAGGAAGATGAAGGATAATACTTGGCAAAATTATTAATATTAATGAAAGATTGTTTTTTTTGGGGGGAGGGGTATTCATTTTTTTTAACTGCCAGTGAATGTCACAGATTATAAATTTCCCAAGTTTGTATTTTCCCAAACTGTCCATCATGAGCAGGATGTGACACAAGGTCACTTTTTAAGCAAAGTATAGCTGGTTTAAGAAAGTTTTCCTTCTCTCAGACTGGTTACCTAGCCAAGGCTAAAGAGTCTAGTCGATACTATTTACCTATAGCTGAAGAGAAAACAGATGAGTTCATGCCTTTCCCAAGGCCATTAGTCCAAAGTGAAATACAATCAGCCTCATTGAGGATTTGAACTCGGATCTCCAGTTCCATTTCCTACAATGATAACTGTTATGCTAAGTGTGCTTCCGAAAAATTTCCAAAATTCATTTGTAATTCAAATGTTTTCATCCATCGTTGGTCATTATCTAGAACAAAACTTGTCTTCTTGATGATGACAAACACAACGAAACATAGCAAGAATTTTTATTCCTAATAATGACCAACTATGGAGAAAAACAACTGAAAAAAATCTTTTGACAATTTTGATAGAGTCTTGATCCAGCAGATTAGTGTTTAAAGGCATATCAACCTTTGCAGGTTATTTAATACCAAAACTTTTTTATTTTATATGATTTGTAAGTAAATATTTTTGTTATTAAATGAACTTAAATGAAAGTTAGTACTCATTCAAAGACGTCTCAGCTACCAGGAACCCATCCTCAAGCATTATGGTTTGCCACTCACAACCAAGACTTGGTCCCCATTGGTGAGATTTGGTTTGGTCTAATGGCATATCAACCATTGTGAGTTATTTAATACCAAATCCATTTTTTTACATATAAACAGTTCTATTTCAAACAATTCAGTTTAGCAAAAGTACAGTTTTTGTTTACACACAGTTAAATGATAAAGCAGTTCTATTTCAAACAATTTAGTTCTATTTGATTGATAGATAGGACCCTATCAGGTGCTTCTACTCTGAGCCACATTGGATCTGGGAGCAATGGCAATGAAGGAGAACATCACATTCCCCAAAGCTCCAGCATTACTGAAGCCACACCATCAGATTGTTTAATGTCATATCAGGATATTCATTAGAAGAGTCTTACCCCTCTGCAGAGATGCAGTATGGTATACTGTAGCCCCAGTCAACTCGGCCACCATCGGAATGGGTCTTGACTTTCTGAAGATATGCAGTTGCACATTCTACAGATAACAGGATGGGATTCAGCAAGAAAACCGGAATAAAAATTCTTTGCTTTAGGAAAGGTTTGTTAAATGCACTAGTTGCTCTAAACCCCCAAGCTAAAAAGATCAAATGGCCAGAAGTTCAAATCAAGTTTTTAATCAGCTCATTCACCGTCAGTTTTTCTCAGCAAAAAGGGGATGTGAGTTTGAACCTCACCAGGCATTAATTCATTATTATTACTGACATAAACTGATGATCCAGGCGTGTTGGAAAAGAAAAGCAATTAAAATCTTAGGATGTAGGAGTGTGATATACAAATGTACACACACACACATAGATATTCATATACACACACATCTATATATACTCATATAAACACACACATATTTGGAAATATTCATACACACACACACATATATATATATGTATGTACACACACACTTTTATGTAAGTATATATATTTATGGGATATATATATATATATATTTACAAGATCACACAAGGCAAGTTTTTATATATATATATATATATATATATATAAGTGAATAAAGAGCTTTCCACATGAATATAGTTGACATAAGACATTGCTTCATTTAATGGCTTTCTCAGATCCACATTTAACATACCAACCAATTCACAACTGACTGACTGTGCTTTCATCTTATTAGATGCAACCGACAGAATCTCATGGCTATACAATTGCACCTTTGCACCCAGAACACAAATGTGTATGTGCGTATGTGTCACAAGGAGAGACAAGTGACAGCGGAGAAAGACTGAGGTGGGTTGGTAGCCTGATTTACATAGCATATTCTCCAAATATTGCCATAACACACAAATTATTGCCCCCAGCAGAAACAAATGCAAGGTGCTCTTGAAATTTAGAGTGCAGAATAAAATCCTAAAGTCAGAAAGGCATGCACTACCATTTCACTAAACTTAGTCACCGTTAGTTGACAATGACAAAAAATTCAGACAGGTTTTGAATCATCATAATGATGATTTGCTGACAGCAGAGATTTTCTTGACTCTCTATCAATCCCTCTAGAAGGCATCCAAGTGTCCACTTGATAAATGCAAGTAGTGCACTAGTGGGTCCACATGTAATAGTCCATAGGAGAATGTTTTTTAGGGTGCTGCTTCCAGGATTTGTAATAAACAGCATGAACCTCCTCAAGCAGTTTCAATCTAGCTATTTCTCAAAGCATTTTGGCTAAGTCCAAGTGGTGCAATCATACAGTAGTACTGGCTGGAAGGCTAGGAAGAATATACATATATTAACACACTGATCCTAAACAGAGAGATGAGAAGTTACATTTTGATCCTATGAAGATTGCACAGATATCATACTCTGATCCTAAGTAGAAATGCTGAGTCATATATAACCTCTCATTTTTAACAGGCATTATGCTAGAATAGAAATATATCTGCCTTAGCCATATTTAATCGCATAAAACTTTAAGTGCTTTTTTAACATCTAGAGTCTTGATTATCAGACTCCATCAAAGAATAAAATCAAAAAAGAAAAAATTATATTTTACAAAAATTATGAAGGTTTTGTTTTTCCTATTCCTGTTTGTTTTTTTTAAGATTTTAAATTCACAAGTGAGTATGGTAAAATTCAATTTTGTGTTTACTTGCAAGATAACACAATGTTAAAAAGGAAAGAAAATTACTTTTATGTACTTAAAAACAAAAAATTTCAAATTTTGAGTTGAAAATGGATCATTAAATCCCAGCCAGAAGACTTGGTCTTGTGTTAACAAAAAAAAATTACCAGGTTGTTAACTTCACCACCCCAGCCAATCACAGAGTGAAATTAAAGGAAAACAAAAAAATATATAGAAAAATACTTAGACCTTGCCAGAGAACTGAAAAACTATTAAACATGAAAGTAACAGTAATACCAGTAATAGGTTTAGTTCTTGGAATAACCCTAAAAAGCCCAGAAAAGAGACAAATAGAACTGGAAATCCATCGAAAGGTTGAAAACATCCAAGATCACATGGATGAAACCAGATAGAATGCATTCAGGTTTGGTTTGCTTTCTGCCAAAGTCATCCTTGTAAAAAGACAGGAGCAGCACTATTTAACACCTAGCTCGAGAGATAAGGGGGTTCGTACCTTTCCCAAAGGTATTAGTCCTTAAGTAAATGCAATAGTACAAGTAGAATTCAAGTTTGCTTACTTACGATGTCACAGTCCAGCTCATTAGCCTCTTACAATGTCATTAGCCTCTACACCTTGGAGAAGAGCTTCAAAAACTTGCAAGGAGACTACTATTGAAAATAATAATAATAATAATTGGGAACAAGGTATCTGGCAGTTCTAAGCTAGATGAAATACAAAAAATTGCTCTTTGCAGAACTGCTCATCTCCTTAGGAGAGTACGATCAATGTGAATGAAAACTTAAAAGAGGCAGTAAAACAAGAAAAAAAATAGAATGCATATAATCATTATCTTTTGTGATGATCTGGGGAAATATTCTAAGAAATGGAAAGATGATTTTTTTAAATTTGACTCTTAAATTTAAAATCAGGCAAAATTAAGCAATTTCTTTATTATTTTCTGTATATTTAAGAGTAATTTCCTTTCCTCCAACAAAAATAGTAAATATCCGCAATAAAAAGATGAAACAAAGGAAATCTTTGAAAATTTTTCAAACATCTCAAAAGATCAGATATCAAGAGAAATGTAAGGTATCAGGTTAAAAATTTATCCTCATTAAGCAATTGCAGATATATAACAGCATTAAACAGTCTCATATATCACGCAGGCACATAAAAAACATAGGTGCATATACATTTCAATATAAGGTGTATATGCGCTAATCATAATATATATATATATACAATTTACATTAAGCTGTTATCTATACATGCACACAAATATAAATATATACACACACCCACATTACATTAAATTATAAGTCGGTGCATATATATATATATATATATAAGCTTGAGTCAGGTTTCATTTATGATGTATATCATTTAACATATATACATATAAGACATTAAAAAGTTATCTATAAATGCAAGCATACACACACACAAATTATATGAAGCTTTTATATATGTGGGTGTATGTGTCTGTGTGAGGTGCAGCAATTGCTAATTCAGCCAGATTTTATTAAAAACAAAACAAATTCGGTAATTTTAAGTTTTTTTTTCATTTCTCTTGATATCCTATCACTGGATCAAATGTACATCTTATTCACAAACAAGAAAAACACAAAAAGTTAATCTGACAGAATGTCTGTTGTTTTAATAAAACTTCCCTGAAATATATAATTCATATTTGAAAATATAAAATGCAACTTATAGTCTGAGAGACTTTCCTGTATATATATATATATATATATGTATGTATACCCACACACTCATATAAATTCACCCTCAGACATGAAGATGCATACAAATATATATGCAGTCTAATGCAGAGTGGGGCTATATATATTATATCTAACAGCTTATATATATAGCAAGAGACAAAGAGAGAGGTGTCTGCATATAATTATAAGCAAATAAATTATATATATATATACTCCTACTGCTAATAATTAAATGCAAACACCTTTCTCTTTGTTTCTAGCTATATATAAACTGTTAAATGTAATATATACTCCCATTCTGCATAAGACTGCATATATATTTGTATGCATCTTCATGTCTGAGGGTGTGTGGGGATAGATAGATAGATAGAGACACATGCACACAAAGTTTGGTTGCAAAGTTCATAGGTTGATCATAGAATGTAACTAAATGAGGTTGATTTAATAACCTAGTCACCCTTGTGGTAAACACTTTTCTTTCATCAGTGTTTCAGTGCTTGGATCCCATTGGTTAAAAAGTCATCAACTACAGATATGACATCATCATATGAACTTTTCAGCCTACTCACTTAAATAAAATGAGAAATACTGAGTAAATTGATTAGTAAATAAATAAAGCTATGAATTTGGCATATTGAACAGAACACAGATGATGTTTAGCCAAGTCTGGAAATCTCATAGGCAGGATAAATCCATTTTAGGGATGTTAAACAAGCCAAGCTGCAAGGAGATTCTCAAAAATACAGTAGAAAAACCAGAGATCCTAACATCTGATCCATATCTTTATAGCAAGCAGATAAACCTTAGTCATTCAATATATATCATAGCAGAGAAAATTCTTCCTCATTACATATAATCTTACAGTATTATGAAGTTAGTCTAGACATGAGTAGTCAATGGTGTCTCGGTTAAACATTAGCTTATCAGATACCTCAACCTTGCATGTAAGATTTGGGTTTTGAAAAGGTAGTTTCAATTCCAACATTCCACTTCAACAAGAAAAGACAAAAAATTGAACACTAAATCCTTGTGTGTTATTTTCAACAAAATATACCTACAAGAGAATCTGCTGTATATATATATATATAAAACAAACAACTTACAGTGATCTTGCATTTTTTGCAGTAGGATTTATCACATCCAAGAAGAGAGCCACTACACACTCACCATAGACAAGGATAATTTGGTAATATTTCACACACACACACACACACTCTCTCTCTCTCTCTCTCTCTCTCTATATATATATATATATATATATATAGGCACAAGGACAATATGATAATATTTCACACACACACTCTCTCTCTCTCTCTCCCCATAGATATGCATATAGGTAGTGGGCAATTCAGTACAGAATATTCTGATTAAAAGATTATAATGCGAAGTGATAAAAATAAAAGAGTAGGATTAAAAAAATTTGGTTAAAAACTTTTATAGAATATTTCTCAAAACGGTTTCAGCATACAGAAACGTCATATTTAATAAAATAAACTGACAAAATCAGTCTTAGTCTTTATAAATAACACTAAAATGTCATTTAAAGATTTATATTATGAGCAATTACTTTTAAGGAATCCATTCTTTTTCTTGGATCATAATTCTGTACCAGGTGTAAGATACACTTAATTATGAAATAACCTCAATTTGTTACCGAAACTGAGCAGTTTATAAGTCCAAGCCTCAAAGGTATACCAAATTGACATGCTACTGAATTGTCAGAACACCATATATATATATATATATATATGGAAGTAAATAATAGAAAGGAATCAGACAGTATGAAGAAAAATTGAAAAACAAAGTAATCAAAAGTGAAGAATTTATTGTGAAGGAAAGTTGACATTTAACATTTCAGTTTTAGAGTCCTGATGAAGGTTGATTAAAACCAAAACTTTTAACATCGACTTCCCTTCACAATAAATTCTTCACTTCTGAATACTTTGTTTTTCAATTTTTCTCCATGTATATATATATATATATATATATATATATATATATGTACACACACACACATGCATGCATTTATTAATAGTATAATTTTGCAAAATATCCATTCTACAGTCTTCTTCAGGTGTAGAGTTTGTTGGTGTTTTATAAAATATCAACCCTTGTGGGTTATTTCATGCCAAATCCTTTATATACATATATATAATTTATAAGTCAGTAGTTTGAAGGTAACTTTACTTTTAAATGATTTGTTTGAGCTTATTTGTTTGCACACAGTTAAATGGTTATAAATTTTTCTTCTTAACACTTAGGATTCTATTAAATATTAATCATTTCTTTGTGCACAGTTGAATGGTTTCAAGTATTGTTATTTACCAGTAGTAATTTTCTTTACCAGGTGTACAGTCAATAAAGAGAAATGGTAACAAATAAACCAAGAATGTGCCAAACTGAACCAAGTCATTCAGAATATTTACTACAATCAAGTGTACAATCAATAAGGAAATAGAGAGTAAATCCCTTTTCTGGTTTAGTCATAGGAATAGCCTAACAAACATATATATATATATATATATATATATACACATACATACACACACTTACATATATATATATATATATATATATATATATATATATATATATACACACACACACACACACATATATATATACACATACATACACACACACACATATATATACACATATATACATACACACACACTATTGCTTATGATTATTACTTCATAATTTTTATCTAAAAAGTTAATTTTCTTCTGAGCCAAAGATACCAGGATTTCATTATTTCAACCTTAAAGGGTTATTTAATTCTGATGCCAAACTAGTAGAAGAACAGAAGTGATACTATTTAACCCATAGCTGAGAGAATAATGGGTTCATGCCTTTCCTAAGACTATTATTAAAACGTAATAGCACAAATGAAGTTTGAACTTTCTTTACTTTGACGCTGCAGTCCAGCACTTTCACGATTATGTCACAAGGATTCCCTGAGGATAGAGTAAAGTAATTTAACATATCAAAAAGTCTGATAAGAGAGCGTTTATGCCAGGTCAAAGATCTTCCTTTGCTCATGGTACAATGAAATCCCAGTCTAACAAATCTCATGTTACTTGGAGAGGAGTATATATTTATCCAACCCCTCCACACCAGGCAAGATATGACACCTCAACAAGGCAACTAGTCTAGGAGAAGAAAAACAATAACCCAATCTTCTTTACAACTTACCCATAGTCGGAGGAGAACAGATGGAGTCATATCTTTCCCAAGGGCATTAACATGAAGTTAAACTCAAAAACCTCATTCAAGATTTGACCTTGAGTCACAGATTCTATTTCCTATGACAATAAACGTAATGCTAAATACACCTTCAGGTAACCTTCCTACTGCTCGGAATAGGAATTGCTTTGTATGACAATCTGAAGTACTGAAAAAGGTTATATGGGACAGCAACATAACAGAACATTTTGATGTTTCCTAATGTAGCACTATGTGGGTAGGCTGGCAAAGCAGATGATTCCTTTGCCTGTTTTGGCGCGAAACCAGACAAAGGATTCTTGGACATGAAATCTCGCTGTATCCGGAAGTGGTAAGGGGACGCGAATGGGAGTTGACGACGCGACCCAGGAGAGGGCAGTTGGCGGCTGGAGAGCAGAGGGCAGTTGGCGGCTGGAGAGCAGAGAGGCGGTTGGCGGCTGGACAGAGAGAGGCGAACAGAGAGGTTGGCGTGGATCCACGGAGGGGCAGTCAACACCAGACACCGGAGCAGAGAGGCGAGGCAGCATGGGATAGGGTCCAGCGAGAGTGAGTCAAGATGAGTCGGATTCCAGTAGCATTGTGGAATTTTCGCTAGTAACCCACGCTAGCGATAGTCCGCACATGCATATAGTGTTGCAATACCTTCCTCTGCTCTTGGTTAACCCCAAGCTTTGTTCGTGTTTGTTCGTTTGTCCTTCTATTTTCTCCGTTCCCTCGATCCTATTCTTGTGTGGTGGCAAGAAATGTGCGTTACCCCCTCGAACCACTAGTTGATCACCGGCCGGCGTAAGAAGACATGGTTAGAAGAAAGTTAACGTGTGTGGGGGCGAGAGGGGGTAACGTTTACACTAACTTCTAGGCATAAAATAATCCAAAACAAGTTGACATGCCATTAAAATCTATAAATCAATCAATATGAAAGTTTTAAGAGAGATTTTGTGTCAACAGGAAACAATAAAAAATCCCAGATGCAAATAGAAAATAAAAGAATCACTTAAACATCATTTATATTTGGTTTAATGATTTTAAACAAAGTTACAGAAGGTTGTTTATCTTGTGAGTCAAAAACTAATTTATTCAAGTCATGTGGCGACTAATTATCCGAGATTCAGTTTGGATCATTAATCTATCTTCTAAATAATGAATAATGCAAAAAGGAATAGAATTGATAACTCAGAAAGTTTCAGGGAACATCTGCTAATCAGCAGATGACACTTTTAATTGAGTGTCGATTTGGTGGTATTTTAGTGGTTCATTAACTCTTGTGGTTTATTTAATGCCAAATCTTGTATATATATATATATATATATATATATATATATATATATAGATATATGTATTATTCAGTCCAGTTGAACCAGAGTCGGAAATAACTCCGTTAAGACAATAAAATCATTCAACTATGAACATTCAAATTTTCCTGGTAAAGACCTCAATGTAACTGACATCACAGAGCAATAATTCCTTAAATTTATAATCCTAATGTGACCGGTTTTTGTTTTTCTTTATTTCCATCCTGTTATGGGTATTGATATGAATCAATAACACCAAAAATAACAGTCCTGTTATTTTTGGTTTTATTGATTGATATCAATACCCATAACAGGATGGAAATAAATTTATAATCCTAATGTGACCAGTTTTTGTTCTTAAAGGCATGTACGAGGTGCATACGATAAGTTTCCAAACTTTTTTCGTATGGGCAATTAACATTGTTGTAGACTCTTGAAAATTCAGTATGTTATTGCTATATATCTTATCAGATGACTGACCAATTTCTATGGTTTCAGGTTCAAATGAACAGCTACAGCAGCAATTGGAATACACCCTACTAAAGCCTGATTATCACAGCTGCTGAATTTCAAAAATGCAATCTGGACATGAGGAACAACAATATGCAATAAAATTGTGTTTTAAACTCAAAAAAAATGCCACAGAAACGTATGGAATGCTTCAGACTGCTTTTTGACCATCTTGCATGAATTGAGCATCAATTTTTAAGTGGCATAAGAGATTCAAGGAAGGCAGGGAGTCTGTGAGGGAGGATGAAAGTTGTGCGAGGAGTAAGGAAGTCAATACACCAGAGTTGATTGGCCAAAGGACTAAGGTTAGGGTTACTATGTTGAGATTTTAAGGGAGTTCAGGAAGAGATTCGGTCAGGAGAGGCCAGCACTCTTCAAATCGGGTCAGTGGTATTTCCACCAGGACAATGCACCAGTCCACAACTCCATCCTAGTCATAGACTATTTGACCAAGATGGGCATCAAGACAGTTCCTCACCCTTCCTATAGTCCAGACCTTGCTCCCTGTGACTTTTGATTATTCCCTAAGCTCAGAGGCTGTCATTATGAGACAATTGAGGAGATGAAAAAGGCTATGACGAAGGTCATTGACACACATTCACACAAGAGGACTTCCATGGGACCTTCCAGAAGTTGTTGGAATGGTACAACAAGTGCATTGCAGCCGGAGGAGATTACTTTGAAGAGGACTAGAGTTTCATGTGTGTACTATCAATAAAAGTGCCCATATGAAAAAAGTCTGGAAACTTATCATATGCACTTCATATATATATATATATATATATATATATATATATGCATAAGATCTGTAAGCAAATAGTTTGTAGGTAAATATTTATGGTTCCTTTTTTTTTTAGAGTATATGACAATAGTTAGAAGACAAATTTTGCTTCAAAAGTAAATGCTTTGTATTCTTTCATGGACGTATCTTATATTTCTTTTCATACATATCTGTTAGATTAAAGTTTGCAATTATAATGTCAGTTTCCATATCCATACTTTTTGCACGATAGGATCTTTTTAGGTTTTTAGTTGATTTCATTCTTGATGTTGAGGGTCTTTGAATTGAAATGATGAAGGGATTGATATCTTCAGTGATTTTTGTTAATTTGAGTGTCAAAATTAATGATTATTTAGTGACAACATGTTGTCCTCTAAGGAGATCAGAAAAGTCAAATATTTCTAAAGACCAATGAACAATTAAAACAAGTTTCATATTCCTGAATTGATTTAAAAATAAAGCATTCATAAATTGATTGGTTTTAATGGCATATCAACCCATCTCGGGTTATTTCATACTTAATGGTAAGGGAATCATATTCGTAGAACATTTTCATTTTTTGTTAATTATAGGGCTATTCCATGTATAATGTAAATTATTTATTAATGATTTTATTATAGAAATGCATTGAAAATCCAAAAGAAAGAGACTGTCAGGAGCCAGGGACTAATGCAAGGGTTACTAACAGAATAAGGTCATTATATCCATAATATAAGTACATTGCTAATAACACTATGAGAAAAATGTATTTGTAATGTCAGCAGTCAGGAATTAATACAACCCTTACAAAGAGAATAGGACTGTTAAATGTGTGCAGTTACTTTACCAATGAAAAAAAGAATCAGAAAAGTTTTTTTCTTTGCTTATGAGATTATATATCTTATGAAGGCTGAAGAATTGATTGGCTGAAAAATTGTGCTAACAACAGCAATCAATTTAACAGTCGGAACTATTCTTGCAATGTTAATGATTTCTCTAGGGTGAGTCAAAAATTCAGCAATATTTTGGTATGTGCTAATTAGCAGCAAATATATGATGTGACCAAAGCAGTTCAAGATGTGAAAGGTACTCAGTGGTTGGTAGTGTTGTGATAATCGGTGTGCTAACACATTGTGTATTACTTTATTCTGTGTGTGATTTGAAAACCACACAGATGAACACGCAATGTAGTCTAACTTGAGAATTTAAGCTTTACGATTTTGAATTGGCCAATAATGCCACAGAAGTAACCAAAAAAATTGGTGTGTCAAAAGTGAAGGTGTGGTTGATCATAATAAGCAGATGGTTCAAGATACTTCACTTGAGTTGTAAGAATCTTGACAATCAGAAAAGGTCGAGTATGTTGAAGTCTGAGTTATCTAAGCTGATAGTTGTAAATACTTAGTTATGCCCCTTGTCTTTGTATAATTTTTTTGTGTTGTAATAAACATGGTGGTCAGTCTTAGCATTTGTCCTCTGAGTTAATATGAAGTTGTAAAGAAAACAGCCGAGGCCTAAAATCATGGATTCCAAGGCCATTCTCCAAGCCATAGAGGCAAGTCCAGTGAGTAACAAACGGAGAGTATCAGGTGAGCTTAGCATCCAGTTTGGCTCATCACCTTCATAAAATCAGCAAAACTATCAACACACACAAGTATTTTGGGATTTTACTAGTTCAGTTTCTTTATTTAATAATATATCAACCTTTGTGGATTATTTAATACCAAAGCCATTCTTATGAAAAAACAGGAGTGATGCTATTTGACCTATACATGAGATGATAAGGAGTTTCACACCTTTCCAAAGAGTTGGTTGGTTGGTTGGTTTTTATGGCATATCAACCTTTGTAGGTTATTTAATGCCAAATCCATGCTTATACAAATAATCAGTTCTATTTCAAACAACTCAGTTTAGCATGAGTACATAGTTTGTTAAAAACATTTCTATTTCAAGTGATTCAATGTAGTCAAACTTTTAATTCAAACAATTCAGTTTAGTGTAAGTATAGTTTTTGTTTACACACAGTTAAATCTCAAAACTGTTCTATTTCAAACAATTCAGTTTAGCATAGTACAGTTTCAATGTCAAAAACAGTTCTATTTCAAACAATTCAGCTTAGGATAAGTACACAGTTTAAATATCAAAACAGTTCTATTTAAAGTAATTTAGTTTAGCATAAGTACACAATTTAGTTTTTTCTGACCCATACATAGGATCCTATTAGGTGCTACCACTCTGAGCCAAAGTGGACCCGGGAGCGACAGCGATGAAAGGGTATTTCAGATAATTCAATATAGCGTAAGTATGCATTTTAGATGTCAAAAGAGTTCTATTTGGAGCAATGCAGTTTAGCATAAGTACGCAGTTTAGATGCAATAAACTCGCAAAACCATGGTTAAGTTCTATTTGACCTGTAGATAGGACCCTATCAGGTGCTATGACTCCAGGCTAGAGTGGACCTGGGAGCAATGGCAATGAAGGGGTACTCTGCATTTCCCAAAGCTCCAGCATTACTGGAACCTCACCACCAGATGGTTTAGTGTCATATCCAGGACACTCATTGGGGAGGAGGGGGGTCTTACCCCTCTGCAGTCAGTGTATTCTACAGCCCCAACAGACAGGACAATTTCCAAAGACTATTAGTTCAAAAGTGAAATTAATAGCAAGACTGAAGTTCAGACTCGTTTACTTCAAGGCTGCAGTTCAACAGTCCATAAAGGACAAATTTCCTCGGTCCACCCTTTGAATTTACAGTGAAACATCAAAAAAATTTATATTCTGCACTTGCTGTTATTATTTGCAGGGGTCTTAGCTTTGTTGGTAGCAAAATCTAGTAAATAACTTCAAAGTAAGCAAGAAATTTGTCTGCTGAATTCCCAAGAAATAATAAAAAAAAAGAAAACCCAAAACAAAAACAACCTTCCATGATGTCCTGAAACCAAAGATTTTTCAATATAAATGTTTTGTCTGAATGAGAAAATTTGCAAAGATCTATTTCCCATGTGTTTGTGATATTCTGCAGTAAAAACATTGAATAGATGCATTGTTAACACAGGCAGCAGTAATGTCGGTCGATTGTCAATTTAGACACTTTTCCTTTTTCCCACTCTTAGTTGCTTTTTTAAAAATTATTATCATTATTATTTGTGGCAACTAATTTTTTTCTAAATCTATTGTTAAACAATACTGACCAAAACTTTCCTGATAAAACATTATACATTTGTGTGTATATATATATATATAGAGAGAGAGAGAGAGAGAAGTAATGCAAAAAAAAAAGCAAGAGTTAGCAATAAAATCAGAGTTGCCACAGTCATCTGATAGAACCCGTTCTAAAGATTGTGGCAACACTTCCTTTTTACCAGATGAAAACCTCAGTGACCTCATTCTAAGGAATCTTGTTTTATATATATATATATATATATATATAATGAATGATCAAATGGTTAAAAAGACATTTTTTAAAATCAAGAAAGTGCTCATGTATGGGCCAGTAGAGCAGGATAAAACCTAACATAAATTGTTTTCTCAAAGTTGTATTTTTTGCCAAATACATGAAATTTTATAGATGAAGGTCATACAAAAAGTTCTAAGCCTCATCCAGAAAAGAGAAGCATTAACTTAAGAGTTTTAGTGTAACAACACATTACCACTTTTTATTAAACTAGAAAAATCTGAATTAATTTTTCAAGATTTGTAAGAAGTGCTAGCATATTGCCAGAACAAAGATGTTCAGTTGTGTCCCTCTTCCTGGGCGAGGCTTACAATATTGCCAGTGTTAAGTGCTCATACCATTCAGAAAGTATATGTTGGTTTGTGACTTGTCAGGAATTGAACATGGGATCTTCTTATGACAAATTGTAGGTTGGTTCAATTTAAATGGGACTGTTCAAACCAATTAGAAGCAAGTTTGGGATTGTAGCAGATGCTACTTAAGACGCACATAAATTTGGTTATGGGGAGAATTGATCTTACAGGGGGAAGTACTGACAGTCTGAACTGTTGCAATTAGAAGTTAACAAACAGCCAGAACAAAGATGTTCAGTTGTCCCCCTCTTCCTGGGTGAGGCTTACAATATTTTGAACAACCCTTATGTGTGTGTGTGTGTGTATATATATATATATATATATAATGATAATAAAATGGGTAAAAAATCTATCTACACAATCATTTTAAACAGATAAATACTTCATACTTAGCAGAAATATCAATGTTTTCTAAGAGCCAATGTAAACATTATCTCAATCCCAGAGATAGAACCCTAATATGTACTACTACTGTGAGTCAGAGTGGACCTGGGAATAATGTCAAATGACAATGTGACTTGACACTCTTCAAAGTTCTAGAAGTAGAGCCTCTCAAGCAGATGCAGTTGAGTGTTCTATCCAGGACAAGGTTATATGAGGAACTAATAGAAGGGTGACAACCTCTCTCTCTCTCTCTCTCTCTCTCTCTCTCTCTCTCAATCTCAACCCCACCCCCACTTTGATCTTTGTATCATGTTCTCTAAACTTACAAAAAAACAAATCAGAACTCAAGTAATACAACAAAGAAAATGATATGATAGAAGATTGGATGATTTTGAAATATGTCAAAGAATCTTGACTAACAGGATTGTTGGTTAGTTTTCAACATGTCGAACCTTGTTCAGTTATTTTCTATTGATCACCAATTATACGATAATTTAGTTTGGTTTCATGGCATATCAACCATTCCAGGTTATAAAATAACAATTCTGGTTTATTCATATATATATATATATATATATATAAGATATGGTTTGTAAACATAAGTCAACCAAGTTAAATAGTTGCAAGTATTCCTATGTATCACAAACAATTCAATTAAACATCAGTCATTTGTTAACACACAGTTAAATGGTCAAACATTTTTTCTAACAATTCAATTTAGTATAAAACATTTGTTTGCACTTAGTGTAAATGTCAAACATTTCTATTTGACCCATAGATAGGACCCTCTCAGGTGCCACCACTCTGGGCCAAAGTGGACCTGGGAGCAATGGCAATGAAGGGGTATTCTACATTCCCCAAAGCTCCAGCATTGCTGAACCCTCACCAGCAGATGGTTTAATATCATATTCAGGACACTCACAGGTGGAGGAGATCTTACCCTTCTGCAGAGGTGCAGTCGGTGTATTCGTCCCAGTCAACTTGATGCTCCAATTATATGAGTTACAAATATTTATCTTGTGGTACTATTTGTTGATTTTTGCAGTTGGAAATTGTAGATGTACCAGAGGACCAAGGCCCAGCCAAACTATATACAAACACAGTTTGTATCTCACATGTGGTATAATCCTCTAATATTAGGTTAAAATTCAGGTCTCAGAAAGCCGCATGATACATGAGCATATACAGTAGTTACAGAACACTCATAGAGTAGTGGTTATCATAGTAGGAAATCGATCGGAGTTCAAAATCCTGAACAAAGCTGTTTACATTTCACATCGCACTAATACCCTTGGAAAAGCTATGAATCTAATTATTTTCTCTCCAACTATGGGTAAAAACCTTGGTATGGAAAGCAGTCTAGGAGAAGGAAAACTTTGAATTTAAACTAAAAAAAACTGACCTTGTAACATCCTGATTATGGAGAGGGATGGGTAAATGATTCTATGACAATTACAAAATCAATGTTTTAAAAGCCACTTTATTGATATAGTTCAAAATTATTTTGAATATTATATCAAACGGATCTATTTGACTCATAGATGAAATCCTAACAGGAACTATTACTCTGTAGTTAGGACATTCATGTTCATCAACAATAACAGACAATAGTGAACACATTGAAGGATCAACTAAATAGTTCTGAATATTTCCCATGAGATTATCATCCATCTGGACTCTTCAAATGACAGGAAATAGTTCCACACAAATGATGCTTTTGTTGCAGAGGTACAAGGGTGGCTCCAGTCATATGATACAACATTCTTCATGCCAATACAACAAGTGCATCAATCTTGATGGAAATTATGTGGAAAAGCAACATAGTAGTGCTGGTAAAATATGCACAATTGCTTATTGGTAAAGTAATATACATTCTGGACGAGTAAATATCCATACCTTACTTTTTTGGGCATCCCTCATACATATACATGATTAAATATAAGACCTCCCCCACCACAATCACCATTTTTTTACCCCTGAAAATGGCTCAAAAAGTTCTTCCTTGAAATAATCTGGAAGGTTAATGTTTACCCAGATGTCAAAAATTTTTACTACTTCTACCCAACCAAACACCATAATATAAATGGGATGGAGTGGGGGGGTCTTATAGTCAAGAAAATGTGGTAATTGTAAAGTATAAACTTATATGTATTGCCCAGTCGGCTAGGGCTGTAGAATATACTGACAGTATCTCTGCAAAGGGGTAAGATCCCCCAACTAATCTGATGGTGAGGTTCCACTCCTTCATTGCCATCGCTCCCAGGTCAACTCTGGCCCAGAGTGGTAGCACCTGATAGGACTATCAATGGATCAAAAAGAACTAAACTGCATACTTATGCTAAATTGAACTGTTTGAAATAGAATTGTTTTGACATGTAAAATGCATACTTATGCTAAACTGAATTGTTTGAAATAGATCTGTTTTTGACATTGAAACTGTCATCATCATCAGGTTGCACCTAACCCTCTCTCGCCACCTGTCTCTATCATCCACTGCTTCTGGTAGGTCTTCAAGGCTACATCCTGTATCAGCACAGAGCTGTTGTATATAGGTTCTAGCTGGTCGTCCTGCCTTTGCTCGTCCATGTGAAGGGGTCCTCAGGAGTATGTCACTTCTCCAGCAGTGTCCCGTATGTCTGGTTTGTCTAACTTGGATAGTTTTCGTTATGGGTGGTAGGTGATCATGCAGCTGTTGCTTAGTCGGGTGCTGCCCCCAGGACTTGTTCCATATTGCTTGCAGCATTCTTGTGTAATTGCCATCAAGCTTTTTCTCCATACGTTTAGTTAGCATTCCTTATTTCTCTGCTTTTACTTATACTAAACTGAATTGTTTGAAGTAGAACTGTTTTGGCATTTAACTGTGTGTGGACAAAAACTATACTTATACGAAACAGAACTGTTTGACTAAACTGACTAGCTTGAAATAGAAATGTTTTTGTCATTTAAGCTGTGTACTTATGCTAAACTGAATTGTTAGAAATAGAACTGTTCATGTGTATAAAAATGGATTTGGCATTAAATAACCAACTAAAGTTGATAAGCTATAAAACCCAAACAAACAAACTTATATGTAATCAATATTGCGTAGTTGGTTGGTTGGGTTTTATGGCATATCAATTCTTGTAAGTTATTTAATGCCAAATCCTGTTTATATATATATATATATATATATGTATATATCAAATATATTATTTGTAAACATATAGTTTGTAGATAATTTTTAAAAATAAGTCAGAGTTCATTTGTTTACACATAATTAAAAGGTTTCAAGTATTGCAATGTAACACTAACAATTTTATTCAACATCAGTCATTTGTTTGTACACAGTTAAATGGTTATACACATTGGATTTTTTAAAAGTTTATAGGTAATTTTAATCTCTAAAAAACCTAGAGCTAATTTGTTTGCATACAATTAAGTATTATTTTGTTAAATGATCAAATGGTTTCAATTATTGCTAACACTAATAATTCTATTCAATACAAATCATTTGTTTGCACACAGTGAAGTGGTTCCAAGTATTGCTATTTGACATTATGCATTCATTTGCTCATAGTCAAATGGTTCAAAGTATTGCTGTTTAATACCAATAACTCAATTTTTGCTCACAGTTAAATGGTTTCAAGCATTCCTATCAAACAAATTACTCATTTGTTTGCACACACTTAAATGGCGTCAAGTATTGATATCTAACAACAACATTTTTATTTGCACATAGTTGAATAGTTTCAAGTATTGCTGTTTAATATTAACAATTCAATTTAACATCAGTCATTTATTTTCACACAGTTAAATAGTTTAATTTCACCCATATATACAACCCTATCAGATACTACCACTCCGAGTCAGTGAGGACCTAGGAGTAATGACAATGAAGGGTTACTCCACATTCCCCAGAGGTGCAGACCTGGAGCCTCACCATCAGATAGTTTAGTGTCATATCCAGGAGGACATTCATTGAGGGAGAGGGGGGGTCTTACTCCTTTGGAGTCAGTGTATTCTACAGCACTAGCCAACAGGGCTAAATATTAGTTTAGTTTCTTTGTTCAATGGCCAAAACAATCCTTGTAAAAGAAGACTAGCATGATTTAACTGATATGACCCCCCAACTTTGGGTTAAAGGGGGTTCATACCTTTCCCAAGGGTATTAGTCCAAAAGTGAATGTAATAGCACAACTGAAGTTCAAACTTACTCACTGTGATGACACAGTCTAACATGTTCGTAACTCCGCCATGGTGACTCTTTCAATCAACATTGAATAAATAAATATATGTTGATCTAAAGGCATTAAATCGAGGATCAATCTTTAGTTATCCTTATGTATTAAATCAAACCCCAATTTATGACCATGGTAAATTCCTTCCCCCCCCAAACCTTTTTTTCCTTTCTGTAATCAAAAGTTGTTTTTTTTTTCTGATTGACACAGTTTACTAATTTCCATATAGCCATTATATCAAATATGTAAATATGCTTGTTCAGACTGGAACATAATCAAAATTAAGGAGTAATCTATCAGAATTAAATGGTGTCTGAGATTACAAGTTTTTATGACATATAAGGATCTTCCCTCCATCCTCCCCCAATATCACCTGAGTCTTATATGTGAGTTTGAGATATCTAGTAGCGTACTATCTACCCAGAAGCTATAGACTATATCAGTGGGCTTGAGAAATTTTTTAAAAATGAGCCTAAAATTGGCCCAAGGATAATAGGTAGGCTTTTAAATTCTATGTTGTTTTGTTTTTCATGGTTATGTGGAATTTCTATTTGTGCTGATGTGGGCCTGAAATTTTCTTTTACACCAAAATGAGCCCAAAGGAAGAAAAGGCTGAGAAGTATGTGGCATGTATCTATCCTCACTATGATACAGTAATATTAAATGTAAATAGAAGGAGAGGTCAGATATACCATCAAAGCTCATACCACAATTAAATAATGATACTCACTTATCAAACTTCAGATAATACTGATCATTTTTACTATTTTTAGTAAACAAAAATTCCAGCCAATGTTTTGAATTTATTTAATATCAAATTTAAATAACAGAGAAGTGAGACTTACATTCAGTTATTTAATTTCATTTTTTTCCTGTTTCTGTATATGTATTTATCAGACCCCTCCACATTAGCAGGATGTGACTCAAGGTCAATTTTTAAGTGGAGTTTAACTGGTTTGAATTCAGAGTTTTCCTTCAATTTGACTGGTTGCAATACCCAAGATAAAAAGCCCAGCCTGATCTACTATTTATCTATATCTGGAGGAAGAATAGTTGGATGCATATTTTTCCAAAGTTATTAGCGCTGTGTGAAATGCAAACAGCCTTACCTAAGATTTGAACTTGGGCTGTCATGTCCGTTTTCTAGAACAATTCTGTCTGTAAATAAGTAAATAAATGCTTTTTTTATCATTATAAACGAAATTGTCTTATACACTAAGTTAAAATATTGATTTTTTTT
Organism: Sepioteuthis lessoniana; assembly: GCA_963585895.1. Classification (NCBI taxonomy): domain Eukaryota; kingdom Metazoa; phylum Mollusca; class Cephalopoda; order Myopsida; family Loliginidae; genus Sepioteuthis; species Sepioteuthis lessoniana. Next base: position 56,431,163 of record OY757942.1, read on the forward strand.
AATTTAGTATAATATATTGTAAAGAGTTTGATGGAAGAATACCTTTTTTTAGGTAAGATCATGTTCCTTTCTTAGTATAAAATTTGTATTGTTTCCTTTCATAAATAAAGAGATTTTCTTCTTCTCCTTCAAATACAATAGCCATTTGATCAGTTTTGTTCATTTTGATACAAGGCCAGAAGAATGGAGCACCCAATGAGAATGCCATCAAAGACAATAAAGATAAAACTTTTGAAATATTCTCTAAATACTGCAAACTCAATTCATAAAAAGATTCTAATGAAACTTGGATATTGTTTAACAATTAGTAAAGGTTTTGGTTATTTAAGTGGCACAAACTACTTGTAAAAGAATCCGATACTCAACTGATACTTAAGTTTCTCATAGTTCAAGTAGCAATACTGACCAATCAGTAAAAAGAAAAATGACGTGGCAATAAAACATTAGAACTAAAAGCTGAACAATTGTCTTTAAGGCTTTCTTACTAATTGTCAACCAAATTAATAGTTTCTCCCATTCCAATCACACAGCCAAGATGTTTATCAATTTCCATTTTTAGAAAAAATGGTCAACCAGAGGTTAATAGATAAGTTTAAAGTTCATTCAACACACCGGAGACAGATATGGAATATCTGACAATAAATTAACAAATTTTTCATACTTCATTAAAACAGGGATCTAATAATATAACATGAATAAGGAGATTTCTTAAAACTTCTTGTCTGAATGATATACGGGTTAATTTTTAGGCATCTCACATGGTATAATGGTTAGTGAGCTAGTTTAGTAGATGATTGTAAGTGAGTTTGATTAGCAAAGAATCCCCCAAATACCTGGCCTTGTGCCACAACTAAACTAAGCTTAGTAAATAACTACATTGTTTAATTTTGTCCAATATCCTTATCTTTTTTTATTATAATTTATTTTTGATTGATTTTAACAGCATGACAACCCATCTGGGGTTATTTTATGCCTAGAGGTTAGGGAATTGAATCTATAGTGCATTTATATTTGCATTTTTTTTGGTAATTGTTACTTAAAAGTCTTTTCCACAAAGTGATAAGATATCAAGTATTGTGATGTCTAATGGAATTTGCACATAGTTGCATGTTTTCAAGTGTTCCTATTTAATACAAATAATAGAGTTTCAAGTAATTATTTCTATTTAATAACAGCCATCTGTTTGCAAACAGTTATATGAATACAAGTAAATAATAACAATCCTTACCTTCAAGGAACTATTCTTAATACAAATAATTTACAATTATATGATATAGATTATATTTCTCTTATACAAATAACTTGCATACTAATAATTATATAATTTCAAGTGATGATTTCTATTTGATAATAGTCATCTGTTTACACACAGTTTGCATGTGGTTTCGAGTAACAAATAACAATCCTTAGAAAACAATAATAACTTTAAGAAATAATTAAAAATAAAAATAATTTGTCACTATTTGCTATCAAGTAAGAAGAAGTTTTAAACAGATTTATTTGACTCATAAATAGAACACTTACTCTGCGTCTGAATGGACCTGATAATAATGGCAATAAGGGGTACTTAACTCTCTCCAAATTTCCAGAACTTATAGCTACACCGTCATATACAGTTTAAGTTTTAAAGGGATCTTACCCACCAGCAAAGAATACAATCAGGATATTCTAAGCTCGGCCAACAGGGTGGTACAAATGAAGGGGTAGTGATTAAAAATAGTTTATATTATTGAATGAAATAGCTAATAATAATTATCACATCAGATTCAGAAGGGCAAAGTGAAGTAATTTTAAGGGGGAGCTGCTTCTCCACAGAAGACAGGCCCTATATATACATATTTGCATTATGATAATACCTCTGGGAGTGACAGGAGAATATAAAAGAGATAATCATATAAACCTGATTAGTTCTACAACAACAAATATCAATAAGATTTTCTCTTTAACATCTTTTCTGGATC